>PVKZ01001543.1:0-369698 GCA_004027375.1 Macroglossus sobrinus | reverse complement strand
GCAAGTCTGCCTATGTGCCCATGGCTGCCAGCTCCTGGCTGGCTGGTGGAGTCAACTCCCTAGTACAGATTTCTCTTGCAGTACAATTACCCTTCTGTGGGGACAACATCATCAACCACTTCACCTGTGAGATACTGGCTGTCCTGAAGTTGGCCTGTGCTGACATCTCCATCAATGTAATCAGTATGGGGGTGGCCAATGTGATCTTCCTGGGAGTTCCAGTTCTGTTCATCTTTGTCTCCTACATCTTCATCCTCACCACAATCCTGAGGATCCCCTCAGCTGAGGGCCGGCGAAAGGCTTTCTCTACCTGTTCTGCACATGTTACTGTGGTGCTCATCTTCTACGGGACTATTCTTTTCATGTATGCAAAACCCAAATCAAAGGACTCCTTGGGGGCAGACAAGCAGGACGTTTCAGACAAACTCATCTCCCTTTTCTATGGAGTGCTGACTCCCATGCTCAATCCCATCATCTACAGCCTCAGAAACAAGGACGTAAAGGTTGCTATGAAGAACTTAGTGAGTCAGAAATGCTTAGCCCAATGATAGTGGGAGAAAGCAGTGTATCTTGTGATTCTGTGCACACAGGGGATCCCCTAGGAAATGACCACATGATAAGCATAGACTTGCCTGATGGCCCCACACATCGGTTTCATCACAAAACTGCTCAAACAATGCACATCTGGACAGAGCTTTCCTGAGTGATTGACAATACAACATCAGCTCTTTAGAATGAAGCGGGGGTTGTGGAAAATCATCTAGAACCAAGGATAAGTCACTATTAAAATTTATTTTTATTCTGAAAAAAAAACAAGCAATAAAATTAAGACTTTGTAAAAAAAATATATATATACACTTCTTTGTTTTGTTCATGTTCAGACTAGCTATAATTTGTATGTGACAATTACATTGTTTTCTGCTCTGCTGTGCAATGGGGAGTGTGACAGTGAGGAGAAGTCACTTCCTACTGTTAAGGTGTCCAAACTAAAAATTAATCTGCATTTTTGGAAATTTACCAACACCAACACCAACACTTGCCAAATGAGACTGTCTAACCCTCTTTGACTACAGGAGCCCAGAGTGTTTCCAGTTGAGTTGTTTCCTGCTTAATATCCTAGAGCCAATTTAGGAAAATTTCTTCTTCTCTTACTGTGCATGGAGCATATCTATTCCTATCCAAATTTGTGGAGGAGTTGTTTGTGTCAATGCTAATCAAACTCCATATATTCTAGGCCAAGAATAAAATTTCCAGCAGTCCTAATTTAATTGCATCATTTCTATATGCATAGTTTATATTCTGAATCCCTTCGATTTCCTGAAAGTAATTTTTGCTACTATCTAGTCCCCAGTGGACAAAATCGGTCTCTTCAGGATTTGGACGCTGGCACCAATTACTAAAAATTTACTTATAATTATCCTTGTGGATAAGAGCATGGACTTTGGAGCCAGATTGATGAGGAGGTGCCTCTGCCTGTGTAACTTCAGGCACTTTCAAAAAACTACTCAATTCTGCATTGGTTTCCTGACAATTAAACCAAACCCATGGAATTGTCATAGGATTAAATTAAAATGAGGCATGTACATACATAAAATGTACAAAAAATAACATATTTTTTGTTAACATTTCTTCGTGGATAGCAAAGAATAACCTCCCAATTAATAAATGAGTATTTTTAGTATTAATGAAATCTGTTTTTAAAAAACTCTAAGGAAGCCTTATGAGACTTGAAGACAGAATTCAATACCCCACTTAACTAAATCAGTTCCAATTTATTATTGTAGCACCTTTTTGGTTGGCTTTTTAGCTTATGAGAAACAATCTTATTCTCTGGGCATTTTCGTCAGTCATCCCTCTTCCTCATCCACAAGATGAGGGTCTTATATTTGTGCTATGTGACACTGACCCTACCTAGACCAATCAGATCCTTTCTGCCAAGTTTTGGGGATTATCATTAATACTCAGGGAGCAAGTCCTGGATCAGTAATATGCAAACTTGGGAGCTACGCAGTAATTATATTTGACTACATGTACTAGGGAGGTAAAGAGAAAAGAAGGGACAACCAAAGAGCAAAGATGAGAGATGATGAGGGCAACGTCATGTGTTCCGTTTCTTAGTCCCCATATTTCCCTAGACCTGGCCACATTCCTGCTCTTTTGCTTCTAAAGGACCCCCTATATTCTTATACTAGGTTCTAATTTTTACTAATGCAGATTGAATTTCTTTTTTTGAGGGGAGCAACAAAATCACACCCAATATGATTACTAACTTGTATAGAACAGCCATTTTTTTTTCATATGGCATGGGCAAACAGAATGCCAGGATATCATGCATGTTACAAGTCTTAGAGAAATTAGTTTTGAAATGATTATTCTGAAGTCAATATGTAGTGCTTCTTAGAATTAATTACTCCCTTACAGCTACAATAGCTTTGCCCTAGTGTGTTATATCACCTGTAAATTTGGAAAATGTCCAGGGATTGATTCGATGCAGAAGATCTACATTCAAGTTACTGCAATTTCATGTAGAGCTGTATGCCCATGAGTATGTCCCCTGTTCCTGAAGAAGCTCAGGTATATTCATCCACACAAGAAGTGGGTGTACTAGATATCTCAGGCCCTGCCCCTATGAGTTTCCCTGGATCTGTGGTTCCCTTCTCTAATGGGAAAGTCCCTCAACAAAACAGAGCAATGCTGTCTTAGAGTAGTATTTTATTACTTGAAGCTAAGTCAGGTTTCTCTCACCTCCTTAGCTGTCTGTGTACCAGCCACATCTTCTAAGCCTCCTTCTTCCCCATTAGGCTCCCCATTATGGCCTAAAGATAGGGATGTTCAGTCACTAAGACTGATATAGCTACTTCAGCACTTAATTGTTCAAACTATCATAAACAGAGACAAATCTTCATTTGAAGAGGCTAATCAGTCACTTGGCAGTAAGTTGATTGCATTAGGCAATTTCCAGTATGAAAGGGGTAAGAATTCACCTTGACCTAAATTAATACCTCTTCTGAGTATGGGTTGCCTTTCTTCTCTGCAGAGCTTTATCCAATATCACCATCTCAAAGTTCATGGAGAGTTGGATTAATAATATGGGCTCTTGCATAACATCTCCTCAGACCAAGGGACTCATTTAGCAAAGTAAGTATAGTTGTGGAATCAAGATGATGGGATCCATGTATGGTACCATCCAGAAGTGGCTAGCCCAGGAGAATGATGTACTTTTGAAAGTACAGCTAAGTCACTATGCAGAAATCTGTCTCATTTCTATACACTAATTAAGAATGATTAGAAGAAGAAATTAAGAAAATAATCTCACTTACAATTGCATCAAAAAGAATAAAATACCTAGGGATAAATTTAACCAAAGATTTGAAAGTCTTATAGTCTGAAAACTATAAGACACTAAAGAAAGAAATTGAAGAGGATACAAATAAATGGAGGATACACCATGCTCATAGATTAGAGGAATTACTATTGTTAAAATGTCCTCACTATCTAAAACAATATACAGATTAAATGCAATCTCTATCAAAATACCAAATGCATTCTTCTCAGAACTAGAACAACTAATCCTAAAATTTATATGGGACTACAAAAGACATTGAATAAACAAAGAGATTTTGAGAAAGAACAAAGTGGGAGGTATCACGCTCCCTAATTTCAAGCTATGCTACAAAGCCATAATAATCAAAACAGTATGGTACTGGCATAAAAACAAATATAGAGATCAATGAAATAGAAAAGAGAGCCCCAAAATAAAGCGCCTCTTATATGGTCAATTACTCTATGACAAAGGAGGCAAAAATATACAATGGGGTAAAAACAATCTCTTCACTAAGTGGTGTTAGAAAAATTGGACAGATATATGAAAAAAAACAAACCAACAAACAATCAAATTGGACCACCTGCTTACACCATATACAAGAATAGATTCAAAATGGATTAAAGACAAATATAAGACCCAAAGCCATAAAACCTCTAGAAGAAAACATAGGCAGTAAGCTCTCTGAAATTGCCACTAGTAATTTCTTCTTGGACATATCTCCTCAGGCAAGGGAAACAAAAGAAAAGATAAACAAATGGGACTACAACAAATTAAAGAAGTTTTGCACAGCTAAGGAAACCATCACAAAACGAAAAGACAAACTACTGAATGGGAGAAGATATTTGCTTATGGTACATCTGATAAGGGGTTAATATCTAAAATATATAAAGAACTAACAAAACTCAACAAAAACAACAACAAAACAATCCAATTAAAAAATGGGCAGAAGACCTGAATAGATATTTCTCCAAAGAGGAAATATAGATGGCCAGAGAAATTAGCATTTCTCTGATGGTTAGTGACCTTGAGCATATGAAAAAATTCTCAAGGTCACTAATCATCAGAGAAATGCACATTACAACCACAATGAGATATCACCTCACACCTATCAGAATGGGTATCATCAATAAGACAAAGAACAAGTGTTGGTGAGGATGTGGAGAAAAGGGAACCCTCATCCACAGTGGGACTGCAAATTGGTACAGTCACTATGGAGAACAGTCTGGAAGTTCCTCAAAGAATTAAAAATGGATTTATGTTTTGACTTAGCAATTCCACTTCTGGGTGTATATCAAAAAAAAAAACAAAACAATAATTCATAAAGATCTATGCATCCCTATGTTCATGGCACTGCTATTTATAACAGCCATGATATGGAAGCAGTCTAAATGCCCTCAACAGATGCTTGGATAAAAAAGTTATGGTTCACATATACAATAGAATATTACTCAACCATAAAAAAATAAAATTCTACCATTTGCAATGCATGGATGGACCTAGAGGTTATATGATGAGTGAAATAAGTCAGACCGAGAAAGATAAATACCATATGACTTCACTTATATGCAAAATCTAAGCAACAAAAAGAACAAACTAATTGAAAACGGACTCACAAATATAGAGGACAATCTGGAAATGGCAAGAGGGGAGGGAAGTGGAGTGCTGGGAAAGAGCAGTGAAGGGTTAAAGAAGTACAAACTAGTAGTTTATAAGTGGTCACGGGGACAGGGAACCCAACATAGTTGGAATACAATCAGCAGTAATGTAATGGCTATGTGTAGAGCCAGAGAGAGAGTAATCAGGGGGATCATTTCATAAACTATATAAATGTCTAATCAATGTACTTGAAACTAAAATTACAGTAAAATTTTCAAAAGGAAATTTGATATATCTGTTTATGTACTCTAAATACATGTGTACTTTATACATAAAAATAATGTAATTTTTCACCTGACTTGGGACTTTAATTTCATTGACAGAAATCCCTTCACAGCAGCACCTAGGTTAATGTTTGACTAAATCACCAGAATACAGGGACATGGGGTGCCAAGGGGATCATCAGGTTCTGTCTGGAATAAAATGATTTCCATTAAAGTCATAATAATGGTCACCTCTGGAAGAGAGGGAAGAAGGACTATAATTGGGTGAGAAATAAGAGAGGATTCTAAGGCACTAGAACAATCTAATTCTTAACCTGTGGTGGTATATGGTATGTATTTTATTATTTTTCCTTAAATATGGCTATATACTTTTACACTCTTCTGAAAGAAAAAAAAATTGATGCAAGGCATAATGGTTTATGACCATGAATGTGGCATATATTTAATTCTATGATTTTTAGAAGCCAATACACACAGCAGGTGTATTTTATTTGTGAAAGAAATGTGAGGAATCACCCAAATCTTTTATTTGTTCCTGATAGTAGGCAGGCTCCTCTTGGATACCAAGAACATCTATAGAATGAAAGCTCAACATATGTGCTCCTTAACATCCCCAGTATTAATATTAAGTGAGAGGAGAACTAGAATGTCATTAAAAAACTGTAGCATGTCAGAAAGGAGTGGTCCTGGTTTAAGATGCTCCTGGCTGCTGCCTGGGTGGTCACAGCTCTCAGTTTGAATCTTGGAAGCAGAGATTACCAGGTGCCAATGTCAAACCAGCCATGCATTCACAGAAACACAGATACAGGACTCTCACGTGCACACATGTAAGGAAGATTGCAAACAACAGGACATCACTTCTGCAATCAACAGGCCTTTTTCAAGTTCACAGCTGTTGTGAAACTCTCCTGAAGGGAGCCCAGACCAGATTCGTGCCCTTTAAATTCATGCCATCCCAATGCCCTTTAAAGGCCTGGCCTACACTAGGCACTCAGAATCTATTTGGTGAGACACAGACGAGATGAAACATTTCAGATCACTTGCCTCTTTCCAACTGTAAGATCCTGGATTTGGAAATGGCCAAAGATACTGAGCTACAAGGATTTGCCCTGTGTGGTGGTTTCACATTCTACTAGGTATATCATGGGCTCTGGGTGAGAGTTCTCCTTCATTGGGGGATGATGTTAATTCTGGCAGGACCAGAGCGAACATTCTCCGTTGGTTCTTCCAATAGTTCAGCAGAATGGGTACAAAGGGCGGGAAGAAAAAGAAAGTATTTCTGGAGGGACTTCAGAATAATTGGATCTTGGGGACATGTCCCCAGATGTATGAACTTTCTAAACTTGTCATTTCAATTTCTAAACTTTAAATTACTTTGGGGACTAGTGTAATCCCAGTAGCAGAATGGGATTTAAATAGCTTCACACATGCAATGGATGGTCCTTTGTGGATTTTACCCAAATACAAAACAAAGATAAGAAAACTGAGCTTTCATCCATTTCAGTCTCTAACTCCTCTGGCTGCTACTTTAGATCAGATTGATTATTTTTGGCCTCAGGACTATTCCTAGACCTCAGAGAAGCAATTTTCTTTCTCAACCCATTTAAAAAGAAGGTAAGAGAGTGCTTTTAAAGTAATTTGTATACTCTTATGGTCGCAGCCCCATTGCTGGCTTCATCCCTTGTGACTAAGTAGCATGGGCGGGGGGAACTTAAAGGAAAGGGAAAAGGACATCTCAGTTGTATGACAGAAGACCAAGAATGAGAAGTTCATGAGATCATTTAGTCCCTGGAATGGAAAACCTCTAAAAATAATCTGTTCCAAAGTGAATATTAGGAAAACAAGGCCCAGAGAGGAAAAGGGACTTAACAATTCCTACATGTTGAGTGAGTAGCAAAGGCCGATTCTTCTGGTAAATGTTCCAGAGGAGTTTGGCAAACAAGTGAAGGAATTAATGAATAGCTCAGGGGCCTGTAGAATGTCAGACATAACTTTAAAAGAGGAAGTAAGTCATATTCAAAAGTGTTTGGAGAAGGGAATGGTTGGGAATTGATGATCATAAAGACCAGTTATTTTCACCAGACCTATGCCGCAAATGGGGGGTGGGGCGGAAGGAGGTACCCAAGCAAGTGCAGTATAATCCTTCTCACAAAATTGATTAAAATTAATCAGCTACACATCGTATAACTCAAAATAAATGTGTGATGCCTATCTTCAGTGTGATCAGGAATGTTAAATCCAATCAGGTGACATTTCAAATATCTCTATGGGGTGGCCGAATATCACAAGCAGCTTGTGATCAAATTCTCTGCATTTTACTTAGAACAACACGGAGAACCCCTGACATTGCTAGAATTGTTCTCTAACTGCAGAGTGAGTTTTCTCATTGGTACTCTGGCCTCTTTAGGCATCAGAGAAGCAAGAAGCTGGCTTTCTGAGTTCTTGCAGGTGACAGAGCAAATGCACCATGAATAGGTCCAATTGCACCACCCCCACAGTGGGGTTCATTCTCCTGGGCCTCTCAGCTCACCCAAAGCTGGAGAAAATGTTCTTTGTGCTCATCCTATTGATGTACCTTGTGATTTTGCTGGGCAATGGGGTCCTCATCCTGGTAACCATCCTTGACTCCCACCTGCAGACACCTATGTACTTCTTCCTGGGGAACCTCTCCTTCCTGGACATCTGCTACACAACCTCCTCAGTCCCTCTCATTCTTGACAGCTTCCTGACCCCCAGAAAGACCATCTTCTTCTCAGCCTGTTTTGGGCAGATGTTCCTCTCTTTTGCAATGGGAGCCACAGAGTGTCTACTCCTGAGCATGATGGCGTTTGATCGCTACGTGGCCATCTGTAACCCCCTGAGGTACCCCGTGGTCATGAGCAAGTCTACCTATGTGCCCATGGCTGCTGGCTCCTGGACAGCTGGTATCACCAACTCTGTAGTTCAGACATCCCAGGCCATGAGGCTTCCCTTCTGTGGGGACAATGTCATCAACCACTTCACCTGTGAGATTTTGGCTGTCTTGAAGTTGGCCTGTGCTGACATCTCCATTAATGTGATCAGCATGGTTGTGTCCAACATACTTTTCCTTGTAATCCCAGTGCTGTTTATTTTTGTCTCTTATGTGTTCATCATTGCTACCATCCTGAGGATCCCCTCAGCTGAGGGGAAGAAAAAGGCCTTCTCCACCTGCTCTGCCCACCTCACAGTCGTGGTTGTCTTCTATGGGACCATCCTCTTTATGTATGGGAAGCCCAAATCCAAGGACCCACTGGGGGCAGACAAACAGGACCTTTCAGACAAGCTCATCTCTCTCTTTTATGGGGTGGTGACCCCCATGCTCAATCCCATCATCTACAGCCTGAGGAACAAAGACGTGAAAGCTGCTATGAGAAACCTGGTATTTCGCAAACCCTTCATCCAGTGATGGTGGAGGAGTTCTGATGGTTCTCTGCTCCCTGGTTGCTCTTACCTGAGAATCTGAGAGAACAAGACAAAGAGCCAATTTCATTCAAAATTTACATAGGTCAATCTAATTACATGGAATCTTATTACTCACAAAGGCTCCGTGTGAACAGGAAACTAATGGGACTTTTTTAACCTCATTCTACAAGCAATTCTACAGAAGTATATTTCTGTTTGTAAAGCCTTATAATTCTCTATCTTTGTGATGCATACTGAACAAACTGAGGTCAAGGAAAAATAATTCTTCAGTCTTATTGTTTAACTTATGAAAAGCTCTAGTCTGTAGGTCTGTGATTCAATTGTTCCTTGGCTTCTTCCGTTGAATATATTTGAATGGGTCCCTACTTGTATGTTATCTTTCAACTCTTCCTACTCCATATTAAATAATAGTGATATTTTTATCTTTATCCTCATTATTTCTTCTCTTTATTGTCACAGTTCAGTCATTATTGCCTCTAATTGGGATAGGATAATGTGGTCCCAAGAATCCCCAGTATGCTGAGGGCCCACATCCTGTGCACACATGACATTCCAAATATTAAATTGCTTCTAGGATTAGCAGGGTCCCTGTTGGCATCCACAGCTGCTGCTTGAGGACTTGCTTCACTGCTGAGGAAAGATGGACTCTTGTGATTTCTGGACCTTAAACCATGATGACAGGTCCCCTACATGAAGAACCTGTAGCTGAGACAGACACCCAGGGCTCAGCGGGCACAGCTGGGAAGAAGGATGTGAGAGAAACACCCTAAGAGGCTGTTCTCACAAGAATTTAGGAGGAAAAAGTAGAAAGAGGGCCTCAGAGGCAAAGACAGTCAGGTAGAGAAGGTATCTGGGCGGGGGCTTTCTCTGGCATCCAGGGTCAAGCTTGGAACTCAGTGAGGGGACTCAGAGAAGTGGCCACAAGCAGGATGCAGGTGAGGAGAGCTGGACTGTGGCCATGCCGTCTCCAGAGCATTTCCTGAAAGTGGACTTTTCTCTTCATCCTGCCTCTGCTCCAAGAAACCTTCCTGCCACTGATGCTGGAGCAGGGAGAAGCAGCTAAGAGTAAGCACAAGGTAGTCCTTCATGCTCTCCAGGACTCACTACTGACCAAGTCACTGCTCTGATCTTGCTGCTCTATCCTCATATGGAACACCAGAATGCAGAGCCTGGGAGGGAGGCGGGTGGGATTCCCACCCCATTCTGCAGAGATTTCTCAGAGAATGAGCCTTCTTCAGTGTCAGAGACAGAGGGTAAGCAGACAGGCCGAGTGGGACCCAAGCTCTGTCCCTCAAATTCCCAGTCTGTGGCTAGTTTTTCTCACTTTCTTTCTATAAACACTAAGTTTTTCCCTCTGAAAACAAAGTCACTTGTGCCCATTTGTATTAGAAAATGCAATAATACTGAAGAGGTACAGAGAAGACTCCTTCCCCCACTGATGGTGCTATGTCTTCCCAGTCACTTTGATCCACATACAGCATATTGTTTACCTAATTAAGATCATAACAGTGTGTACAATTTTGTATTCTCCCTTTTCTTTTATCATTATAGTACAATATTGTAGTGTGAAAATTATAAATATAACTTCAATGTGTGCCTAATATTCTATTATGTAAAATGGCATAATTTACTTAGGCACTAATTCGACAGTTATTTTGTTTTCTATTTTCATTCACAAATCTTGTTGTGATGAATCCCTTTACCTGGCGTTATTGGCCCTCCACTCTCATTAAGCCTATAGAAATTTTTCCCAAAGGTTAATTATTGCTACCATCCTGAGAATTCCCTCAGCTGAGCGGAGGAAAAAGGCCTTCTTCACCTGCTCTGCCCACCTCTCTGTGGTGATTATATTCTATGGAACCTTATTTTTCATGAATGGGAAGCCCAAAACTGAGGACCCCTGGGGACAGACAAAAGAGACCTTGTAAACAAATTCATCCCCTTCCTCTATGGGGTTGGTGACTCCCATGCTCAGCCACATCACCTGCAGCCTGAGGAACAAGGCTGCTGTGAGGAACGCTGTGGCTCAGAAACACTTCAGCTAGTGATGTGGGGGTTCTCTGCTGTTTCCACCCTGTGGAAGAAAGGACTTCCAATCATTACAGTGGCCATTTAAAAGCCAAGTCGTCAGCTGGAATGGTCTCTTGCTCCTAAGTCCATTTTCAGAGAATGTTTAATTTTCAGAGCATATATACTAAATTTTGGTCATATGTCTGACAGCTTCAACAGATGCCAGACAATAATACTCTAATTGAATGTTTGACAATATTCGGAACACATGCTAAAATCAAGGCTTCAGAAACCAGAAGAGCAAGTCAAATGGCCCTTGTTGAATCTAAGCTGTAGAGTCAGTACAGGGAAGAGAGATATGTCTCATAGCAATTTTACCACCCCTATTGGATTCATCAGGAGAGTCTGAGAAACACAAAGGAAGTAGAAATTTTCATTTGGGGCTTTTGTTTATTTAATTTGGTTTGCCCAAATTGCTAAGACAAGACTAGGACAAGTTCTACACATAGAGAGTGTTGGGTGCAAATAATCTATTTTGAGAAACTGAATTTCTTTTTTTTAGCTACAAGAAAATTGAAGCTATTTTTCTCTTGATGTATTACACAATGTGAAACACTGCTCACAGATTAAATTAAATTCAAGGACTATCATTTGAAATTGGTATTTATCATTTATAGCAATTCCCAACAGAAAAGCTAGTATTCTGTTTGCTAATAACGCACATTCTGAAAAGAAAAAAATAGAAGATAGATGTCAGGGATGGAGGAGGAGGAGAGAAGGAGAGAAGGAGAGGAAAGAAGGAGAGAAGGAGAGAAGGGCAAGGGCAGGGCAAGGCAGGGCAAGGCAGGGCAAGGCAGGGCATGGCAGAGAGAGGTAGTGGCTAAATCTGTTTGAAGACTTTGAGACATAAAGTTTGAGAAATTTCTTTGCTCCAAGAATTCTCAGAGCCTTTAACATGCTAAAGTACGTTATGACTGTCCAACAGATATAAGGCTGTAGCATTTTCTGAACCTTCATAGTTTAGCACAATAAAAATCAGGAAGTGTTTTCTTAACCTCTCTCAGCCTATTTTTTCATATTTTAAAACCTAACCTAACCACTTGGTTTTATATAGATTACATAAGATACTATAAAGAAGTGCTTTGTAAATAGTAAGGAAATAAAAATGTAAGATAGTAGTAGCAGTAGTATTAATGCTGCACAGTGCTATGTGCCATGTAGAAAAGAGCAAGCCATACTTCCAGACTAGAACAATAGACATGGAAAACAGATGAGCAATTCAGAGATGGCAGTGAATGAATAGAAGCGGTTTTATGGCAAGTTATATTAAATTCTGAAACTATTAGAAGACTTGTTTACAAAAGGAATTTAGAAAGTGAAATCAATTTTGAGAATAGATCTTGAAATTTTTTGCTCCAAGTGATATTTAGTTTTCCTGATATTTATTTTAAAATATATTGCATAAGATAAGGATATGCATTTTGTTAATTTCACATTCTTATGTTAGTTATGTTCCTGATTTCTACTTTGTACCAGTAAAGAAAAAAATCTTACTACTGCAAATATACAAGAGTGACCTCTAGTGGGCATTTAAGCAAACTTCGGACACTTATGGAGCCTATGGAAGGAAGCCTATCATCCTTAGAAGAGGCTTCAGAGGTCTTATTCAACCCTATGTACATGATGTGTGGAGTTTCTCTCCAACAGTCATCCAGTAGTTGCTTGATCACCTCCAATGACAAAGAAATCAATACTTTCAGATTCTAGTCATTACATTCAGCACTACCAGCAAATTCATCCTTGAATTATGTTAACACATATCCTCTGATAGCTACTACCTTCCGGTCCTAATTTATCTTTGTGCCTCTACATGACATATACCTAATCCCTTCCCTTCTGATAGATGAAAACAGTTCTTCTGGTTCCCTGAGAGTATTTCCCTCCAGCCCAAATAGCCCCAGTCCTTCCTCCTGAGCTAAAATCACCCAACATTATCTAACCAACAGGTGCTGAACTGTGTCTAGAGCATCCTCTAGTTTATTCCAGCAATAGAATGAAATATTTCTAAAAATACATTGGGAATAATTATGACACTGCTAAGCTAACCCTATTTCCCCAAGGTAACTGAGATCAGACTGATATAAACACTTTTGAATATGCCCACTTCTTCCTTATTAGGCTGTCCTCTACTCACTTTTATTCCCTCTGAGCAATGGCATCCACATACTTTTATATTACAAATTACATGATCTTAATGTAATCGTTAAGTTAAAAATTACATAAATTGTTTTCTCTAGAAATGATGGCTACCTCCATTCTCACCCTCCAGCTTCACATTCCTTGCCTTTCAAAGTCAGTCACCTTTCTCTTGGCCTATGCTTTCAAAAAGAACAAGAAGTGTTAACAGGAAGAAGAGACAACAAAAGCAAGGAAATTATTCATTGACTTAGGTCATCAGTTTTTCTGAAAAATTATTGCTATGGTACCATAAAATATAGGAACTCATTCCTAAAATTCCTCAAAAGAAAGTGATAAGAATGGATAAGCTCTTTGCAGCGACAGAAATACTATCATGTTATAAAACTTATTCAAACAAATGTATTATTTCAAATGTACAGTTCTGGGTCAGTGGTTTTTCAGGCTTTTATTCTAGTGACCAAATCTCCAATGAAATCTTTAAGCCAAAACTCCAAACATAAAGTGCATCTGCTTTGGTGGAAGGAGAGCAGGTGTGGGGGCAGAACTGAGGTGGGAGACAGTGGAGGGAGTGTGGTTCTACCTGCTCAGACTTAGCTTCATCTCTATCCCCCAGGGGTTCCTAACCCAGAGGCATCACCTAACTCAAATAGAATCCATACTACAGTTGCCAAGGAAATTAGAAATCTTATAAGAATATTTTTGGCTCCATTCTAAGAAATAAATTTGAGAATCTTGGGGAAAATATATTCTAAGAAAAAATAAATTACCCAATTAAAGAGCTAGACAACCTAAAAACATCAATCACCTAAGAAATTGTCGGAGTTATTACTTTAAGATGGGCCCAGCCCAGAGGGTTTCACAGATGAATGTTATTAAATATTTAGGAAATGAAAGGTTTAATACTGTTTAAAGTATTTCAGAGCTTACAGCAAGAAAGATATCTTCCAAATTCCTTTAACCAAGTTGGCATAACATCGATGGCAAAACATGAAAAATGTGACAAAGGTATGATGGAGAAAGCCAGAGACCCATCTCATTTATGTATGAATGTATATATATATAACAGAATTCAGCAATACATGAAAATAATAATATGACATATCCAAGTGGATTTATTTTAAAAATATAAAGATGGAACAATTTAGGATATCCACTGGAATAACTGGAATAGAATGGGTGTGTTCTTCTTTAACAAAATTAAATCTATATCTTTAATTTAAAAAGTCTGCATTATGCCTAATGATGAATCAGTAGATCAGACTCATTACAATTTAACATCATTCTGGAAATCTAACCATTGAATTAGAGAACAAAAAGAAATATAAAATGAAAATAGAAGCAAGTAGAGAATACTAGTAATTTTATACCTGGACAAAACAGGAAACTCAATTGAAAAACAATCTTTCTAAAAAAAGTAGGATAATTCAACAAAAAAGTATGTTACAAAATTAACGTGCAAAAATCGAATTTTACATACAAATAGTGACCAGGAAAAATGTAATGAGGGGAAAAGAATTTATCTATATTAGCAATGAATTGGGGAGAAAATATCTTTAAAAAAAAGAATCCATAATACTTAAATAAATAAAAGTATAGTAGGCTATTGAGAAAACTCAAAGGAATATCTGAGTAAGCTAAAGAATATAACTTGAATTAGAAATTTCATTTGTGTTAACTTCTCAAGTCCTCTAAATAAATACAGAAATTCAATTTGATCCCAATCACAGACAAGCTAATCTAATTCACATAGAAATATAATTATATATTATATATATAATGTAATATATGTAGAAAAATGTGTCAGAACAGCCAGAAATTTTTGGAAGAATACTAACAAGTGGAAATCAGTCCTATCAGATATCAAAATGCATAAAAGTATAGTAATGAAAAAAAGTTTTGTATTGGTAGAAAAGTAAACAGATCACTGAAACAGAATAGAGTCTAGAAATAGACTCAAATACATGTAGAAATTTACTGTGTGATAAAGTCAATGTATTAATTATTAAGCTATTGTCTCTCAGCTTCAAAGCTATCCTTTTATACAGAGTCTTCCCCCTTATTCATGAGGAATACATTCCAAGACCTTCCAGAGGATGCTTGAAACATCGGATAATACCAAATCCTATATAAACTGTGTTTTCCTATATGTACATACTTATGATGGAGTTTAATATATAAATTAAGCTCGGTAAGAGATTAGCAATAACTAATAGTAAAATAGAACAATTAAACAATATACTGTAATAAAAGTGATGTGAATGTTGTCTCCTCTTTCTCTTAAAATATCTTATTGTCCTATACTCACCCTTCTTCTTGTGATAATGTAAGATGATACAATGCCTACATGATGAGATGAAGTGAAGTGAATGACATAGGCATTGTAATGGAACATTAGGCTACTATTTACCTTTGGACAATACATCAGATGGTTTTTATTTTTGAGAATGCATAAGTTTTCACTGCACACACTATGCCTGGCTTCATCATATGTCCTACAGCGTTGCCACATAGTACCAGAGTTAATCTGTCTTCCCATGTTTTATGCCCTGGTTCCTCCTTTGTACTTTAATGAATGTAGGTTCTATTGGGAATCTTCTTCCACTATCACTATTAAAGACTTGCTTTGGATGCTATCCTGCCTCCTTAATCAAATTCTTCAACTCTGCCAAAGTTGTAGCAAGCAACTTCATCAGCAGATGCAGCCTCTTCAGTAATTTTTATATTTTTCAGTTCAAACCTATTCCTAATTCTGTGTAACCATCTCTTACTTTCAATAAAAAGAGTAAACTTGGTGTCACTCATTTCAGAGGATTCCTTACTGATGTCCTTGTATAGGCTCAATGCTTTCTGGTGCAATACATAGCTGTCATTTGGAACATGCTTTCTGTTCATGTCTTCCACTCACAAATGTAGTGCCTTTTCCATCTTAACTAAGCACTTATTACTCATTGTAGCCATGATTTTTTGCAATTTTAGGTGCAACAGCAACTCTAGCATGCATTTATTTTTCCTTCTTCACAATTTCATGGATAGAAGATTCATTCTTACTGTAGATCTTAGCAATCTCAGCATACAATTTTTTTCTTTCCTTATTAAGTTGAGAACTTTTACCTTTTCATGTAAAGGAAGCACTTTATGGCTTCTCTTGGGCAAATCTGAACTGCCAGTGTCACTACTCTTGTGCTTTGGGGCCATTATTAAGTAAAACAAGGGTTACTTGAACACAAGCACTTCCATACCCTGACAGTAGACGTCAATCTGATAAGTGAGACAGTGACTAAGTGACTAATGGGCAGAAATCCCATGGGTACGCTGGACAAAGGGATGACTCACAACCAGGTGGGATGGAGTGAGATGGTGTGAGATTTCATAATGTTACTCAGAATGGCACACAATTTAAAACTTGTGAATTGTTTATTTCTGAAAATTTCCATTTAATATTTTTGGACTGCCGTTGACTGCGACTAACTGAAGCTGTGGGAAATTAAACCACAGATAAGGGGCACTACTGTACCCAGATTTCTGGTGCTGGGCTTGACCTTCAAACTACATTTCTACCTTTGAAGCTGGCTCCCCATAGGGGCTGCCCATAGGGGGCACTAGAGGGAGAGTGGAAGACTGGAGGAGGGAAAAGGACTTGCTCTTACCGGTTTACTTCCTGTTTCTGTGCATGTTACCCCCTAATGCCTTTGAGTGGGGCCCAAGAGCAGCAGCAGTTGTTCCTAAGTCAGTTAGTTTCAATGTCCTGCTTCTTTCCACATTCTCAGAATGTGTTCTGGGTCTCAGTTCCATAAAGCCCCTCCCCAAACACCAAGGTAAATTGCAGAGGAATCAAAGATTAAAAGATAAAAAAAAAATAAAACCTTAAAGGTTCTTAGATGAGAGGGAACAGTGAAGATGATTCTGGAAAAAAAAAATGGCAGTTTATTCTGTAGACTCCATGATGTTTCGTGACCCAATCCCCATCCAGCTACTCTATTCTAAAACAAGCAGCTCCAGGGATTCAAAGGGTGTGGTTCAGTTAGGGCCCCAAAAGATGGAACTGACAAAGGAATTTTACTCCTTGAGAGAGAGGAGATCCTGGAGATATTAGAGTCTTGGGCCAGGAAAGAGAAGAAATACTGTGGAATCTAGAGGCAGGGTGGCCAATTCCTGGAGTCAGAAGGGCAGGGTTGTGGCTTCCATGTCAGGGTCGCTGGAAGAGCTTGGGCGGTGAGAATGTCTCTCTGGCCCTGAGCAGGCTGGATGCCTTAGGTTTTACTAGCCTTTGCAGCTCAGGACCTATTATAGGACTTGCAACTGGCCAGTGTCTCATACTCCAATCCAACCGGGCAGACTATAGTGCCTGCCCCACTCTCAGGATGTCAGGATGGCCAAAGAGTGCCAGTTGCAGGGGACCCGGCAGCTAGACAGAAGACAAACAGAACTCAGAAAAACAAGTGACCAAATGTAACTGAACTGCTCGAGGAACAGAAACATGCCAAGAGCACTCCAAGAAGTTCAAGTCCAGCACAATAAAAGGTATTTCTGAGACGATGGTAGATTAAACACATACAGAGTACAGTTTGGGGGAAAAAAAAAACACAAAACACGATATGATGGGATTAGAGGGGAAGGTCAGAGGAAGGTTGGGGGTGGGGAGCTGGCTGCAGTCAATAAGAAAGACTTGAAAATGTTCAAAGAAGGAAATGCCAGGATTCCAATTCAGTCTAACTCCAAAGCCTATGCCCTTTCCGCTCTACCAGCATTAGCTAGGCTTCCAGGGAGGCCTAGAGATGGGTAAGAATGGACCCAGCAGACGTTCAAGAGATTTTTAGAAAAAAAAGCAATGAGACCACAAGATCCTGTTCTTTCTCCCGGAGGGACTTTCACTGCCCAACATGATTCAATTCCTCCTTAAACAGAACAAACGCTTTACTGATTCTGGCAGGCAGAGGCAGGCCTCAATGCTGTTTCTTCAGAAGCCACGAAGTAAATGCCACTTTAGAAAATCCTATAGCAGCTTCAGGGAAACACTAAAACTTTCAGCCCACACATACCCTGTGTCCCTCAAGTCTGGCTGAAAGAAAACATGGAGAGAATTTAGGCCAGGGCCCTAGCAAACAAAAAAAGGCTAGGGTGTTGCAAAGGTTTATCTGCAGTCTCCTGGCTCTCAACTCACTTCATAAGGATTTATGAAGTTATCATCTGTGCACCCCTATAAAGATTTTTGGTTTCCTGCTTCTTCCTGATCCCTTCCCACCCAGCTAAACACCCCATATGACAGTTCAGTAATAATTTGTTGCCCTTATGGCTTTGAAAAGTTATACTACTTTTCAGACCATGACTTTTTTTTCTTGTATAACAATGTTTTTACTCAATGACATATGCTACAAGAAGAAGTAATATTTTGACTTTATGGTTTCAGGCAAAGACACACTCACCAACTTATTACTCAGCACAGCAGTTTCTAGTTGGAGAATGTCATATGCAATAAATAGGAATTGCTTGCCACATAGAAATAAGCCCAAAATATATTGTCAAGCAAGAGGAGCAGAGTCGGCATTTTCTGTGACTCTTCAGTGGGCTGTGCACACACTGTTTTTTACATGTTTTGAAGCACTTGTGGATTTATTTTAATTTTGCTCTAAAAATATTTTCTGTGATATAATTTTATTTCTAGTGCAGTTTAAATGTAAGATTATTATGAACCCCGAAAATGTTGAAATATTGTTAAAGAAAATGGTGTAGAAAGAAGACTCTACCTGCCAAAGAATCTCTCTTCCACCAGCCCCACCCACCATCAAATCTTTCTTCCCTTTGGTAAGTACTATAAACTTCACTGTGTTACATTTTACATAGAAACTCTGTTTTCTAATTGCTGCTTGTTACATACACTGATTTGCATTGTTCAATTAATATAACTTTTATATCTTTAAGTATTGTTAGAGTATTTTAGGTCAAGATGAAATGCATCATAATTTTTTTCATTAAAATCAATAGAAAAATTTTTTCACCTAATGACTTTTTCCCTTAGCAATAAGGTTTTCAGGAAAGAACTGACATCTTCAGGCAAAGGATAGGTTATTTTCTGGATTAGCAATGCTCTCTGCAGAGAAAAAATGAAGTCACATTGCCTCACGGAGCTCATGGCTACTACCTTGGGATCCAACTGAAGCACTTGGAAAGTTTAAGTCCTTGGGATTCACTAGACCTGACTCCATTCCTAGACAGGAAGACAACCTTCTCAACATGTTGAGTTTGTGATCCTAAGGACCAAGGTTTGGTCTCTTACCACTAAGAGGCAATTACTAGAGACCCATTGACTAAGGCCCAAGAAGACTCAAATAAACATAAAGAAATTGGTATGTATCAGTGAGGATTAAGTTTAACTGAATATAGCAGAGCCTCACAGTAATACTGCTTACACAAGACAGCAGTTTATTTCTCTGCCTTTTGTAAAAGTCTACAGAGTAAGTAATCCAGGAATGTTGTAGGATTTTTCTACTTCCTGAAGTCTCCAGAAACTCAAATTCTTAGTTTACTGCTTTACCATCCCAGTGGTGTGTCCCTTATTTTCATCCAAAAAGGCAGCTAGAATTTCAGCTCTCACATTAAATTTCAGCTCTCACATTAAATTAGAAGGGAAAGACTGACAAAGAGGAAGGGGAGTATGATGTTTAATATTACATGTCAACTTGACTGACCACATTACTTGTAGGTGTGTCTCTAAGAGTGTTTCCAAATGAGATTAGCATTTGAATCTGTGAATTTAGTAAAGTAGATGGCTCTTCCCAATGTGGGTAGGCATCATCCAACTCATTGAGGGCCTGAATAGAACAAAAGGTGGGGGAAGGAGAAATTCACTGAGATATCTCAACAGATATCCTGTTGGTTCTGCTTCTCTAGAGAACCCTGACTACTACAGGGAGTAAAGGGCATATACCAGCTGTCCTGTAAGAAAGGTCTCTAGAAACTGTCATGCTATAATTTTGCTTGCAACCCAGTAGCCATTACTTAGTCTTGTGGCCTCAGATAATTGCAAGAGATACTGAGAAACAGCCTTAATTTTAGGCAACCATGTGACCTAGTTAAGAATTGGAGATTCTTTGTGGAAGAAGGGGTGACCAGATATTGGGAAACAATGAACAGTTTCTACCACAAAGTCCTCCATAATTCTATTTCTACATTGTATCATTTTAATGTAAAAATTTCCACTTACTCCTAGAAACCCCCACTTCCTGTAGAAACTTACTTAGCCACATTGGAAGAAAATAAGAGTAAAGAAAATAGTTTCTTTAAAAAATGTTATCTCCATATGTATCTGTTTCACAGCCTGTCTCACAATAGCCAGGACAATCTTCTCGAACAACTGCTGACTCATAATAAAATAGCTATTATGAGATTTTGAACCAAGGATGATAAATCTCAAGTTTAAATAATGTGGCAACATGAATTTCTTCATAAAATAATCGATATATTCTTTACCTTTAATTCTCACTGAGGTTCATCAGAGATAAACCTGGGCAGCATAATTGTAATGTGGATTATGGATACTAGTTTGTCATGAATGCCTAAAATAATACTGTTTAGATGTGGAATCAGATTTTTTGACTAGATCAAGAAAATTAAAAAATCTTTCATCTTTGGGACCTGTTCCCAATAAGCCTGAGAGTAAAGCTTCACTCTTGTGTCTCTCTGAAAAGATGAGATATATTTATAATAGTTATCACGATTCTCTATTCTCGCATCTGGGCTTCCTAAGATCTCATTGTGTGTTGTACCACATGAAACATGCAGCCAGATGATCCAGTCTTATAGCAAAGGCAGCATGCTGGCTTCATTCTCCTTTCTATAAACGAGGGATCGACATACATATATACATTCATGTTTTAGAATGTACAAAAACATTCACATATAGCCTATGGCCATGCCACCCTGAACACTTCCAATGTCATCTGATCTGGGCCTGGTTAGTACTTGGATGGAAGACCACCTAGGAAGACTGGGTGCTGTAGGAGAGAAAAAAATTCACATATATTAATTCCCTAAAGAAATCCCAGTGAGAAAAATAGTACAGGTACTAATGGAAGACACTGGCTGCTATGACACAGACACGGACACATGATGAATACTCTTCAACTGAAATCACAAGGATTCTCAGAAAAAAGAAACATATACAACCATGAATTGCCTTTTCTCATAATGTCAGCCCTTTTAAAGGACAAACTGCCTTCTTTGCAGCCAATCATCTTACCCAAGGACAAAGAGAGATCATCTGCAGATTTCATTTTTGTAAATCCTGCCTTTACCTTTCTCCAAGGAGATAGTCTACACAAAGTATGTCCTCTCCATATACTGTGCTCTAACTAAATGCTTCTGAGATTTTCCCTGATTCTCTAATAATGTTCCTAGTAAAATAGCATAAAAACCACTTCAGAGCAAAATTGGTTCCTCAAATAGCAAAATACTTGTGTTCCTCCACTTCACCAACTCCTGCAAATAGTCTTCAAAGTGCACAACTGAATCTTCTGGCAGAAGTCTTGAGAGGCAACTGGGCCTAGTGCTTCAATTAATCCCATTTTACCAAACTCAAGGACATGCAAGGGGCTTCAGGAACCACCAAAATGTGTTCAAAGATGGTTCATCATCCATTTGAAAATATTGAGGACTGATAACATTTTGACTCATCCCACGGGCATGAAATGTTTACAGTTATGGACCATAGGCTTTGCTCAAGGTTCCTACCCTACCCAGATTTACAATCCAGATTTAATTTTAGTTGTCCATAACTCTGAAGTACCTCATTGTCTCTTACAAATGCTTACCTCTAAGGAAACACAAAGTCCTCACCAGAAGTCTCAAGTGATTTCATCTTCCTGGACTGTAACAGGGATCCCTGGATTCAACTTCTGTTTTTCCAGGTTAATACAAGCTTTAGCTTTTGATTAACAAGGGCTTGGAAAATGCTGAGCCCTCCAAAACCCCTGGTTGGCCACGCCTTAGGATAGGACCTATGGGACAGACGGATGCTGTGTTACAACTGTGAGTGTAAGGAAACAGCCCTGTCCTACATGCATCTGGATTGGGTGATCGTGAGACTCCTCAGCATTTACATCCTTGCCTGTTGTTATTTATCAAAGCTGTTGGCAAATCTGCTTGTGGGTTTTGTTTTTAACCATCCTCAACCAAATGGGATCTACAACATTTTTAATAGCCACAGTTATCCTTGTTTAAATTATTTTAAAGCAGTAACTCTATAGTTTTATGGGATGTTTTTAGTTTAACTGACAAGACTTCATGCTCTAGATTGTTTTTTACGAAAAACAAAAAACAAAAAAAAACTTAACACCAGGATTTCAGATACATAGCAAGAAAGCCACTATATTTTCTGGCCAAATGTTTCAGACAATTTAAAGGAAAACTTTTAATTTTGTGAGTTAATTACACCAGAAACTGAGGCTGAGGAGGTTATTAGGCCTCCAAGTTGTTTTGGTTTGTTAGTTTGTTTTTACATTGAGATTTCCAACCCTTTGGAGGAAGTTTGATATTTTAAATTTATTTTGCATCTTGCTAAAATCTTCAAAGTCAGAGAAAAAATTTTAACTGCATGGTCTCATTACATGGACTCTGAGGCTGGTACATACAATCCAAGACATGTAGTCTGCATTGCTCTACGAGGTGATCCCAGGACCTACTTCTTTCTTTGTGCTCCACTCTCTCCTATGTTATGCTAATTCAGATAATCAAAGCTAGTTCACCACTTTATTTTAAACACTTCATCCCAATGAAAGAGGAACAAAAAAAGACATGGGCAGTGTTTTTGAAGAATTTGACCTAGAAGTCTAAAAAAAAAAAATCATCTCCACTCAATCCCATTGGCTAGAATTTTGTTGCATGGCCCAACCTAGAAGCAAAGGGTGGTGGGAATTATAGCACCTAGCCATGGAAGCAGCCACATGCTCAGTTAAAATTTAAGAGTCTTTTTTAGTGAAAAAATAAAATGTAAAGTGGATATTAAGATGACATTTGTTTGCTAGATCATGACTAACTAGATGATTGGGAATGCCTGGTAAAGGGGTTTAATCACTCTGGAAGAAACTGATAACTTTGGGAGGATGTACTGGTTTCTAGAGAATCAGCCCTAAGCTTAGGGCTGATTAGGCTTCAGGAAAAAAAGACCATTGAGCATGACTAGATAGACTGAGATTGTATTTTGTGAGGTTTACTGAATTAGCTGATAAAACCTTGATAAAATCTATAACTTCTGGTTTAATATCAAAATATGAAGAAAGGGTTCGGATATAAGTTTGGTCATTTTGAGAAGTAACCTTTCCGATTTGCCAAATATTAAAACTTGGACGTAAAAATTAATTATACTTATGATAAAAAGTATTCAATTCTCTCTCCTGTCTTCCTTTGTACATTGTATGTCAGTGTCAATATTCATTTCATTTGAGGTCTCTTAAAAAGCTAGCCACAAATAGCTCTCAATAGCTCCTCTGGGCAGACATCAGAGAAGTAAATCTGATCCTAAGTAAAATCTAGTAGCTTGCCAATATTTTCACCAGTTAGGAATTATAAGAATTTAGTCATAGAATTTGAAAATAAATTGAAGTCTCTTTTTAGCCATTTTTTGTTTTTAGTAGAGACCAAGATCCCATTCATTGCAAAATGTTTTTATAGTCATGAATGCTTATGTTTGATCCAGGAATAATAAATGATTGACTGTTACCCAGCAGCAGGGTGGGGTGAGATTCCTGGTACTTTTTTTTTTTTAGCAAAGAAAAAACAACTGAGCAAAAATTTGTTCTTTCAACAGCTTTTCATGGAAATATAGATTAAAGAGACTAGTTTATTTTTTTAAATCTCTCATTGCAATAATTTAAAATATGGTTACACATAGATAGTGGAAATGCTGTTTTAAGTCAATATATGTTATCTGACTTAAATGTTGCCATTAGGGGCATCAACTAAAAGACATTTTCAGTTTATTGACTTTTTTGTCTTAATGCGTTCTGAATTAAAATACTTTTTTAATATCAATATTTGCTTGTGTTAAAGGTAATTTGAAATTCTTGAGTGTTGACTTGAGTGTGTACAGAAAAGATCAGTTTTGTTAGAAGTAGGTAGGAAATTCACTATTGGGATTAAAAAACAGCTAATGTATTATAAGTTACTACATTTTATTATACAGATTTTTACAATATAGAATAAAATTTAAAATTCTTTTAAAATAAAACTTTGATGCTAGCAATTACAAAAGAAAAGTCTGTCTTATTTAAAAAGTACTCTAAGCCAGCAGTTCTCAAAATTTTTGACCTGATTATTAGCAATAATTAAAAGACATAATATCAATGTTGATGAGGATTAGAGGGAAATAAATCCTCATATTCTGTTGGTGCTAAAGTTTAAATTTTTTAAATATAATGCTGTAATATTAGATAAACATTCAGGACAATGAGATTGAATTAAGAAAATAAAATTCAATCATCTTCTAAGAATGAAAACTAAGGGGCCTGTAGGTCAAAAGTTCTGTTTCACAAGTAGAGTCCCCATACATTTCCTGTTGGATTGCGTGATTTAGCAAATAAAAATACAGAATGTCCAGTTCAATTTGAATTTCAGATAAATGATGAATACTTTTTTTTGGTATAAATATGTCTACATACTTTGGGACATACTTATACTTTAAAAAGTATTCATTGTTTATCTGAAATTGAAATTTTACTAGGCAACCTATGTTTTATCTGCCTTAATATAAAATAACAATAATAACCAGAGAGGAAAATTTTACCTTGGATTGCTGCTAAAATTCCTTCCCGGAGTCTCCTTTTTGTTGTCCCTTGCCCCAGGGAATGGTTATTGCCAAACTTAGTCATAAGAACTGTTCAGCTAATCCTTTTATTTTACCCTTATCTTTGGGTCTGTCTTAAAATATCCTCCAATATCCCTCATTTATTTTCCCTTTCTTTTTCATTCATAAGAATTTCAAGTTGTGGATAACTGCTCCAAGTAAATTCAAGAGTCTATCCTCTTACCTATCTCAAAACTAGGAACTACTAAATTTCCTTAGGGCATAAGAAGTTAGACCCAGAATAGAGAGCACAGATAAATCAAAGGCTAAATTTTGGGGGATGCTCAACTGCAAAGGAGCAGTTGTTTGACAAATCTTAGAGCTTTTAGAGGTACACAAACAGCCTGGAACAGACAGGCAAGAAAAGGATTCTTTCAAGCACACAAAGTTTACCTGGAGCCTGATGAGTTCAATTCCCATTTTCCTTTGGTTTAGAGCCATCCCCCTCTACCACCACCCAGATCTTTAGAGGCTTCCAATAGCCAATTACAGATAAAAGAAAATATTATCAAATCAAACATTAAAAATTACATAGAACTTTAGACACTGATTGATATTTAACGATACTAAAGAATCATTGTTAAATGTTTTAGAGTGTGATCATAGTGTTGTGGTTACATTTTTAATGAGTCCTTATCTTTGAAATATAGCCTGGAATATTTTTAGATTAAATGATATTTCTGGAATTAGCTTCTGAAAGTAGGAGGTAGAATAGGTGGAAACAGAACTAAAATAAGCAATCTTGTTGAAGCTGGCTAATAGGTACCTGGGAGCACAATATACTATTCTCTGTGTTTTTCGGTTTGTTTGGAATTAGCTAGAATAAGAATTTTAAAACTAAAAGTTATTATATACGTATATGATAAATATGCTGTGCTTAATAAACTTGGGGTGCAATATTTACTGTTAGCCCTCCTGACTCTATCTTCTGTCTCTCTTTGTCTCTCTTTTTTCTTTCTTTTCTCAATCCTCACTCCCCCTCTCAGGAACTGTTCAATCTCAGCCAGTGGGCTCCGGCAATTGGGTAGAAACAGGTAGAATAGCCAGTCATAAAGAGCACAGGCTCTGGAGAAAATACAGTCTTGGGTTCCATTTCCAGCTTCATAATTTATTAACCACAGAAATGTAGGCAAGTTGCTTGACCTCGAAATTATGGACAATTTTAAAGACACACAAAAGTAAAATTGTTTAATGACCAATCATTACTTGATTTCAACAATGACCAATTCATAACCAATCTTCTTTCATTTCTATCCTTATCCAATTTATCTGACTCTAACATTATTATGAGGTAAATCTCAAACACTGTATCATTAAGGCTATAAAATAAATATATATGATGACTTTTTTTAACATGACACACAATGCTAGTACCATGTGTAAAATTTTATCAGTAATTTCTTAATATCACTAAATACCTACTCATTTCCAAACCTGAAATTTCTAATGATCTCATAATGTGTGCCTGCGAACTTTGCTCCCCTGGGGTTACCTTCCACTACTAACTCTGCACTCATGGGTAAGGTAGGACATTGTTCCTAGAGCCTTGGAGTGGAAACATCACATTCCAAACTTTGAATTGCTTCTGGGATCAGCCCCTGTGATGGCACAATTGCTAGATCTTCACATCAGCTCCAAGAGAGGAACAGGTTGGATTTCTTTCCACCTTTTGCGGGTGAGAAACCTGAGACTCCGAGAAGGAATGGAGTTTCTGTGCTCAAAATGGTGAGCCAAGACTCTAGACCCAAAGCTTATCTTCTGATTCCCAGGCCAAAGCTGGTTCTTTCCACTTTCTCATTTCTTTTTTATTGTTTTCAGTCCAAATTCTGTTTTGTTTTGTTTTGTTTTGTTTTCAGAGTACAAAATAATACATCCCATTGTAAGAGATTTGGACAAAACCAAAGCAGTATTAGAAGGAATTCTATCCCCTATGGTTTAACTGCTCTATGGTTTAACAGTTTGAAGTAATTTTCTACTATTTGGTCATTTTTATACATAGAAATTTTTATGTGGTTGACATTATGTTATATGTGCATATTTATTGAGTCATAACTCAATTAATTTTATATCTTATTCATCCCTACTATGTTACTAAGAATTCTTTGTTGACATTATGTTAACGTGTGAATAATTTCTCACTTTATGAATATGCCATGATTATTGATTGTGCCATGTATTGGAAGACAGTTATTTTGTTTCCAATATTTCTCTTGTAAGTAATGATGAGATGAGCATCTTCATTGAGAAAACTTGATCTACTTTCTTATTTTCTTAGGACTGACTTGTAGAAGAGGATTGCTGGTTCAACAGGTATATGGACTCTGACAGTCTCACCTAGAGTAGGTGCTCAAGGAAATCTTTCTCAAGTTCATACAACTGTCATTCAGAAGCAAAGTAACTTTTAAATTAGTTAATTTAATAAAAATTGTATTCTTTTTAACTTTTCAAAATATGCTTTGTATGTTTCAAAACATTTAGGTCTTTTATGTCTCTGATAGCTTTTGTAGTATAGAAGTTACTAAATATTCCAGCTGAAACACAGTGAAGATATTATGAGATCCTGCTAAATTTCTAGATGCCACTAGAGTAAGTTAAATTGCTCTTATTATATCTAAGCTTTTCAGATAGCAAAGATCCATAAGAATGCACCTCAGAGCAACTTTGCCAGCCCTAAACCATTCTCTGAAATCCAGACTTGAGTAACTGCCTACCTATTTGATATCTGTACTGGGACACGTAATAGAATCCTCAAAATTAATAAGTCCAAAATAGAACCTTCAATTTCTTAATGCTTCTCTTACAACTTGTTTCTTCCCCAATATTTCCCATGTAAGTAAATGGGGGCACCACCCTCCTGGTTGCTCAAGCCAAAAACCTATGGATCATCCTAATTACACTTTTCTTCACCTTGTAGATCCAATGTAAAAGGGAGTCCTTTCTGGGCCCTTCAATATATATCCAAATTGAACCCATTCAGTTGGTGCATGTGCTTCCCTACAGGCCATTCTTCATGTTTCAGAGTATGTCTCTCCCCAGCTCAAAATCCTCCAGTGGAATCCTGTCACTGGGGAATAGAATCTTAATTCCCACAAAATCTGCATCCTATCCAACTCTTCAACCTCATCTTCCACCACACATCCCTCTTCCCCTCCCCTCCAGTCACACTGATGTCCTTACAATCTCCTTTCTTGAAATCAAACTTCCAAGCTCCTTTCTGCCACAAGACTTAGAATGTGCTTCAACCAGATCATTGCACTGCACTCTTCTTCACGTTACTCAGGTCTCTGCACGAAGGGCACCTTTTCATGTATCTAAGGTAGACACCCTCCCATTGCTTTCCATCTTCCTATTTCTTTATTTTTTTTCCACAGCACTCACAACTACCTGACAAATAATCTTTTCATTTGTTTATTGACTATCTCCCCATTAGAATGTTCACTTCATGGCAGAAGGGGCTTCATCTGTTTGTTGCTAACACATAGCACCCAGCACAGGTCACAGTACAGTGCTTAACACATAGTAGCATTCAATAAACCACTCACTGTTGAATGAAGGAATGAATGATGTAGAAAGCTTTCACTATAAAGAATGTGCAATAGATTCATTTTGGCTTATTACAAAGAAGAACAAAGAAAAGGTCATTCTCTGCAATTTGAACTATGATTGACAGAGAGTAATCTATAATGGCTTTGTAAAGTGTAAACCACTAGATAAATGGAGGTTATTATTATGTTGATGTGGTATGGTGCTAGATGCTATTTACTCTGTGAAAATGGACAGAACATAGTCCCTGCTCACACAAATAAAGATATCAGCCAGTTGAGGTGCTCACAGAAGGGTCCTGGCCAAGAGAAACAGTTTATTGTAAGTACGCTAAATTTCTGAGAATGTTGAACATTTAATAAAGTAATCATTTCCATTTTAGGAATAGAACTTGGAAAATTCATTTTGTTTTTAAACGCTAATAAAAATTAATGTTTATAAAAAATTAGCTGTATGTGGAAAAATAAATACTTTGTCAGTAAAATTTAATTTACTGTAAAGTAAGTAGATCCCATTTCTAGTTTCTGTAATTTGCACCATGAAATTATCCAGTTGTTGTAAATACACAAGAGTGGCATCTAGTGGTCATTAATATAAACTACAGCTCCTCGAAAGACCAAATCAGACAACTGGTTGTCATCTCATCCATCTTGCCAGGTGGTTTACCAGATTTCCAGATTTTATAGATGCATAAAGGTTTTCAAATGGAGACTTATATGAAGTTGCCAAGATTGTATGTTTATTACCTAATAAATCTTGCCTGTAACTGATGCCACATTACAAGCAAGAGTGGCTGGGACTGATTCACATAGGCTCAAGAGAGCCGGTTGTGCACATCTCTTTCCAATTCTCAGTGACATCACACTGGTAGCTTGAAATTGACCATACTAGGAATTTTTATACCTCCCCTCAGAAACTGGCAAATGCTACATAGAAGGGCTTTTTTCCTCCCCACAAAGAATCAGTTTACCAGCACACATTGGTTACAAGTGTGTTTGTGGCCTGGTCTGCTTCTAACGGTAAGTCGTTTTTACAAATAAAATAAATATTAGTAAGTTTATACAACATAGCATGTTAATGCAAATCCTATGAGTGGTGTTACAAAAAACAACAAATTTTGGAAGCAAAATAAATCCTTATATTGGTGATTTCAACAAATGATCCTGTGTAGTGCTATTAATATTGCTAATGGATTGGAATGTTAATATTATTTAAAAGTTTCTCGATAATGATTGCTGGCATTTCCAAGTGTTCAAATACTCACTATAGCCACAGTTCTTTGTAAATACTTAACAGAAGAGCTGCAAAAAGCAAATGTGATTGTTGCAGAACACGCCAACATGAAATCAGAAACTGCTGTAAAATCTGGATCAGCAAAAACAATATTTGAATTCAACAGCAAAATCATGACTAGGGCAAGCAGCCAAGACATCTTTATCATTAAAAAGGAAACGAGCTTCTGTGAAGTACCAGGTACCTTAATACCCAACTTGAACATGTTTGGGATACACTCTTAATTCGACCAACATTCATGCAAAATGAAAGAAAGTTTTCTACATCTGGAATATTTGTCACAAAACAAGATCGAGATTATCAGATGGCACAATTAATACTTTGTGTTTTTAAAGTTCATTTTAAAAATAATATACTTTTTTGTGGTATTCTCTTTCAATTTTAAGTTATTTTTATTTGGCATTTATTTTGAGTTAATTTTCCTTTAATTTTTTCTATATCCAGAGTGTATATCAGGTAGAGATCACTTTCACATGTTATTGAAATAATCTCATCACAATTTACTGGTTCATAACAAACTGTAAACCATGTATTTTACTCATAACATGTGACATTTAGCATCATACTGTCACAGAAAATTGTTAATAAAATGACCACTTTGTTGTTATGGTCATTCATTATGTTAAAGCATGTAAATAGTATTATGAAAAATGCAGAATAAGTTATGATTTCAGAAATTCCCAAGAATTCCTGGAAATTCCAATTTGTCATTACTGAATGCTGAATACTAGTATCAGTTGGAAATTTGAAAACATTATTCTAGAACACTGACTTTCAAACATTTTGAAGCAGCAGACCTCTTCTTATCAAACAAAATCTAAAAAAATATAAAAGATATCAATATAAAGCTCTGGCTGAAGGAGATGGGAAAGTAAGGAGATATGATCTGTTTTCAACTTTGTTACCAAGTTGCTCAGTGACTTGGGGCCCAGTACTTTAGAGACTCTGAGTCTTGGTTTCCTCATCTATAAACTACTGTTGACACAGTTCCCCCAGGACCCCAGGCTTGTGCTGCCGAAGAGCTTTGCTAACCTGGGACACCTGGTAGAGTGGTAGTTGCTAGACAGACAGAGGCTTTCCGCAAGCCTGCTACAGCCCTTGCAATGTGAGCCCGATGGGAAGAGCAAGGACTGGAACTCCAGACTGCACCCCAGCCTGGACGCTTTCCTAGACTTTGTCACTGTCCATGACTGTCCCCTTTTAAGGGCTGAGCTTTCCATGTCAGCAAGACCTCAGGTTTAAATTGCAGTCATTCTGTAACTGGTTAGAATCAGGCAGTAAAACATAGAAAATTTTATCCCTCACGTGAAAATTATCAAAAAGGGGAGTGTGAATTATGAGGAAATTCAAAGTTCACTGAAAAGGGGGCCTGGAAGTTATATTTCAGTGTAGAACTGCCATTAAATGTAGAGGAATCCATCAGTTCCCCTCTCCAAACTGCAGATCGCACAGTGGCAAAAGGCCAGAAGGACTTGAATGACTCCACTTTTCCACTCAGAGAGTTCATGCTGCCTCATTCCCATGCTGAGAGCACATAGAAAAAGGAATCAATTTTCTTCATCTGCGGTCTGGAGTGTTCCTGCTGAGTGGAGCTCTGGCATTCCTCAGCCGAGAGCTCTTTGTACAAATAACTATTTACTGAACGGTAATAATAAAGTTTGCTTTTCCCTAACCCTTGTACCATCTTTTCAAAAAATATTACCACCTGTAATAAAAAGAAACAAACACTTGTTAAAATAAATTCTAACAATACAGAAGTATACAAAGTAAGTTTTCTCCTTCCAAGCTTGTCCTCCAAGTAGTATTCACATTGTTCCAGACTTTTCTCTATGTTTATACAAACACATATATATATAGGTACTCAGAAGTGTTTTTGTTCTTTTGTTTTCTTAGGAAGAAGCAGTATTTGTTAATTTGCTCTTCCTTTTTTTTTTTTTTAATTAAACTATTCTGTAACTGGCTGGTTTTTATTCTATACATAATGGGCAGTTTCCAAGTTAGTACATTTTTGTAATGGTTATTAATCCATTTTGTGAATGCATCATAATTCGTTTATATATTTCCCTATGGATGGCTACTTGGATCTTTATAATGTTTTGCTATTAAAAATAATACTGCAAGAAGTCCCTTGGACATACATGTTTGCACACTTGTGTGAGTGTTTCCATAGGATAAGATTGGGATTGCTGGAGAGGTACAACTCCTAGTACAGGGCCTGACAATCCCCAGGTTGTTACTCATCCTAGCACACCAGTGTGTGAGAAGTGTGACTTCTATCTCTCCACCCTTATCTGTAAAGTGGTCCAGCCCACCTATTCCTCGTGCCCAACAAACTCCTTCAGCTCTAATACCCTCAACCACTCAGATGCCACCTTACTCTGCCCTTGGCTAGTCCTGGGATAGCTAGCAGAGCAAATTCAAGCCTAACTCTTGGTGAGCACTATTGACACTGTAACAAATTACCATAAATGTAGGAGGCTTAAAGCAACACACATATTACAACAAATTTGTTAGGTAGATAATAAATGTATTATCTTACAGTTCTGGATGTCAGAGGCCCAAATAAGACTTGATGGACTCGAGTCCAGGTGTTGGGGCTGTGTTCTGGTCTGGAGGCTCTCGGGGAGAATCTGTTTCCTTGCATTTTCCTTTCCAGCATCCAGAGACTGCCATATTCTAGAGGTAACCACTTCCAGCTCCAAGTCTTTCTCATATCACATCCCTCTGACATGACTCTCTCCCCTCCCTCTTCCACATTTAAGAGCCCTTTGGATTACATTTGGCCCACCTGGATAATCCAGGATAATCTTATTTTTAGATCAACTGGTTAGCAACTGCAGTTCCCTTTTGCTGTGTAATATGACATATTCTCAGGTCCTGGGGCCTCAATGGGGGAAGAGAGCCACAAAGTAGCTTTCTAAAGAATTTACATCTATGTCTGAGACAGATCTCCAGGAGCCAGGCAGACAGTGGTGAGGTAAGGCCAGAGAGACCACTCAGAAGATGTTACACCACTGAAGCTCATGCCAGGACATAGACGGTGGGGATGGGGACTGTGTGCAGGGAGGAAGGGTTTGGCTGAGGGGCTGCAGCTGTGCCTGCATCTCAGAAGTTCTCGAGGTCAGAGGGCCTCTCAATATGGTGCTTCACAGTCCTGGCTTCCTAAGTGGGACCTGTAGGTGGCTTAAAAGACCTTGGCCTGGAACTTGTAAGAGGTGGCAGGTAGCCCTCCCAGCTGTGGGCCTTGCTATCTCCTCTGCAGCTGTTGGGAGGAGCTGCTTTGGCAGATTCCACAGCCTGATTTGAGCTCCTGAGACCTGGGATCAGTATCCAGGTGCTTTCTCGGGAGGTATAGGGTGGGTGTGGCGCAACCAGCCTCACCCCAGGCTAGGCTGAGTCCCTGGACCCTCCTTCTACTCTCCCTGCCAACCCAAACACATGCCTTAGGCCCAGAAGTTCCAGCAGTCACCCTCAGACCCAGATCCCAGCACCTTCTGGAAATTTAGTGGCCATGCCCTCACTTCTCAGTCTTGACGTCCTGAACCATGGGAATGAGGCAGAAGGGGAGTGTGAGTGCATGTGCATGTGTGCATATGTGTGTGTGTGTGTGTGTGTACCCCTGTCCATGTGTCTGTCCTGAGAAATTTGTCTGTCTCCATTTCTAAGTCTGTGTTTGACTGCTTTTGTATTTCTATTGCAAACTGAAGTTGATTTGTTTTATAATTTTTAAAAAACTTTTGTTTCATTTCCTTTGTTAGTTTACTGCTTTTTCTTAGTCAGTCATTCCGTTCATTACAGGAAATACAAAAAAAACAAAAAGAGAAAACATTTGAAATGCATAATACTGTTCCACTTACCCAGAGACAATCACTAGTGATCATCTCTTCTATGTATCTTCCATGCATCTATGTGTATTTTAACAAAAATACAACTTTACTACATGGCGCGTGTATAGTTCTCTACTTTTTACTTACAGATATATGATGAATGCCCTTTCATGTTAATGAACTTAAATTTACCTCCTTGTTTAAAGCCTGTGTTCAATGTAATGGCTGTGCTAGGATTTGCTAGACCAGCCCTTCCCAATTGGTGTTTGGGCTGCTTCTAACTTTTCACTATTACAAATGCAATGGATGACTGCATCTGTGTGTGTGCAAGCACGCACGCACGTGTGTGTTTGTGTGCGTGTGTGTCTCTAGCTGTGTCTGTCTTTTCAAGTGTCATGTCCTGAGGTGTGTGGGGACCTGGCAAGGCACAATGACCCTTTTCTATGCCTTGGAACAAGTCGTTTCCTTTAAGGAAGGTACTTTTCCTGAAAGCATGTTATTCTACGGCCTCCTGACTCCAGAATCCAGCCTGTCACAGAGAGAAATACCACCCTAATTGCAAGCAGGAGTATGGAGAAGGATCAGGGCAGGGGTGAGCCCCTCCTGACAGCTGGGTTTCAAGGATCTTCCCCTCTCAGACATCCCCTAAAAGCAAGATAGGATTCTCATCTTCTCTGTTCAACCAGGGAAACTGAGGCCCAAAAAGTTAGTGGTGGGGCGGAGCTAGGACAGCATTGGGTGGAACAGAGCAGGGTTCTCCCTGCCCTTTGTCCTGGGATGAAGCTGGGAGAAAAGCCCTTGGAGGTGAGGGAAGAAGGAGACCTATGCGTAGAGAGGCACAGTCCGTATGTGCAGCATGAAGCCTCAGGGAGGCCTTGCAGGCTAGCCCAGGGCTGAGATCTGTTAATCCAGAAGTCGGGGCCTCTGTCTGGGGTGAGGCAGGTGGCCTGCCCAGTAAAACTGTATGTGGTATTAACCCCTTTCTTCCTCAAAGTCAGACATTCAGGTAGGGGCAGGTGTGAGTAAGGCTTTTGTCCAGGGAAACCAAGGCAAATCATATCCTCAATGCTCTGGCCTTCTCTTCAGCCTGAAGTTATAAAATGGTTCAGCTGAGGGTTTCCTAGATACTGACCCCATTTACAAAGGAAAGAGTGTTTAGCTTTGCTCCATTCAGCAGGTCCCTGGGGCAGCAGCACTGAGAGGCGTTGGCCCAAAGGCAGGCAGCTCTGGCTCCTCAGTGGTAAAATGGGGTGATGGGGTGAAGGACGAGAGGAGATACAGAAAGCACAGCACCTGGCACATAGTAGGAGTCCAGGAAATAGGAACTAGTAATAGAACGCAGAGAACGCTGGGTTTGGAAACTGGGAGGCCTGGGTTCAGAGTGGCCCCACCCAAGATTCCCAGAGTGACCTTGAGCCGCCACCAGGTAAATGTTTCTGGCTTTGCTAGCATTCTGGTGCTAACCTAAGTCTTTGGCCCTGCACTGCCACCTCCCTCTCTTGGGGATAGAGGAGCTTCTGGCTGGCCTTTCCTGGCCAGTAACAACGGGCTGCACTGGGCAGAAAGGCCAACATACACCACAACATACTCACGCTCATCACACAACATACACACAACACACACTTACACACACTACGTAGCATACACACACATCACACTCACACCACACACGTACTCAACGCTCACATCACATGCCCCACACATGTTCTCACACCCCCACACTCCACACATGGAAGAGAAGCAGCACTGTAGGAGCTGCTCACCCCTCCTCTGGTTCATTGCCCCAGACTCTCCTTGACCCTAGCACCCTGCTCCCATGCCCACCTCTGAGCATATGCTCCTGCCTCACTGAGAAAACTGGCCATCCGGCGTGACACCTTCATCTCCCTCCTCTCCCAATATGCAGCATTAATTGGTATCCCCATTCTTCCTGCTAGCATTCCCCCACCCCCACCTGCATCCAGGCCTGACCCCTCCAGCCCCTTCCTAAGCACTGACTCACAGGCCACCCCAGGGACCTCTTCCATGGATCTTTTCCTTGCTGGTATACTCAGTGTCTCTCCAAACCTTCTCCTGCAGGCCTTCTAGAAGCCAAACCTCTCCCCCTCTCCCTCTTCCTCTCCCTCAGTGCGATGCCCCTTGTAGATTAAGGAGGTGAGAGAAAGCAAAGTGGGGTGGCCACAATACATCACTCTCCTTTCCTTCAAACTACCTTCCCTTCCTCAGCTCCCACTGACTCCACTGCCCTTGCACAACACTCACACAGCCCACACATGTGCCCACCCTACACACACTCACACCACTGTAGGGCTACTCCCTTCACTCCACACAAACTGTTCTCACCAAGGTCATTGTCAACTGTCATGTTGCAAAATCCAAGGTCTCTTCTTCATTCTCACTGCACAGGCCCTTTTGACGCTTTTTACCAGTTGACCTACCTTCTTTGAGAACTACTCTCTCCTTGCAGAATTGCCAGATAAAATATGGGACACCCAGTTAAACTTGAATCTCAGAAAACCTAATGTTTTAGTGTGTGTTCCAAATATTACATGGGACATATTTATACTAAAAATTAATTGTTGTCTATCTAAAATTAAAATTACTGGATGTCTCGTATTTTTATTTGCTAAATCTGGCAACTCTGTTCCCTGCTTCTCTGCCCCACCAGCTCCCCACCTTTCTGTCCCTTCTCTAGTCGCTCCTCTTTTTGTCAGCCTGCTCCAGGGTGCAGACCTTGACTGCTTTCCCTTCTCAAACTCCCTGCTCTCCTGCGACAGCTTCCCACCCATAGGTCCACCGCCACACAAGGCCGGCCTCGCTTACCCTCTCTAAGGAACTTCCCTCCAGCTCCCCTGTAGCAACCACCAACTGTGATGCTGGCGTGTATGTGCTTGGAGACACTACATACCCAGCCCAACAAATAGACTGCCTCTTAGCTGCCTTCACTGTCTGTTGCCTGGAAATGTACTGGCTAGATGCAGCAAGAAGTACTTCCCTCTGGAGCTGGCTGTCATCCCATCCATCTCCTCATGCCCAGTCAAGACAGACCACTGACTCTCTGCTCCCACATGGTCTCTGAGTCTCCCCTCATGCTGTTCCCTCTGTCTGAAACACCCTTCTCCAAATTCTGCTTGTTGAAGTGCACTCTTTTCTTCAAGTCCAGCTCAAAGGCCACATCCTCTCAGGTTTCCCTGGGTCTCTTCACCCCACTGCCACCCCCAGCACATGAGTGTGTGATTTGCAGCCTTGTCTAGGTCACGACACTGAGAGCTCATCGAGTGCTGGGACTGTGTATGATTAACTCCCACATTTCCTGGGCAGGGCCTGGTACACAGTCGATGCTTTGCCAGTGTTTATGGAATGGAGGAGTGAATGACTGAATAAGAAAATGAGTAATTCAATAAATGAATAAATGCATGAGTAAAGTGATGCAAATGCAAAGAAGCTATGTAATAAATCTGACACGCTTAGTGGGGCCACTTAGCAGGCCTGACAATCTCAGTGATCAAAAGTAACCATACAGGGTAGTCTGAACATAAAAATTTCTAACTGGGCAAGTCATGGTGGGTTGTTACGTCAGTCCTACAGCTTCCTTAGCAAAGGTCAGTCTTTACCTTAACTGAGCTCGTCCGCTGTCCTTATGCATCTAAAATAACATACCTTTGAATTGTCAGAGTAATTTTCTTTTCCAGACCTCTTGAAGAGATAATCACAGATACCATAGCAGAAGACCACAGGATTCCTTCATTATTATCTTTTTCTTCACATATAATCATTATGTGCTGTGAATGTCAATTATTAACTATCCCGTACCCAGCAATGTAAAAGAAGTATGTGTTTCTCCATTTTGCTTTTAATCCAAATGCCCTTTCTCATGCCTCCTTAATCTACCACCAATGGATTTGTTTTTTTCTTTTGATTCCAAATGCGTAAAAGGAACTACAAATCTGCCAATCTCAGAGCATTTTCTCAATCCTTTGAGGTCTTGCTTCCAGGCATGTCCTCAAAATTTTGGCTTAAATAAACTAAAACTTTTCTATAGGTTTGGACATTCTTTCATCTACAATGAGGAAGGAAGATTTGTGAGTAAAGCTGTGGCTGGCAGGCTGGGTACATGAGTGGATGGATGAGCAAGTGAGCAAATTCGGAGACTTCAGGGCTTGACAGACTGCCTATCACCTGCAGTGAAGCTGTGTTCCCTTCCACCACCCATTGCTTTGTTTTCAGTCACTCGATTCCAGCCTACATGTTCGTCTCTCCACTGATAAGGGAAGGTTGTGACTGGTGGTGTAGGGGCAGAGCCCTGGGCCTGGGATCCTGGTACTTGAGTCTAGCTGAAGGGCGCTTGACCCAAAGGAGAGCTGAGTCTGCTGAGGGCAGAGAACAGCTAAGGCACATTCTTTTCAACCCTCCCAGGTCTTGCTCACTGTCTCTACCCACCTGGAGCTCCCTTGCCCAGGTATTTCTTTATGCCTGGACATACTCGCCCAATCTGACTGGCCTGAGTGCCTCCGAGAACAGGCCCCAGGTGAGTTCCTGTGGTGATGCACCACTCAGGGCCCCTTCAAGGAAGGACCCACATCCACAGCGCTGCTTTGGCAGAGGTCAAACCCTAGGGTGGGGGCAAGGAGGCAGCATGCAGAGACCAAGGGGAGGTAGAAGGATATTAGGGGCCTGCGCCACAGTTTGACTTCTTCCCCTCACAGACATTGATCCCTATAAATGCCTTGTGTCCCAAACTCTGTCTCAGTGTTCACCTTCAGAGAACACGACTTGCAACAGTTTTTTTTTACTCGATTGCCAGGTTCTCCCAGCAGCCAGTTTCCATCCATGTGCATTTATGCAGGCCCCACTTAGGGCCTCAAGGGTCCAAAGTGACCAAGACATAGCCCTCAGGAGCTCCCCTCCCTGGGCTGCCCCTCAGCCCTCCCCATGCTCATCTACTCCATCTCTCTCCATCAGCCTGTCTCCCTAGCCTCTTACCCCTCTGCACCTATGTAGCCCCAAGCCTCTCCTTCTGCAGCCACATGGCCAGAGTGACCTGTCTAGGCCTCCTCAGAGCCAAGAACCCCCCTCAGGTTCAGTCCTGCCCTCCTCAACAGGCAGGTTCTGAGAAAGCCATCTATTTAGGGCTGAATGGAGACACAGGAGCCAGTAGACTCAAAATTTTGCACCCTTCAAACTATACTCTAAATACAGCATTGCATTTATTTTGTAGGTACAGAGAAAACAGATTTTCTATTAGTAAAAACTGATCCTCTATTTATGATGAAAACAAGAGCTTTGGTACATGCTCTCAATGTAACACAACACTTTAACTTATTTGGAATTGTCTTTGAGTTCATGATTTTTTGTCATTCCTGTGTGATGCAAGTCACTCACATTCTCTAAGAATAGAAGTGACCTATAAGAATAGAGTAATGAAGTCTCATTTAAAATATGCTTCAAAGTCGTCTTTCTGGCTTTCTTGTTAATAAAATATCTCATACTTTCTGTGACTCTTATTTTTTCTTCTGTTTCCTTTTGTGGCTTTTCAACTCTGATTCTTGGAAGATCCATAAAAGGATATACATTTTCAAATACAAAATAAATCAACAAAGCAGCTCTTTGGTTTCATAATTTCAGGGCTGATTTCAAGCAATTGGTAGGGGCAGGCCTCAGGGATGGTCTCTGTGGGTAACACATACGTAAAGTACCAAAAAGACTCAATTAAGGGAGCAGATAAGAAGCATTTTGTAAAAATGTCCACTTGAGGGTGCTGCTTCCTCTGGTGGCAATAGAACCAGTTTTGTAGGCATCCTGGGGTAATCTGAGTTAACCGGATTCTGTTTACAATAAATTTCAGTTCCCTTGTAGATGAGAAGAGCTGGCCTACTGTGCAATCCAAAACTGTTGGGTCATTCAACACTTTGGAATTCTCCTAAGCCAAATCCTGTGGGTAAGGTCCAGCTGAGCTCTCAGGGGTCAGGGTTGACTCCCACCAGGTCCCACCACTGTCAATCTCCCAAGCCAGAGGGCACAGCAACCCAAGATAGGATGAAACAGGGAATTTGCTGGATACAGACAGTGAAGGACAGAAATGCCCGACTTGGAGGAGTGGAACATCAGGGAAGGCTTGCTGGGGGCAGGTGAATCTGACCCACCAGCAGAGAAAATCTTGGGGGTTGTTAGACTTCACATGAAGGTCCAGAAGTCCCGGGCACCCGCCACTGGCTGGACATGGCGACCTGGCCCAGTGAAGAGACAAGCCTCCCGGCGAAACGTGGCCACTGTGAAGCTGCGGCCAGGGCCTCCCTGAGGATCCTGGGCCCTCGAGTCACAGCTGAAGCAGCAGAGGACACAGGTGATGGCCACAGTGACCACAAATAGCACTGCCACCATGCCAATCACTGCCATTTCCATGGCCCCACGTGGCGGCTGACCCGCTGAGCAACCTGAGGTACGTCTTGGAGCCTTAGCTCCCCTTCCGAGACAGGGAGGAGGGTGGCTTTTGGTTGTGACAAGTACCCTGCTCTTCCAGCCGCTCACCCTGTGGTCTTCTAAGAAGATACAGGTCTGAGGTCCTGGGTCGTATCCCCTCTAGACCATTGGGCACCCCACATGGCCCCACTCAAATTTCAGTTGGTCTCTGTCAATGTTTCCTACGTCTGGCCGATCTTCCAAGAGCTGTGGTCAACTCCGGGACAGCCTAGAAGAAATGCTGTCCTGAAAGATGTGACTCGCTGGACTCAGAGGAGTTGGAAGGAATGGGCAGAAGACTCTGCTCACAGGGAGACTTGCCAACCCGGCCCTCTGGTGACGCCTACGGATTTCAAGAGAATTTGTATGCTCAGAGACAAAAGACAAAGTACTCCCCATTGTGGATCCAGGATGGGCCTGGGTTCATCCCCTGGAGGAACCTTGAGCAGTCCTTGAATAAGCCTGTGCTGCCTCCTGAGACCCTGGTCCTGTGCTGGGGGCAGGGACACAGGTGCGGAGGAAGGCAATGTCAGCTCTGGGCAAGGTAGGGGGAGGACGGCAGGTTTACAGCAAATGCCTTGGGGCCTTCCGCAGGGGCTGTGGGGGAGGGCCTGTTTCATTTAGCTTCCTTTTCTTTATGGGGTTGGAAGAGTACTGTTTAGCTAAGGCCAGGACAGCTGTGCTCCTTCAATGACATACTGTGGGGCTCCCTTGAACTGCAGCTCCCAGAGAAGCCCCCTTCTGCTCCAGTCTCCACCCAGCCCTCCTTGCTGCCTGCTCATGCCCGCTGCTCACACTCAAGTGCTGTGAAAACTTACCCTGGGCTCCCTTCTGGTGATAGCTCTGACTGTTTGTTTGTGGTGCTGTGGCCTCCTGACCTGGTGGCCTCCCCAGGAGCCAGGTCACAACATACGCATCCCTGGGTGCTGCAGGCTTGCTCCTGCCTGGGACTAGGCTCCAAGATGTCTGAGTAGCTGTGAGCACTTCCTGAATTCCTTCCACCAATTGTGAGTGAGGACCCAAGACCTGCACAGCTGCCTGCTGCCCTCGATGACTGCACTTAAGGCATCCGCACCCTACACGAACACCCAGGCCATTCCAGCCCTGCCCCCTGCCAGGTTCTTCACTTATCTGAGAGCCGGGCTGAGCCGGGCCCAGACAACAGACCTGACACTCACTCGGTCACAGTCCTTTCATAGTCATTACCTCCTAAGACCACCACCACTTCCAGAAAGGAGACTGGGTTATTAGCCTCACTTTACCCAAACGCTAAGAAATAGAATAGTGAAAAAAATAATTCTAGGTACAGGACACAGCCAGGCATTATCTCATATAATCAATCCAGCAACCCTGTGAAGTGATATTGTCTCTGTTTTACAGATTCAGATGCTAGTAGTCAGAAGTTACATGACCTGCCTGTGCCTACTGGTAATTTGTAATGATAACAAGAGCACGAAATGGCTGAAGAGGGGCTTCCTGGTCTTTCCTTCTAATTCAGCTCTCTCCAGGCACCACAGGACCAGAGAGCAGTCACCTCATTCTGCAGTTTTACTGATCATAGTGCAGAGGCCCAGAGAGGGACAAGGGCTAGCCTAAGGTCACACAGCCTGGGTCCTTTTCAATTTCTCCAAGGCCCCAGTGGACTTACTTTAGTACTAGCTTTAGGGAATTGCTTACACACAGAATGGGAGAGTGGTGACTATTGGGAGTATGATGCCCTGTCAAATTCTCACTCTTCCTTTTTCTAAGATGGTTGGAAAACCTGGGCATGGGGCTCCTCCTCTGACAGGGCAGCGGAGGGGCATGGAGCAATCTGGGGCCTTTACAGAAAGCTGGACACTTAAAATCCTTAGTGTTAACTGGGGCAACCAGAAGCAGAGATAAGGAAATGTGAGAAGCCAATCTGTGGCTTCAGAATAAATTACAAAGATCAAATAGACAATTCAGGAAATAGAGAGCATTAGGGAAACTAGGTTTTGAGCTGGGTTATTTATTCCTTTGACTTCTCATTTGCCTGTTCTTTGTGAATGAATGGAGTTAGAGGCATGTGGTAGATAGGCATTGTTCAGTTTTTTAAAACTGGAATAAAGAACAATGGCTCAACACTCTTATCTTCTGCTTTGTATAGGCTTCCTTTTCTGCTTCTGAGATCTGGGGACCCTTCTTTGATTCATTGTGAAATTGGCTTTCTGGTCCATTCTTATAATAGGCATACAGTATTTGAATGAAGGCCGTGTGGCATAATGAGAGGGACCTGAGTTATATTGTGAAGACAGGCACAGTCTGCTTTAAAGCCTCTTAGAGGATTTCATAGATGCCACACTGGTGGACTGCAACATAGAATGACCAACATAGCATCACAAGCCCCGGGCAAAAGGAGTAACCATGGATAAAAGTAGACAAAGGTTAGATACCTTTCCCACAATCCCCCCTGGCTCAGAACACTCGCCCCCAACCGTCTCCCAACAGCCCCTTTCCATTTATCAACATTATCAGGAGAGTTGAGATGAGTAAGACAGCCATCGACCTTTGCCCACAATTCAGAGATGTTTGTCCTGAGCATTTTTTCCAGGTATCTTTTCTTCATCTTTTGACTTTTGTAATCCTGTGATATACAGCCCCTGCCCGCAAGCCTCAAATGCAATAGAGTGCCTAAAGATACTTATCATAGTATATATTCAGCATCCATCATCCTTGTCAACTCATCTGTAAAAAGGCCACATTCCATACATTCCCCTTCTAGAAACAAGGGAAAATGTGATGGCAGCCATCCTGAGACAAAGAGGATGCCAGTTCTCCCAGAGGCTTGAGGCCACACTTAGGGAGACTGGCCGTAGTCCAAGAAGGACATGGGGCTCTGCAGAGAGACAGAGGGAGGGGAGGTCAAGGCCAGTAGGCTACAGAACTCCACTTGTTAAATGTTTCCTGCTTCTCAGACCAACTGTCCCCTTCCCCAAACAATGTGGAGATAGAGTAGGAGCACATCTCAGAGGCCCCCAGAGCCCAAAGGCCTAATTAATCCCACAGGGCCTTACTGCTCTACATAATGTCTGAGGGTGGTGATTATTCGGATCACATTTACTTTCCAGAGAGCATGAGTCTTTAAGAATCCTTTCTGAGCATCTGTTGTGTAGGCTGGGTCTGTACGGGGAGGCAGGGAGCCCTTAAAGTTTTCTCAGATCTATGAGGGCAGGGCCCTTGAATCCTGCCATAAATCTCTGAAGAAAGAGAAAAAGTATGGTCAGTGCTCTAAAAGAAATATAATAATAATGATGATGATAAGAATAATAAATTTATTATTTAATTAATAATAAATAATAAATTGGAAACTCATAGAAGAGAGCAACAAATTCTTCTTAGACAAAGACACAGTGAGTATAAGGTGCAGGGTGTTTTCTGGGGTTGATGACTGAAGCAATGCAAATGGAACAAAGGAGCAAGGGGGTAGGCTGGAAGAGACCAGGGGCTTTGAATGGCCAACTAAGAAGCAGAGATTTCATCCCCCAGGCCACAGCATGGAGATGTTTCAGAAGGGGGCAGGGCTGGGGCTGGGCAGACTCAGAGGGGCTGTGCCAGGAATCCAGTCTGGGGGATGCACTAGGTTGGACCTAGGGCATTGAGGAAGGGAGGCAGATTTGAAGGACACTGTAGAGATAACATCAACAATACATGGTGACTTATGGTCCACTTCCCCAACTCAGAAATCTGGTGTGGCTGTCAGTGTGAATCGTCACCCCACTTCCCCTCAGAGCTCCTCCTGCCCCAACCCAAGTACTCACAGAAGACCCATCAGGAAACAGAAAAGAAACAGGACATTCTGTTCCAGTAAGTCAGCAGGCTCCTGACTTTCTGACCTGTTAAGCCCCTCCCCGGACCTCCTCACCCAGCCCCCAAGACTCTCCTCCCTCCATCTCCCACCCCAACTCAGGGACACAGGCTGCAGGCCTCAGAACAAGGTCTCTTTCCTCCCTGTGGAATTCTACCTGCTGTTCCTGGAGTATTTGGGAACATGCGTCAGGGCTATGGCAGGAAGGAATCTCTTATCTCTTTCATTTTAAAGAAGAGGAGCTAAGACCCCAGGAGTAAGAACCTCCAAGGCCACCAAGCAAACAACATCCCCCAGTTTAAAGAACCCTCCCCACACTCCCAACCCAGGTGCCACACACAGGCACCAGTGGGGGCGGGCTTGCTGGAGACTCAAGGCTTGGATGAGAAACTCTGACCCAGTTACCAAGGAAATAATTAATTCAACACAGCCCACGGACTGGGGCTTCTGCAGGTCCCAGAGCTCGGTCTGCCCTGGAGATGGGCTGGAAAGAGCACAGAGGTAGAGCCCTGGGAGCCAGCCTGGGCAGCTTCATCCCTCCTCTGTCTCAGGCCCTGGACTGTCTCACAGAAGCCCAGAACCCCACCGGTACCCAGAGAGCCCTCTCTGGACAAGGCTGCACCCTAAATTCTCCTTCAGAGCCAGGCCCCATGCCCTTATCACCTACTGTTCATGGAGCACTGAAAGCCCATCCAGCTATGCCCTCCACTCCACCCCACCCCATCTCACCCCACCCCACCCCACCCACGCACACTGCACAGCCAGCCCTCAAGCCCCAGGCAGAAGTTACCACTTTAAAACTCACTTTCTTTCAGAGAAAGAGGTCCCAGGGCAATGCAGACACCCACTTGGCCTGGCCTGGCCTGGACTGGCCTAGCCACTGACACCGACCTGGCCACTAGCTCCCTCCCTCCCACTTGAGTTGCAATCAAGAGCCTCTCCACGAAAGCTTCTTAGTGGTTTTTATTTTCTTGTATTAAGGCACCAGTGACTGTGCAGCCTCATACTGTCGTCTCCAAATGAAAGGGCATTGCCAGGGTCTCTTCCAGCTACCCCCAGCCAGAGGCCTGAGGAAGTCAGAGAAAAACCCTTCAGAGAGAGCGTGGGCCATCTTTATGTTCCAGCATGCACTGGTGTACTTCCGCTGGGAGTTACAGTCACAAGGTGGTGTCCATCCCCAAAGGACCACCCCCGCTCTCACCCTTCTCACCCTCCAGTGTGCACAGGGCCACCCCAGGTGTTCCTCTTTCCTCTTCCTCTGTGGTTCACTAGGGCACCATATGCAAATGAAGCCCCAGCAGGACCCAGGCACAGTACCAGTGTTCACCACGGAGAAGTGCCCTTCTGCACAGGAACATAAGGGTCCATTCATCTGGAGATGGTAGGTGGTCAGCAGCTGCCATCCATAAGCATCAGCGGTGACCACGGTGGGTGTGATGGTGGGCCTGGTGGTGGCGGTGGTGGTGGAAGTGGTGGTGTTGGAGGCCCGCATGGTGCATGTGAGGCACATGGCCAGGGTGATGGGGATGGTGAAAGTGTCCCAGGTGGCCCCGGCCTGGAAAGAGCCAAGGCTGGATCCGCCGGACTCTGTTTCTCCTTACAGCCGGACGATTCCTCTCCACATCATAGTCTGGCTCTCCACCATGCAGGCAGGTGGCCAGCAGCAGTAGTAGCAGCAGAAGAGCCACAGCAGTGCCTGTGATCAAGCCCACGAGAGTCGTGCTCCCCAGGAGGCCTAGCATCTAGGAGCCGGGCAGTCCCCTCCGCTTGGTGCTCCTGCTGCTTCCTCCTCTTCGGCGGCCTCTGCTCAGCCCTCACAGTCACTGGACTTTGTTTTCTCGGTTCCTGCAGGCTGGAAAACAGCCAGAGAATGTGGACACAGCCTCTTTGGGCTGGAGCTGCTGACTATGGGTGAGGCCCAGTGACTGTTAACTCTGGGACGGCCCAAGGGGAGGCTGGGTGGGAACAGAGGCCTGTCAGTCAGGGACTAAGTTTGGCAATAAGAGATCTAGGTCCTGATGCTTGCTGCCTGGCCAAGTGACCAGGCCAGCCCTTTCACCTCCCTGGGCTTCAGTTCCCTCCTCTTAGAGATAGTACAGCACAGAGATTAAGAATATGGGTTCTGGAACCACAGGACTCACTAACTCTGTGACTGTGCACAAGTTACATAACCTCTCTGTGCCCATTTTCGCATCCGTAAAATGGCTAGTAAGAGTATCTTCTCTCATAGGGTTTTCTGAGGATTCAAGGAGTTAAGATTTATAAAGCACTTAAACCAGTTCCTGACACATGTTTGCCATCAGTACTTTTGCAGTTAAGTTTGGACTAGACGACTTGAGAGACCTTTTCTTCTGAGAGTCTGTGGCTCCCTGTCCTGCTGGGTCTGGGAGCCAAGAAGGTCTAGGTATTAGCCCATGGCTGAAGGAGGCAGGAGAGACCAGGCCTCCATCTTAACCTCCTGGTTCCCAGTTCAACAGTCTTGATTGGCCATAAATGGCAGGCTCCTAGCTCCACCCCACCCTCCCTGCCCAGCACTTGGGACATTCTATTCCTGCCTGGTGGAGAATTTACAGAACAGGCAGGACCTGAGCAGCCTCCCCACCTCCTAGTCTCAAATCCCCTCTGTTCATCCTAGAAGAGCACTTGTCCTTTTGGCTCAGAACCTCCCAGATGGGCGCCCATTTATCTCCCTGGAAAGCACTTTCTGCTGTGGGCTTCTCAGACTGTTCTCAAAGCTTTTCCTTACACAAGGCCTCCCCAAACCTGCAGCTCTGTACCTGCATCCCCGAGACCACTGGTCCCCAGGGGCCCTCCTGTCTGAGTACCCTCTCCCCACCCCCACCCCGCCCACTTCCTCTTCCCTGCTTCCTGTGCATGCACTCATTTCCCTGCCACCTGGAGGAATGTTCTAGCAGCTGGCAAGGTTGGCTCCACGTGACCTTGGGCAAGCCCCTCCCCTTACCCAGCCTGTCTCCTCCTCTGGAAAAGTGCCAGGGCAAGATGCAGCCTCCAGGGACCTTCCCTTTTTCACTTCGATGAGAGATGAGCTCTCTCAGGGAGACCTCAAATCCTTAGTGAAAACCTGCTCTGGATAAAAAGGCCAAACATTCCTTCAACCAAATTGGGCTCAGGGGGCAGCAAGTCTAATGAATCTTGGGAATTTTGCCTCCCTAGGAGAAGTCACTTGAACTTTTAATGATGCTAGAGTAAGAACTTCCTCCTGCCTGCTCCGGGAGAGCTAGCTGCCTTCCCTAGGGGCCTGTTAAGGAGGGAAGTGTGCTAGAAGGAGGGGAGAAACTTTCTGCTTCTGAGCTTCTCCAAGAAGACTCCCACGCCACACCAGCCACTGGAAGGGGCAGGGCCTTGTGACCTGCAGACTTGTAGGACTTGAGTCAGCACAAAGGGCCTCTCAGAATGACCCAGATCCAGCCCTCACTGAGATGTTGTCGCCAGAGAAGGGAAGGGATGGGACTTGCCCAAGTATCCCAGCTTTGTGGCCCCCTCTCCTAGCAGGCAATCAAAACAGGACTATTTCTGGAGTGAGAGGGTATCTAGAGCGAGCATCTGAGATCAGCTAGGGACTTTCAATGGAGACGAGAGAGGAGGATGTGTGAGTGTGATGATTCTGAAGGAGTAAGGATTAGGAGAGGATCCCCTGACCCCTCACACACATACACATTTATTTTCATACATATAGGGTCACTCCCCACCTGGACAGAAGATAGGATCCCAAGGTGGACATTTTATTAGATGCTTTGAGTATTCAGGGAAGGTGTTGCGACTTCATAAGTGACTGAGAACCACTCAGAGGCCTGAACGGACACAAGGCTTGCAGGACTGATGACTTTAGAGGAATCCATGGTTGTTTCTAGGGATCCCCTTCCTCAGAAAAGCTGCCCTGTGGCGCTATCATTGTTTCTCCCACATGGTTGGGTCTTCTGCACATTCCACAAACAACCTTCCTAGCTGAAGGACAAGGGTTCCTGACTACATGGCTGATGGGTCAGCTTTTGGAGTTCACATCATTTAGCTTCACGCCCATCTTTTCCAGAGTGCACAGCTATATGCACATACTTACATGTGTGTACAATTGTAAACCAAAATTGCTCTGTGGGCAAACTCATGCACCATGAATTTTATGTGCTCACACACTTGTGCACATATGCACAAGTGCCTACAAGTTTCATAGTCTCACAAACTTATGCTTGTACTAGCTGCCAAGTGGTTCTTGGGTGTGTCCTCCTACAGCAATTAGTTTTTAACTAATTGGTGGCACCACCTAGCGGTCATGCTGTAAATAAATCCATTTTGTATTCTGATTTGTCAAAAGTTACAGTAACCTGATTTTTGTTTATACATCATAATTTGAACCTATGTAGTTAAGTATTTTCTGTTCTAAATTCTGGTTCAGAAATTTAAGGAATTTTTACAAGATCTAGTGCAGGTGGAACCGGATTGATCAATGTATTGACTAAGGAAGGTCAGCCCTGGGAGGTGATAGAGGGTTGGCCTCCCTAAGCCCTGTGGTAGATGGGCAAGACTAGAAATAAGGGTGAGGTGGGCACAAGTAGAAAACTGAGTGACTTGGGAACTGTACAAGTCTCTTCTCATAGAGTAGCTAGTCAAGGCTCAACTCATCTTGTGGTTCGCACAGAAAAGCAGGAACACTGGCCAGCAGTTCTTAACCTGGGCTCCGAGGCCAGTTAGAGAAGGGAGACATTCCCCCAGCTAAGTCTGGGCTGCCTCTGCAAATACTGAAAAGAAGTTGTCCAACACAGCAGAAAATGTCTCCCTCTTCCCAGGAGCTCTCCCTGCCCTAATTAAGGTCAACTGGATCTCACAGTCTAGAAAACTAAACCATAAACAATCAGGTTAGATTTTTTTCTTTCTTCACTGCTGGAAACCAACCTGCTTGAAAGTTATATAATCTTTTATAGAACCATTTCAAATTCCAGTACCAAGCAAACATAGACTAGGTCCCCCTATAAAGTGAGCAAATAGAGCAAAATTACTAGACATGAGAGAAAAGATATAAAACATTATATCCTTATTATATCCAGGGTTACTAGAACCTAAAAAAAAACTAATAGTAAAATCCTCAAATTTATATTTTAAATAATTTTCAAAAGGTTAATTCATACACAAATTTTGGAAAATATTCAAAACAGGAAATTTAGATTAAAAACCAATTCCGGAAAGACTGTTTTGAGAACCTTACCTATAACCCTGAAAAAAAAATAATAAAAAGGTTGAGAGAGAAAGAGAGAGAGAGAGGAAATCAAATATACTTGTGTAATACACATTCCAGAAACAGAAGTTGTTGTAGCCGCCAGCCCCCGATAGACACATGGACCACCAGAACTCAGTGAGTTACAGGAAACACGCTCTTTATTCAGCTAACTGGGTCTGCCAGGGGTACACAGACCCCAACTTAAGCAGCCTCGAAATGTAGAGGACAGAGTTTTTAAGCCCTAAACCCCTATTCTTCATCCTGTTTGAACACACAAGTCTATTTTTCTTCTTTTTACTAACTGTCAACCCGCAGGTCAGTTGTGCAAGTGGGGTGGTACAGAAGCAGAAAGCTTATTGTTAGAGCATTATGTTCCCATGGGCAATAGCCAAACAGTAATTTTCCAGCCAGCACAAGGAGAAACAATCATTAAAGAAATACAGAAAATTTCTGGCTTGAATAATTAAGTCTTTAGATCTAAGGTTCACTGATCACTATGCAAACTATTTGAAGAGGACAGGCCAGACCCTCTAGGTATATTCAGGTGAAATTTTAACATTAAAAATGTTATATGAAAAAATGTATAAAGTGCTTTCCTTTATACATTTTAATTCATAATTTCCAAAACTTGGAAGCAGTCAAGATGTCCTTTGGTGAATGAATAAATTAAAAAATAAGGTACATGCAGACAATGGAATATTATTTAGCACTAAAAAGAAATGAGCTAGTAAGTCATGAAAAGACATGAAAGAATCTTAAATGCATATTACTAAGTGACAGAAGTCAGTCTGAAAAGGTAACATACCGTATAATTCCCACTATACGACATTCTATAAAAGGCAAAACTATGGAGACACTAAAAGGATCAGTGATCGCCAGGATCTAGCAAGGAGGGAGGAATGAAGAAGCAGCACACAGGAGATTTTTAGGGCAGTGAAACTATTCTGTAGGACCTTATAACAGTGGATACATGTCATTACACATTTGTGAAAACCCTTAGAATGTACAACACCAAGAGTCAAGCCTAATGTAAACTATGGACTTTGGGTGACTATGATGTGTCAGTGTAGGTACATCAACTGCAACACAGGTACCACAGTGGTGCCAGATGTTGGTAGTTGCTGTCCATGTGTCGGGGCAGGAAGGATATGGAAAACCTCTGTAACTTCCCTTCAATTTTGCTGTGAACCAAAAACTGTACTAAAAGACAGTCTATTAAAAAAAGAAAAAAATAAAGAAAACTTAAAAGAATATGTTGGATAACTATTCACACTAATATGAGTTTAGTAAAGATCACTAAAAATAAAAATACAAAAAGCAATAACTTTCCTACTTAATGGCAATAACTGATTCAAAAACATAAAAAAATAAAAACATCAGTGGTATTGGCAACAATTATAGATAACACAGTCTAAAACAGAAGCTCATAGCCTGGGTAACAAACAAGACAGGGCAACATTTACAGGTCAAATAACTGTAGGTAAGTCCAGCTGATTATCTGTGAAATTAGGTTCTAGGAATAAATTTAATAAGAATACTAATGGGAGGGGAGGAAGACATTTTGTTGAGGGCCAAGAAAGAAGACCTGAATACCAGAAATAACATGTGTCTAAATGAGAAGAGCCCATATTATAAATCCACACTAAACCTCAGTGAATACTGATAATGTAATCAATACACATAGGCATCTGTTGAATGAGTTGTTACGTGTAATAGAGGTAATATTTTGAAAATATCAACTTGCCTTTTTATTTTGCCTTTTCAAATACACAAGCTTCTTCCTAGTGGGCCCAGGACATCATCTGAAGAGAAATTTGAATATTACAGAAAGAATACAAAGAGAAAAAGTTAATATGTAGTCTTCGACATTCATAATAGGTCTTTGTTACAAGTCAAGCCATTTTCCTGAGAGAATTTTTTAAATTCTTTTTTCTTTCTATTTCAAAATATTAAATCAAGAATCAAGCTAAGGACCCACTCACAGAGTTCTGCCGTGATGTAGACAGCATTCCGCATGTGACAGTAGCAAGGTAGCAGAGGTTTGAAGCTCTAAGGTAGACAGAAGCCACGATATCCAGGGCCAAGGGAAGCCCAAGGGAGATGAAAAGGAGAAAGGAAAAGAAAGAGGAACGAAGTGTGAAGTATGTGTGGCAGCTCCTGGGAAACATAAAAATAAATGGAGAGATGGCAGGAGGTTGGGGGTTGAGACAAATACACTGTGACACTGATGTCATTTGGATGGAACGTATCATCTTCCAAATCCAAGTACTCACGAAAATGTGCATAGAGGGCATTTGGTGCTGGGAATGTGTGCATTAAACAACTGTGAACATCTGCACAGATGAAAGTCTGGAGATCTACATGATATGATGTTATAATGCTTCTCTCTGAGTGATGGGATTACAGGTGACTGATTTTTATTTTAGCAACTATATTTCTAAATTTTCAACAATAAGTGTGTTACTTGTATAATAATGAAAGCAAAAAAGTTATAGCAGCTTTAGAAAAATATTTAGAAACCATGCCCAACCAAGTAGAATAGGTTTGAATCCTAGACAAGCAACCTACCTCATTCACCAAGGATGAGAGCAGCCAGACTCCAGAATTGGAAACTCAATTGGTACCAGTTTAAAGATGCCAAAAAGTGGAAGCAATGTACCAAGTTGGCTGTCCTCAGGGATGTGTGAGAACTGATTAATACAAAGGGACTATTTTCCACACCTCCTCTAGATGGCATGCCCCTGAGCTTTTAGAAATGCACATGCAGAGAAACATAAAGCTTTCTTGAGCCTCAGTTTCCCCTCGTGCACAATGAGGGAAAGATAAGTAATTGACTCCTTTCCCTTTCCACTCCAACATACTCTCTTAATGCTTGCTACAATAATTATACTTTACAAACTTATTTCATTTAAACCTCACAACTGTTATTCTTACATTACCTTTGAAGCTTAAAGAGTTAAAACATTTGCTATGGGTCACATAGCTAAGAGGTGGCAGAGCCAGCATCAAGCTCAAGCTTCCTGACCCCTAAGCCTACCTGTGACCCATAGCAGAACTGCACTAGGTTGAGAGATGAAACTGAAGGAAGGCATGATACCTCCCTCCGAAAGTTTGCCCTCCAGGGGGAGAGAAGCCATGTTTCTGAGAAGCCACACAAGAGGAAAAGGAGGACATGAAAGAATGATGGAGAGGAAAAGGGAGGAGTCTTTCAGAGGCTTTTGCCCTAAAAATTTTAAAAACTCCTAATTCGGCTTTTGTAGAACAATGTTCAAAAAGATAATAGTTTCCTGAGTGGTTTTATAACCACCAGAAAAAGAAAAAAAGTCTTTTTAAAAGTAGGCAATAATAAAAAAATAAGAGGGTTGGAGGTTGGATAGATGGATTGATATGTGAGAAAGAAAATGCAACAAAAGGTTAACAATTGTAGTAACTAGTTTTTATGTATATTCACACTGCATTTTTTAAACCTTTCTATATGTTCAGAAATTTTCATACACACACAAAAAATGTTGCCGGTGGGAAGTAGGCAATAGTTGGAAGGAAAAGCAGGAGAACAGAATTTTCTAGTGCTATACCATGCGGTAGCTACTAGCCACGTAGCTACTGAGCACATGAAATGTATCTAGTCTGAGTTGAGAGGTTCTGTATATGTGATATAGGCTTTGGATTTCAAAAACTTAGTACACAAAAGAATGTAAACTATCTCATTAATAATTTTTATTTTATTTACATGCTTGGCTTGGATTGTATTTCTACTGGACAGCGCCCTCTAGAGCATCCAGTCATCACTGGTTCTGTTTCTTTGCTCTAGTTTGCCGTGGATCAAGACCTGGGCAGGGGGAAGGCAAAGATGAATCGAACTCAGTCACATGGTCAGAGAGCTGAAGGTCAAGGTCCTGGGGAGAAGCCAAGATGATCTGCAAACATCAGATGATTTCAGCATCTTGGGATCTCAGTAATTTGCTTCCTTGTGAGTGTCCACTTGGTGCCTTTGGTATTAGACTTTGGATTAGAACATCTGGAAATATATGAGGGTGTTTAAGGTTGTCATGATGACTGGAGAGGCCAGTCAGTATTGCATGTGCAAGAGCCAGGGATGATAAACATTCTAAATTGAGCAAGACGGTCTCACATGAGGAAAAATTGTCCTATCTAAAACACTAGGAGTGTACCTCTTGGTAAACCCAGTAGAGGAAGAATGACACACCTGTTCTTGCTTTCTATGTAAGGACTCTGGGGCCTGTTCTCCAACCCACACAGGGGCAGCACTATATGTCTCTGGAGACAAGAATGAGGAGCTTCCAGGGGTACTGAGTCATATAATCCAATTTCATATTTCCTCAAGGGTGGGGAAAACAAACACCCTGGGACAGTCAGGGACACTCAAGGGCTTGGATCCCAGCAGGAAACCTTATTATGAAGACTGCCAATGACAGTGTTCACTTAGCCCAGCCTAATTGGCCTTCAGGGAGCTTGCTTCCAGAGCTCAGTATGCCAGCCTCCAGCATCAGGCCCTAATGGGGGCGGTGCTCAGTGAAAATGAGTCATCCCTCTGGTCTAATCTCAGGGGCTGGAGCTATCAGAGACAGGGAGTGTGGGTGAGTATCCAACATAATTTTGATTGAAGGACATAGAGTTCTCAAAACTTTAAAAATCCTAGGAGGGACAGATAAATGTTTAAAGATTCAGAGGGAGGCAAAGGACTTGAATAAACATTTCTCCAGAAAAGCTACAGGAATAGCTAATAAGCACATGAAAAGATATCACTAATCATTAGGAAATGCAAATCAAAACTACCATCTCACACCCATTACCATCTCACACCCATTACAGTGGCTACTATTAAAAAAAAAGAAAACAGAAAAATAAGTGTTGACGAGGATATGGAGAAACTGGAACCGTTGTGCACTGTTGATGGGAACGTAAAATGGTACAGCTGCTGTAGAAAACAGTATGGAGGTTCTACAAAAAATTAAAACAAACACCATATGATCCAGCAATTCCACTTCTGGGTATATACCCCCCAAAAAACTGAAGCGGAGTCTTCAAGGGAGATATTTATACACCCAGGTTCATAGCGGCATTATTCACATTAGCTAAAATGTGGAAGCAACCCCAGTATCCATCAAGTGATAAATAGATTAGCAAAATTTGGTGTGTGTGTGTGTGTGTGTGTGTGTGCGCATATACACACACCAAATTTTGTGTGTGTGTATGTATGTATACACAAACACACACACACATATATTGAAATATTATTCAGCTCTTAAAAGGAAGGAAATTTTGCAATATGCTACAACATGGACGAACCTTGAGGATATTACACTAAGTGAAAAAAAGCCAGTCAAAAAAGACAAATACTGTATGATTCCACTTACATAGGTACTTAGTAGTCAAAATCATAAAGACAAATTGTGATGGTGGTTGCCAGAGCAGGGGGAAGAGGAGAATAAGGAGTTATTGTTTAATAGGTATGGATTTTCAGTTTTATAAGATAAAAAGAGTTATGGGGATGGATGGTGATGATGATGATGATGATAAAGGTATTTAATACTGCTGTACATTAAAAATGGTTAAGATGGTAAACTTTATGTTATATGGGTTTTATAATAATAAAAGTATATATTTAAAGTAAAAATGCAATAAAATAAATGGAGCAATATATATGTTCATAGACTAGAGGATTCAATGTCAGTTATCTCTAAGTTGATTTATATAGATTTAATACAATTTCTATAAAATAAATTTCCAAGAGTTTTTTTTAACTTGTCAAGCTGGTTCTAAGATGTGTATGAAATTATCAAGGCACTTATAAAGGAGATTACCAAGCCAGGAGGGTTTGCCTTACCAGATATCAAGAATTATTCTAAATAGACTGCCATCATGCCATTGTATAATCTTACCTCCTTTGTCCTAGATTAATTGACTGTATAGGCATGAATTTATTTCTGGGCTCTCTGTTCTTTTCCCATTGATCTATGTGTCTGTTTTTACGCCAGTACCATGTTGTTTTGATTACTATAGCCTTGTAGTATATTTTGATATACTTTGTTCTTCTTTCTCAAGATTGCTGTGGCTGTTTGGGGTCTTTTATGGTTTTATATAAATTTTAGGATTGTGTGTTCTAGTTCTGTGAAAAATGCCATTGGTATTTTGATAGGGATTGCATTGAATTTTAGATTGCTTTGGGTAATATGTATATTTTAATTATTTTAATTCTTTCTATCTAAGAGCATGGTATATGCTTCCATTTATTTGTATCTTCTTCAATTTCTTTCTTCAATGTCTTATAATTTTCTGAGTACAGATAATTTACCTCTTTGTTTATATTTATTCCTAGGTTTTTTAAAAATGCAATTGTAAATAGGACTGTTTTCTTAATTTCTTTTTGGTAGTTCGTTATTGGTATATACAATTGCAACCAATTTCTGAATATTAATTTTGTATCCTGCTACTTTACTGAATTCATTTATCAGTTCTAATAGTTTTTTGATGGAATCTTTAGGGTTCTCTATACATAGTATTATAATAAAAAAAATTAAAGAATTATTCTACAGCTATTGTTATTAAGGCAGTGCAATATTGCTGCAATGAAAGGCAAATAGACCACAGTAAAGAACTCAAAAAAGACCCACACATACAAGGAAATTCAGTTTACGATAGAGATAGCATTGCATATTTTTGGGGAAGGAATGGTATTTTCAACAAATCTACTAGACAAATTTGTATGCACATAGAAAAATTTTTAATTGGAAAGTTTTTTTCTAGTGTGGTGACTTTTGAACTGAGATCTAAATAAAGTGTCAGCCATGTAAATATCTGGAGTGTGAGATGGAACAACAAGTTTTTCAAGTAGAAAGAACAAAAAGCTCAGATAAGAATGAGTGTGGCTCATTTGGTTAGAGAAAGAGAGTGGAGGGTGAGTAAGCCAGTAGAGTGGAGGGAGATGATCACCACCAATCAGGTGGTCTGGCATAGATGAGATTGAATGGGATTAGCTGGTTGTAGTAAAAAAAAACAAAAAGGAAGAAAGCAGGCAGATTCAGCATATGATTTGCTGGTAAATCCAGTAAGATTTGTTGATGGAGTGACTAGGTTTGTAATGAAAAGAGAGGTAAGTATGAGTAGTAGGATTTTAGCTGAAAAAAATACACTAAAATGTGGGAAGGCTGAAGGGTTGGAGGAGAACCAATAGCTTCATTTCAACCAAGTTGTCTTTCAGTGCCTAATAGATATTTAAGTAGATATAAAATGAGAAGTCTGAAACTGGTATGATTTTTGATCCTTGGTAAGAAATTTTATTTTTCTCTCTGGAGGACTTTAGAAATTTTCTTCAATGGAGCTCTGAAATATGTCTAGGTGTGAGTGGTTTTGTGTTTATTTCTATTTCTTCAATTTGTTTGGTGGACCCTTTCAGTCTGTAGAGTAACATATTCCTTCAGCTCTGCTAAATTTTCTTCTGCCAATATAGATAGATGATAATCATTAGATAGGTAAATAGGTAGGTAGGTAGATAAGTGAAAGAGAGAGACAGACAGACAGAGACAGAGACAGACAGAGAGACAGAGACAGAGAAGAGAAAGACAGAGAAAGAAAGAAAGAGAATTTCTTCCTTCAGCCCCCATTCTTTCCATTTGTTTCACTTCCAATTCCTATTAATTGGGATGGAAATGACGGAACTATATTTCTTACCACTTGATAGTTCTTTCCACATATTTACCTCTTAGTACTGCATCTAGAAGTATTCCTTAACTTGACCCTCTGGCTTGATAATCTGCTCTTCAAGTATGTCCACTTATACTCAGCCAATTTATGGAGGCTTCTGTGGGGTTTCTTGTTTGTTTTTATTTCAACAATCTATAGAATTTCTAATTGGTTTTTATTTTCACATTAGCTTCTTATTTTTCCATGGATGAAAAATCTACTCTTGTCCATCTAATAGTATTAACCACACTCCTCTAGAAGTCTTCTGTTTATTTCCTTCAATGTTATTTTCTCTTCGTTGGGTATAGTTTCTCTTTTTTATGGTGTTGATTTTCCTTAATAATGTGCTTACTATTGGTAGGCACATCTTCTGATTTAAGATTCCCTACTGACCTGTCTGTGGATTCAACTTCCATTTCCTATCTCTAGAAATTATAATAGAGGAGCTGGAGGTGTTACTGGAAAGATATTGTCTGGGCTTGGCAGCTCTGCATTCTTCCAGGGACTTCTCTGAGTCACTGATTCAAGCATTGACAATGTCCTACTCAGTCTGAGGGCAAATATCTCTGACACTACTTGGAGCTGCCCACTTACTATAAATTAGAGTACCAAACCAGCCATCATGATGGTTGCCTCAGGCCCTTCCTCCTTCTGCTCCTTGTAACTGTTGCCTCTGAGATGAGAATGCCCACAAACTCATTCCCCTTGTTTCAGTAATTCCTTCCTTACTTTGTTTGGCTGTGGTTTTCTCCAACAATCCAATCTCACTTGCTCACTGTTTTTCAGGAATACCTTTTTCAGGGTGGCACTGTCTCTTGTTTTTTAGTGCTATTAAGAATTTTTTTTTCACTTGAACTTACATGAATTCTATCTTCCACAACTTTTCAGGAAGATCTCCAAACAACTGTTGAGCCTCCCAACTGAGCCAGTGCCAAGGACTCAAGACCTTACTTTCTGGACCAAATTTGGGACATAGTTTTCTGATTTATAAGTTTATAAAGATGAAAATCCATCCAGATTCATGCGAATTAAAGTATATTTGAGGGTTTATCCTTACTGAAAATGACATAAAGATAACTGTAAAGCTTAAAGAAAAGAACATATCAGGAAATAGACTGCTATACTCTGAGAAAACAGATCCTTTTAACACAGATGGTTTCTTTCTTCAAAGTCTCTTAAGCAGTGAGAAACTGGTAGAGCCCAAGGTGTCAGGATAAACAGCCACATAACTGGAGCACACAAACTGTATGTCTAGCAGATTCCTAGATCTATCATCCTGCTGCCATAGTGATCTGCCTAGGCCTGAGTCCTAGAATTCAGGGCTTCACATCTGTTCCAACGCTCTCACTCCCAAAGGTGGTGAAGAATGGTTTGATGCCCACCAGGTGGAGCCCAGGAGCTGGAACCCATCAGCTCACCCTCAAGTAATCCCACACCTATAATGAGACTAAAACATCAGGAGAAAGAAGCATTTATCCCAGAAATAAAAGGTGAATTCAACACTATGAAACTATCTATCTATCTATCTATCTATCTATCTATCTATCTATCTATCTATCTAGAAATCACTTCATTAACAAATTAAGAAAAGAAGAGCTATATGATCAGGACCTAGTAAATGACTTCAATTAATGGAGAGACCAACAATGTTCCTGGATGATAAAACTTGATTTACAAAGATGTTAGTTCTGCCCCCAAACTTGTCAATAAATTAAAGGCACAATTCTAGAAGAATTTTTGTGAAATCTGACAAGCTAATTGCAAAATTTATCTGGAAAAAAAAATGTGCAAGAATAGCCAAAAATGTATTGGAAAAAGCTAATAAGAGGGAATTTGCCCCAGCAGACATCAATAAACACTATAAACCTACAGTAATTTAAAAAGTTTGGTATAAGGGCAGTAAGAGACAATAAAATTTCTTTTGAACATAACAGCGGGTCTAGAAAAGACTCATAAATATATGGAGAATTAGTACATAATAAAGGTGGCTTTTTCAATAATGAGAAAAGAATTCCTTTACAATAAATTCTGTTGAAGCAAGTAAGTAAACTTACTTCATTCAATGCATAAATATATATAATATATGTATATATACATATAAAATTCATATAAAATAATAGTAAAATTTTTAAATAAAACTTTAAACATATTACAAGAAAGGAAAATGCATTTAAAACCTTAGAAAATGAATGAAGAGACAAAAAGAAAGACAATTTAAGAAAGATAGAATTTTTAAAAAAGAAATTTTAAATAGTAAAAATTGACATAAAAGTTTGCTTAACATTTCTAGTCATCAGAGAAATGCAAAATAAAGCAATAAGATGTCATTTTTGATCAATTATAATGCAAAATTTAAAAGCTGATGACACTCAGCATCTGTCAGGGTATGGAAAAATGGGTACTGTTGTGTACTTGGTGGAGATTCTAATTATGATAACTTTTCTGAGGGCAATTTGGTTGCATCTTCAAAAATTTAAATAATCATACTCTTGATCTAATAATTCCTTATCAAGATATCTATCCAAGTGAAGTATCTATACATGTGCCAAAGAGTTGTATAAAATGATATTCTTTGCAGTGTTATTTGCATAGCACAAAAAAAAAACACTGAACATAATTTAAATGTCTAACAACAGAAAATGGTCAAAAAAGCTATAGCATTTTCATATAATAGAATATTATGTACAACCTTAAGAGAAACAAATAATTATATGTAAATGTCCATAAGACATTATAATTTCTTAAAAGCAAACCTTACATATTAAGGAAAGACAATGAGGATTTTTTTAAAGACCCAATAGGGCTTTGAAAGATAAAAATATACTTTCTGAGATTAAAAATACACTGAATAACTAAATGCAAAATGGTATCTTGGACTGGTTTCAGGAATAGAAAAGGACATTAATGGAAAAACTGGTGACATTTGAATAAAGCCTGTAGTTTAATTAATTGTGTTGTAACAATACTAACTTCTTAGTTTTAATAAATGTACTGTGATTACATAAGGTGTTCGCATGAGGAAAATCTTGTTGAAGGATATATAGGAAATCGATGTATTATCTTAGAATTCTCCTGCCAATCTAAAATTACTTTTAAGAAAGTGATTTTTTAAAATGCATTGGATGGGATTAATAGCAGATCTGAACCTTCAGAAGAAAAGATTAATAACCTTGATGGCATAGCAATGGAAACTATCCAAAGTGAAACATAGGGGAAAAACAACTGAAAAAAAATAATAAACAGAGCATCAATGATCTTTGGAACAACTTCAAGTGGCCTCATATATGTAGAACTAGAATCTTAGGACAAAGGTAGTGGGTAGAAAAAATATGTGAAAAAATAATGATCGAGAATTTCCAAATTTGATGAAAACTATAAATCCATAGATCCTAGAATCTCAACAAGCCCCAAGCAGAAGAAACATAAAGACAACTACACTGAGGCATATCATAATATTACTTAAAACCAATAAAAAAAATATGTTTAAAAGCATCTAGAGAAAAAGATACATTATGCACAAAAGAACAAACATAATAATAGCACAAACTTCTTGTCAGAAATAATGCAAACCAGAAGACGGTAGTGCAACATCTTTAAAATACTAAAAAGAAAAAAAAACTATCAGAATTCTGTACCAAGCAAAATACCTCTCAAAACTGAAGGCACATCTGAAACTAATACAGTATTATATGTCAACTATAACTTTAAAATAAAAATTATTATTAATTTAAAAAACTAAAGGCAAAATAAAAATTTTTTCAGACATATAAAAGTTGAGAGATTTTATTACCAGTAGACCAGATGTAGAAGAATGTTAAAATAATTCAATGATACCAGGAGGAAATCTAGCTCTATAGAAAGCAATTAAGAGCCCTGCAAATGTTAAATATGTGAATAAATATAAAAGACTTTCTTCTTTAATTTTTAAACTTCTTTTAAAAACAGTTGACTATTTAAAGCAAAAGTAATAAGTATTATAGGATATATAATATATGTGGGATGAAAATATATGACAATAGCACAAAAACGGGAAGTGAAAGTGTATTGATGAAAGGTTTGTACACTATAGGTGAACTAGTATAACTTTAATTAAAAGTAAAATTATAAGTTATAGTTAAGCAACCACTATGTACACTATAGGTGAAGTAGTATAATATTAATTAAAGGTAAATGATAAGTTACAGTTAAGGCAACCACTACAAATAAAAGATAACTAGTATGCCGATAAAGGAGATTAAATTAAATCATAAAAAATACTCAGTTGATCCAAAAGAATGCAGAACAAAATTTTAAAAGGTAATAGAAAACACACAGCAAGACAAGATTTAAACTCAACCATATCCATAATCATTTTAAATGTAAATGTTTTAAACATTTCAAGTAAAGGTAGAGATTGTCAGATTTAATTTTTAAAGACATCATTATATTAATAGCATATCAAATAGGTTTTAGAGGAAAAATTATTAAACTAATAAAGACAGACACTACACTTGATCTTAGTCAAAAGGCCAAGAAGCAATTAGAAGAAAAAAACAGGAATAAAGCAGGTCATTTGAAAATGAAAAAAGGGTCCATTCATCAGGAGAACTTAACAATCCTAAAAATTTATGTATCTAATAACAGAGTTTCAAAATACACAAAGCAAAAACTGACATGACAGAAAAGAGAAACAGGCAAATCTATCATCATAGTCAAAGATTTCATCACCCCTCTCTCAATAACTAAAAAAAAAGAAAAAACGGGTAGACAGGAGATGAGTAAGAATACAGAAGATTTTAACAATTGACACAATTGACGTTTATAGAACACTCCACTCAATCATAGCAGAATACAAACTTTTTTCTAAGTACATAGAGAATATTTATCATGCAGCAGGGCAGGCAACCAGTTTTCCTCATCCCCTCCAAATCTGAGTTGCAGAGACTAAATTTATGATCAGTGTAACTGAAAGACTGGGGCCTCTCTTCTTCCTCTCAACTCCATCTCATAGAGTGGAGACTCTACCTCGGTGCAGCAGCTAGAGAATACTTGGGCCCCAACCTCATCCCACCTGTAGAGTACTAGGACAGGTAAGATGAATAGTTAAATAAAAATCCAATGACAGTAACAATACCCCAAATAAAACAATCCTATTTAACAAAAAGGCTCTTAAGCCTGCAGAGGCACGCACTGAGAACTAGAGGGAACCTCAGGAGGAACCATCCAGATGACTGTTTTGAGCGCCAGGAAGAGGGCCCAGGTGGACCTGGGCAGGCCCACTTTGCACTGACTGAACAATATATAATTCAAGGGTGGACAAATCACTGTCCTAGAGTGAATCCAGGGCCATGCTCTGCCTCACTAAGTGACAATGAGCCAGCTCCTTAACCTCTCTTGGGCATTTTCCTGTCCATACAATGATTAGTCAAGACTGTCTACAGGACTCTCTTGCTTGGATAGTCTAAAATGTTGTCTCTCTTTGTCCCATTCACTCTTCTATTACACTCTTTCCAGAGTTTGCATTTTCTTAAGATCCCTATGACAGTTCAGCCAAGACCTCTATCTTCCCGAAAAGCAACTCTGCCTATCATTTGTTCACTCAATCATTCATTTTTAAACTTATTCATCAAGAATTTATTATGCATTCATTTATTTATGTCTATCCATTCATTTATTCATTTCGTAAATATTCATGGACAAGTACTGGCTGGGGACTGACCTGTGAAGGTAGGTCCCTGGCCCTGAGCCACTTTCTCCAACTTTTCATACCAATTAAGATTTCTAAATAGATTCTGTGTAATTGGATCTTTGGGACATCATCCCTGAAGCACCCCAAAGTTTCTAAGCTAGGTACATTTTCCCTCTCCCTCTAAATTGCCTTGAGGATTGTATAGTCCCTTGGCGTACAGGGAGCTTTGAAAGGTGCCTTTTCCATTTGGCCTGCTCCCTGGGACGCTGTCAGCCAGGATGGAGCAGGGAGCTGCCCAGGTCAGGGAGTCCCTGGCTGCCCATAGTAAACTATTGGGAACCCCATTCAGCCTCAAGCTCAGTTACAATTTCCTAATTCTACCAAACCTGACACACTTCACAGAACTCTACTGAAGTCTAAGCACTTTGTCTAATTCCACCAAATTCTAAAAGTTCCACATAATTTTATAAAATTACGAATACTTTACTGAATTCTACAAAAGTCTAGGCATATTTTCGCAGTTTGGAAAACTGAATCAGTGTGAAACCCCATGCCTTCTTATCGGAGTTCCCTGTGGAGAGGAGGCTCGGCCTGATTTTTGACCTGCATTCCCCCAGCTCCAGCCACAGAAGGTCCCTGGTCTCACTCTCTCTGAAACATCTCTGGGGGAGCCAGGGACATGCTTCTGGAAGAACCTGAAGGTAAGTAAAAAATGGGAATGTGAGGGCAGAGGAAGGGGCCTAGACTAAGAGTCAGGAGCCCAGGGAATTACTGGAGCCATAGTTTTCCCCTCTAACTCAGTGTGTGATGCTGATCGAGCCTTTTCTTCTCTGGGCCTCTGTTTCTCCACGTATAACAAGAAAGTGGTCTTGCTGATCTGTAAGGACCCACCCAGCTCTGCAGGTGTCATGCAGGCTAGGAACAGCTTATATTTGTCAGCCTGCTCACTCTCAATTTTTCTTAGCCCCAAGAAATCATGAGAGGACAGGGAGAAGTTGGCAGTGGCCAGGCCAGAAGTTTCAACTTGACCTTCAGGACCTGGGTGAGAAGAAGAGGGAGGTGGCACCCCTGTGGGCAGGCAGGGGTAGGCGATAGGCAGGAAGTAAAAGGAGAGAAGTGAGCGTCATCACAGATGTTCACACGCAGGGCTGTGGGGCACAAAAGAGTGAGAATTCAAGGTGGCCTGGGAGAAGATAAAGGCTCTCCCCAAAAAGGTGGCATTTGAACTGGTTTTTAGGTAGTATTTGGCCAGGAGAGAAGTGGAAGCAGAATGGACACCATGGGCTCTGCAGACAAAGCTTCCTGGCTGTGCTTTGGGAACCAGAGCTCCACAGCCACATCCCTTCTGCTCCCCTCTTCCCACTGGCCCCAGCCCTCAGCCGAAGGAGGAAAGGTAGAGCAGTGAGGCTCAGAGCCTCAGCACTCTGGCCGGGAAACCGACAAGACACTGAGCTGGTTTGGTGACCATGTCCCAGTTCTGAGGTTCCTTTGTCTCCCTGGTTTACCATGGACAGAAGTTGCTCTCCTTCCGTAGGGCTGCTGCTTCTCTAGTGACACTTCTATGGCCCCTGCCTGGTCTCCATGAACCTCCCCTCAAGAAGAAGTAGTCCTGCCAGTCCTCTGACACCCTGGCCAAAGGTCCATTGGTCTACACCACTGGTGGTGGTGGTGGTGGTGGCGTGCATGTGTGTGTGTGTGTGTGTGTGTGTGTGTAAGAGAAAGCAAGAGAGTGCCTGCTACATATCCACACTCATGTAAATGACTATACATGTATGCACATGAGCCTGTGTGTGTAGCATGCAAACTCAGAGGCACTCATACATATATACCTGGGTGTCATGCTCATACATGTGTACCTGGGTGTCAAACAGATATTCGTGCATACACATATAGGTAGGTGCATATGTGCTGATCCTACATAGGTATATGTATTTTCCAACAGGTAGCCAATGGCTGCAGATGTTTGCCAGTAAATTCAGGGGATAAATTATAGTATGTGGAATCACGCAAAAAGGAGGCTGTAGCCTGATCTAGTCACAGAGGCTGCAGGAAAGCACCATACCACCTCTGTATCTTACCCCAGCCCTGGCACCATGCCTGCTGCTATTGACACTCTGCTAAATAGGGGTGCCTCTCCAGGAACCCAGCCTCAGACTTTCCCAGATGAAACTTGAAGGAAGATTACAGCTCACATCCCCATGACCACAATGGGTCTAGACACAAACAAGCTGAGGCAAGACCGTCTATCTGAGGTCCCAGGGCTATATCAAAGCTTTCCTCACTGTAGAAGTGGCCTTTTATCCTGAGATAGGACCCAGAGCTCTGGAGCCTGTGTAAAAATATGTATATGGGAGCAATGCACTTCCTGTCACTAGAAGCATGCAAACAGAAGCAAGATGAGGCTAGGCATGGAAATTGGAGAGGATTTCTGCCTGGGAATTGTTTGGATTCAATGACCTAGGAGTACATGTGTCCTCATTTGTTCCCCTAATGCCTGGTAAAATGCTTGGCATATGGCAGGAACTCAATCACTTCTTGATTCTAGAATGAATAAATGTGAATTGTCATGAGAGGGAGTCATGAACAGGGCTTGATGCTCAACCCAGACCCAGGCTTGGGTAATGTACCCCACAGATTTACTGACATCGTGCCAAGCACCTGAAACACCAAGGAAAGGTTGAGCTGTGCTCCTTAGCTGGTGAAAGACTGTAGAGAGGATGTCAGAGAGAGACATCCATCTAGTACAATAAAAGAACTACCAACATTTGGGGCTTGTCAGAAGCAAACATATACTCTGAGCATAGTGCAGGTGTCACAGTGTTGGGAGGAGTGGATTCTAAACTCACCTTGCCAGAGACACACTGTGTGACTTTTGTTTTCCCATCTGTGCAATGGGAGATCCAATGAGTCAGCCTCTCAGGGTGCTTCCATGCTGATGCTCTAGGAGTTCATGAAGTCAAATCTGCCTGGCTCAGGCCCAGAGAGAATAGGAGATTTGGGGCTGAGCCAAGAAGTCCATCAAATTCTAGCTCAAAAGGCCACAACAAAAGCAGATTCTGAAGGTCAATTCACACACAATAGCTGATGAAGCAGGCTCTGCAAGGGGACAGGTGGACAAGCCCACTGATAGGCTCAGATGCCAGCAGCCCCTCCAGTGTGAGACACAATGTATGCTTCATGCATGGAGACCAGAGCTGACCTGAAGAGACAAATCAGATTTCTACAGGCTGAGGGATAAAAGAGAAAGGCATTCCCATAATAGAAACATAGTAAAGCAATGGCTCAGAAGCTTCCTTAAAGCCAGGACACTCAGAGATCAGCTAGCCCAGTGTTTCTCAAAGTATGGTACCTTGGCCAGTGGCAGTAGCATCATGCAGATCTACTGAGTCAGAAACTCTGGGGAAGAAGCCCAGCAATTTAACAAACTTGGCAGGTGATTCTGGTGCATGTGAGGACCTCTGATCCAGCCCATTACTTCCCAAACTATGTTGGTAGAATTTTTTAAATTTATTTATTTTAATTAGTTTCAAGTAAACAGTATATTGGTTAGTAGAAATTTTTTTTACAGTAGGTTAATAGGTAATCTGTAAAAGGAGGATTCATAGTCAAACTTGAGAATTACATATTCTGCACTGCTTTTGAAAAGTCACAAATCACATTAAATCATATTAAAGGCTCTTAAAGTCCTGCAGTAGAGAGCTTTATTTACTTTTAATTAATCCAGTGTTGTCTCAATTTTATTTTTCAGATTACCTAACATTTCCTTTAACACTCATGGAGAAATGCTGATCCAAATCATTTTTCACATTTATAAATTACAGTCTACAGGTATGGGGACTGCCCAAGGTCACAAAGAAAGAGTGTCTCAGAGCTAGAAAACACCCTGGCAATATGCCTCATCCCCAAAAGAGGATTTTTGGGCTCCTCATCATTCTGTACCCTTTCTCCCTCCACTGCAGCTGTGTTCCCTCCAGAACCTTGCCATATGGAGCTGGTCAATAGGACAGAGGTCTCCGAGTTTTTCCTGAAAGGATTTTCTGGCTACCCAGCCCTGGAGTGCTTGCTCTTCCCTCTGTGCTCAGCCATGTACCTGGTGACCCTGCTGGGGAACACAGCTATTGTGGCTGTGAGTGTGCTGGACATCCGCCTGCACACACCCATGTACTTTTTCCTGGGCAACCTCTCCATCCTGGACATCTGCTACACGTCTACCTTTGTGCCCCTGATGCTGGTTCACCTCCTGTCGGCCCAGAAGACCATCTCTTTTATTGGTTGTGCCATCCAGATGTGTCTGAGCCTGTCGACAGGCTCCACAGAGTGTCTGCTGCTCGCCATCATGGCCTATGATCGCTACCTGGCCATTTGCCGGCCACTCAGGTACCCAGTGCTCATGAGCCACCAGCTCTGCTTGTTGTTAGCTGGAGCTGCCTGGGTCCTCTGCCTCTTCAAGTCAGTGACTGAGACAGTCATTGCCATGAGGTTGCCCTTCTGTGGCCACAACGTGGTCAGTCACTTCACCTGTGAGATCCTGGCAGTGCTGAAGCTAGCATGCGGTGACACGTCAGTCAGTGAGGCCTTCTTGCTGGTGGGTGCCATTCTGCTGCTGCCTGTGCCCCTGGCACTCATCTGTCTGTCCTACACACTTATCCTGGCCACTATCCTGAGGGTGCCATCAGCCGCCGGGCGCCGCAAAGCCTTCTCCACCTGTTCGGCGCACCTGGCTGTGGTGCTGCTTTTCTACGGCACTGTCATCTTCATGTATATGAAACCCAAGAGCAAGGAAGCCCAGATTTCTGATGAGGTCTTCACAGTCCTCTATGCTGTAGTCACGCCCATGCTGAACCCTGTCATCTACAGCCTAAGGAACAAGGAAGTGAAAGAAGCCGCCAAGAAGGTGTGGGACAGGAGACAGACCTCTGTGTGAGAGAGGGCTCTGCAGGTTAGTAGGTGAGGCCTTGTATGCCTGAAGTGAGGACAGTGTGGGTCGCACAGAGCTGTGTTTCTGGAATCTTCATCCCAGGCAGCACCAAGTTCCAGTGATCTGCCACAGAATAGTTCACAATCATCCGTCTGCTCCTTCCCCTGGCATTGCCCTTGGCCAGCTCTTAGCATTGCTCCTGCAGGTTCACACCAGCCTCCTGGCTGGCCTCCAGATCCCAGTCTTACTCCCTCCAATCTAACTTCCAAGGAGCATCCAGGGGGATCTTTTTGAAAAGCATGTGATTGCATTCCTCTCCAGTTTGAAAACCCTAAATGGCTCCCCACTGCTCTCAGGACAAAGTATAAACTCTTCAGTCAGGCATTTGAGGCCCTAACAAGCTGACCCTGCTGACTCTGTTTAGTGCCCCAGGCTTCTACCCCACATTCTCCCTCCTGGCAGCCGCACACACCAACCAAGTGTGAGCCTCAGTATTGCCCAGACTGCCCAGCTCTGGGCACTTCTTGGTTCTGCCCACAAATAAGCCCCCACCCAGCATACAACTCCACATGTAAAAGGATTATCCTACCCTCAAGGCCCATCTCAAATGCCACCTCCACCAGGAAGCCGTCCCACTTTGCTCCTCTCACTGTGCTCCTCCTGCTTGATTTTCAGGGTTACTGTAAGAGCAGGGAGTGTTAATTTCTACTCTTTCCCAAAGTCCAGCCCTGCCCAACTCCAGGCCCCACACAGGTTTCTTAAATAAATGAATGAACATGTCAATGTAGGTATGATAATGGCAGAGTTTGGGGGTCCTTCCCAAATCTGAGCAGAGCTGAGATGGAGTTTATAGATGACAGACAACGCCTATGTTAAGTGAGAGTTCAAAGTAAGTCAGCATCAGCAGTCATGGAAGGTACAGGGCCAAAGCCAGGAAACTTGAGAAAGCAGGAGGGCCAAAAGAGAGAAGCAGAGTCTAAAAGAAGCTGGAGTAGAAGACCTTAGATGACAGTAGAGTCCATGATGAGGCCCAGAGTCCAAGATTTCCAGATCCACCAAGACACCAATCACCCTGAGAAATGCAGGGCCTAGATCACCATCTCCCTTTGGTAGTAGTAGCAACTTCCGGCATCTAGGCCTCACCTGGCTCTAGAGAGATTTGCTCTACCCCTCCTATCCCCAGCCCTTAGGATAGCTATTGTTGCCCCTTCTTGGTACTCAGCTTCTTCCCAGTTTTCTCTCCTGAGAGCTCAGTGAACATACAGTGGAAATGGATCCGGATTCACACAGCATCTTCATTCCATGCTCTGCTCCGGCCTCAGTGGCACCGCCTTTATAATGGGACAGTTGGGCTTAGCCTCCAAGCAGGTAAGCACAGCCCTTGCTTGAGCCCTCAGGTCCCCTCCTAGGCCCTCTTTCTGATTCTGTTGGTCAGAACAGAGACACAGAGGACAGAAGCACGTTCCACTTCTCGCACCTCAACCCTCTCTGACCAAGCCAGAGTGAAGGCTGCCAGCCAAGACATTCTGCTGGGTTTTCGATGTCACCACAGGAGTCTGGACTTTATCCTGTGGGTACTGGGGTTTACAATCACATTTACCTTTAGAAAGGCCACTGACCAGATACCATTCTTCACCCATGAAACTGGTGAAGAATTTTTTTAAAGTCTATTGTTAACTAAGGTGCAGTGAAGTGGGTCATGTCATATACTAGTGGTGGGGATGGGAGTGAATTAGTATGAACTTTCTGCAAAGTAAGGTGGAGTACAAATCAAGAGACTTAAAAACTCTCAGACCCTTTGACCCAACACCTCTATTTCTAGGAATAAGTCTAAGAAGGTCATTAGAAGCACAAAGATTTATGTATAAGGATATAAATCATGGCATTATTTATAGCAGCAAAAAAATTTTTTTAATCTTAATGTCCAATGATACAAGAATGTTTAAATAAATTCTGTGTTGTCCAATGATAGAATGTGATGTAGCCATTAGAAATGTCATTTATTTGTTTGTTTGTTTGTTTGTTTGTTTTACTCCTATGGCATCCAGACTTCCTAGGTGGTCTCCTATCCGAGTACTAACCAGGCCTGACCCTGCTTAGCTTCTGAGATCAGATGGAATCAGGCATGTTCAGGGTGGCATGAAATGTTATTTTTGGAAGGGTAATTGATGATGAAAAATGCTAAGAGTGTAATGGCAAGAGGGCACTGTTCTATGAGCAGTTAGAAAATAAGTGGTAAAAATAGTCACCTGATTTCTTGATAAAAATTCCAAAAGACAAATTATAGTATAATAGAAAATTTTGCAGCAGCTGCTGCTTTATTTAGGGCTGTTTTTTAGTCCCTAAACTATGTTAAGTTGTTATTCTTTATTGTGAAGAAAAGGAAGAGGAGAGGAAAGAGAAGGAAATGGGAAGGGCAAGGAGAAAAAACCTATAGAAACTCATGCACCTGACTAAATCCTAGACGTAATGGTTACTCAGAAGTGTTCAAGGTCTCACCCTATATGGCAATTCACTGTCCTTAAACTTTCATGATTCTAGATCCTCACAACAATCCTGGACAGAGACCTCTCATTTTCACAGCCCAGGACACCCAGGCCTAGGGCAGGGGTATCACGGCCCCGAGCCTCAGATCCAAGGCACAGGACTGCAGTGAGACCTAGTCTTTAGATTCTCTGTTCAGCGTCTCTCCTGTGCCCAATCATCCCCAGCCAGGCACTCCTGGGGCAGAGCAAGGAACCTAGGGTCTCTGAAGCCCCACAGCTGTAAAAACTGCAAACTTGTGTAGCTATAGTTTGAACTTTAAATTGGACAGGGACTGTGAGGTCTCTGAAGGCAGGGCGCAGGCAAGCTGTGTGGCAGGAGACTGGGAGACTGGTCTTCCGGGCTTGGCCCTGGTCCATCCCAACACAGTGTGTCTGCTTGTAATGAACTCAGCACTTCCCAGCTCTGCTCTCCCAAGCCTCAGGTCGGCTTATGTGGAAGCCCACTCCAGCTACCTGCATGCACTAATCCCACTTGGCCAATAGGTAGGTGGCAAGCAGAATCCATAGTGTACTGACTATTCTCATTAAATCTTTTTTAAACATATAAAAACCAGAATAATTGCTTAAGTAAAAGGACAGAATTATACCAATAATTATACCAACTACCACTTATTGATTCTTTAGCATGGACCAAGTGCTGTGCTAAGAGTTTTGCATGCATCATCTCACTGGATCCTCCAAAAACACCCACAAGGAAATACTATTCTTATCTCCACATTACAGGTAAGAAAGTTGACGCTGAGAAACTGTTAGCAAGTGGCAGGTCTGGGACTTGGGGCAGTCTGATGCCAATGCCCTCACTCATCTGCTCTGCTATGTAGCGAGGTGGTGGTGAAGCAGGAATCCTAGATCCAGGCATGTAAGGAAAACTGCAACAGAAGCTTTCATCTTGTATCTCTTTAAAAATTATTTGTGAAGCCTAAAATAAGTATTAAATTGTTCAAACTAGATTTACCAGCCAATGGAATTGATATGATATTCACCTTGCAAAGTAACCCTGGGTCTGTTAGACCTCAGGGTTGGAAGCTGCTAGAAAGATGTGAGGAAATGTTTTGGAGGTGACAGAGTAGCAGAGATCACCTAATTGAATGGTTTCATTTCACAGGAGTAGAAATCTGATGAATGTCATTTGCAGAATCAGAAGACAGGCAAGAATCACACCCAAGTCCCTCACTCCCAGTCCAGGTGCTCCCTGTCCCAGTGCACGGCATCACCCTGCCTCTCAAGAGGTGTAGAACTGAGGAGTGTAGACAATTATTCTCAGAGACACTCAATTTCCTCTCTGTGAACCTGATTTTCCAGGACATGACAGAGTGTGAGACATTGGAAGACAGACGCTAGAGTGGTTTTCCGAGTATATTGTGAAATGCCATCATACCTAAATACACAGCATTATTTCCAGTTCTCCTTTTGGCCATGTGGTAGGATTACAAAGGGTCAGCAGGTTGTACATGAATGTGACAAGAGTCACTTCTGGGTCAGAGCACTTAACTGCTAGTGTGAGGTGCTCTAGTGTGTGCCCAGCTATAACAATTGGTGATGTCCCAGACAGTGAGCCTCCATCAGTCAGGAGGATGACACAGAACGGAGCCACCTGAAAAACTACAAAGGAAATTTAGTATGAGAAATAAGCCTTTGTCATGGTAAACCACAAACATCATGAGGTTGTGTGTTACCGCAGCAAAACCTAGCTCATCTTAACTGATTCATGAAGGGAACAGCAGCTGCTCCCTGATGTCTCATTCTGTGCCCATGTTGCAAAGTCAAAGCTGTCAGTAACCTGTCAGCATGATATTTTCTAGACACAGACTTATTTCTTTGGGGCCATAAACCTATGGCCTCATGGGCTGGTTCTAATTTCCATGAATATGTTATGATCAGATTCTTAAATTGTGAAGTAACCCACTATCCCTCTGATTTAGCTCTTCAGAAAGAGTAGCTGTTACTGCAGGTAGGAGACTATCATCCCCAAAGTTCTTCTCCCAGCAATCACAGAGCTGCATTGTGAGTGTTGATGTATGTGTATTGGGAAGTAGGAGGTGATCTCAAGGTAAGATATTTAGGATCAGGATTTTTGGCAAAAGAATAGCAATGGATTTCAAACAGCAATCCCCAATTGCCTGAGCGTAGGCACTAGAGGGTGGCAGTGATGAATCTCTGTGTTAATGGCTGTGTGAGCATCTCATTGTTAGATGGCAAGTTCCATGGAGGCATCTGAGAAGGCTGCACGGAGAAGGTATATGTGAACTGAGCCTTAAAGGATGAGTGCAAAAAAAGGCCATTCTAGGCTGAAGAAAAATATAAGAAGGATGAGACAGGAGGGTTTTGTCCATTCATGGGGAGTGGTAGGGTGAGACTGGACCAGGAATGTGTGGAGGGATGTAGAGGGGTGTGAGGCAGGAGGGCAGGCCAGAGCCTGATCGCAAAAGCCCCCAAGTGCCTCTACCATTCCCACTTGGTCTTTTTGTTAGAGACAAAGGTGAGGAAAAGAAATGCAAAATCATGTAGTTTCCCACCTTTTACCTGCTTGAAAACACTCCCACACCTGTGTCCAGTGTCAGAATTTGAGGTTAACATAGGCCTTTTTGTAGCAACACACCCAACAAAGACCAAGCCATTACAATTGAATCTGAAATACTTTGGGGGCACAATCCAGCCACATGAAGTCATAACCTAGAAAAACAGATGCTTTCTTTTAAATTCTTTCCAGATTTCAGGTTTTACTTTGTCTTTATATCTCTGACTCAAAGAGAATTTCAGAGGTTTCTAAAGCCCAGAGAAAGGGAGAGATGTGCCTAAGGTCACAAGAGTGAGTGAGAGAGAGAGAGAGAGAGAGAGAGAGAGAGAGAGAGAGAGAGAGAGAGAGAGAGAGAGAGGGAGAGAATGAATTCTGTTAGGGCAGAAGCCACATCTGCCTCTCTTATATCCCAGCACCTAGCACAGGGCTTAGTACATAGTAGGTGCTCAGCAAATATTTGTTGAATGAGTGAATGAATGAGCCACCACACTAAGCAATTCTTTATCTATTCACCAAACCTTTAAATGTTCATGTGGATAAGGTTTGAGGTCATTTGCTGACCCAGATTAATCACCTGGCCCTGCCTGTTCCAAAACTCCCTCTACAGTCGCCCTGATTTGGGCTGGAGGAGGGAAACCAGCACAGGCTCTGGGAAGACTAGGGTCATGACAGATGCTGGAGATCTTGTCCAGAGATGCTGAGCACAGGCCCAGCAGGTGCCTTGTGGCTGAAGCTGGAGCCTTGGTAACACGTTAGTGCTAGGCAGCTCACCAGGACCTTCTTGTGTATGTCTCATCTGAACTACACAATATCCCCATTTTTTAAAAGGAAATGAGTCTCAGAGAGGCCAGGTGACTTGGTTAATACCACATACCTAGTTAGTGCTGAAGCTGAATGCAAAGCTAGATTTTTTGAGTTATGCATTGATTATCTGTTGAGTGACTGCCTTGGCAGCACTCACTCTACAAGGTGCTGGAAGAAAGGAAACAGAGTCCAGCTCTCAAGTGTAGCAGAGGAGACCGGTACAGCACATCATACAAGAACACAGAGAGATGGTCAAGGGCTAAGGAAGCGTAAGAAAGGAGCAGGTAACTCTGAGGAAGCAGGAGGGAGAAAAAAGGAGAGAGAGAGCTGGGATCTGAGGAATAAGCAGGACGGACCCCATTAGGGAAGGGAGGACATGCCTATAAAAGGAACCTTCTTAGGCAAAGATGTAGCACTGGGAAATGAGATGGTTTATTCCGGAGATGGTGAGCCCTTCGGCTACTACGAATGTAATGTGTCATTGAGGAGGAGGAATGAGGGGGAAAATTCATCTCTGAAGAACAGACAGGACTCTAGTGCTATCTCAGGACATTGGCCTCTCAGTCCAATAGAGAAGGGGCTGGAGGCAGGCATGATTACATCTTCTGAATGATAACAGTTCACATTCAGCTCCTATTTTTCCTTTAGAACAGAGGTCACCTGAGCCATAAGACAGCTTTCCTGTCTAACAAGACTACTGTGCTTTGAGGACATTTCAGCTCCCTCCTGTGAAAACCTGATACTGGCATTTCCCAAGGAGGCAGGGTGACCAGCTCAAAAGAGCAATGAAGGCTACCTGGGAGAAAACTACAGCCTTTTCCCACCCTTCCCTGTATAAAGCTGGGCGACAACTGACATCACCTCTGCCAAATTAGAACCTGGTCTTCTGTCCTTGTGTGACATCTTTGCCAATATCATTTATCCTAAAAAGCAAAATGGAGGCCAAGAAGGAATCACATGGCTTTCATGATCAGTGTTAAATCCTGTGACCAGTGGTTCTATTGGAATATGTATATCCTTGTATGTAAAAATCAGTGGGTGGTCTGATTCCTTAAGAAGTGGTGACCAGAGATCAGGCTTACACATCTGTAGAGCAGAAATGTTCAAACTTTATGGCTCAAAGGAACACTAGATGAGTATCATCTATCATCCACCTGACTTCCAGAACTCATCTCACCTAACTGAGGGAAGGGAAGGCCTTGTGATAGGTGTGGCATTTTTCTGTCCACTTATTTTTCTTACTGCTTTAGCCCCAGGACCTAAACAATACCTAGCATAGAATAGGCATTCAAAAAATATTCCACAGTGAATGAATCTGAAATACTATGGACATAATTCAACTATAAGAAGTTATAACCTAAAAATGATGCTTCCTTTTTATAGGCAAGAACTCTTCAGATTCCAAAGGAGCAAGTCAAATATGAACCCTACTCTATTTTCTCTGCAGAGCCCACCCTAGGGAGAACAGCAAAGACCCTAAGGGATTCAAAATGTGCTTCATCTCCCCTGAGTTACAACAGAAAGGGCCAGCTAGCAGACCTAAAATCCAACTCTCCTATTACACAGATGGTGAAACTAAATTTCAGAAGTAGGGCTGACCTGCCCCGGGTCACACTACCAGGTTGCTTGACTTCTAAGCCATTCAGAACTTGGAAGTATTTTCTAATACCTGTGTGGTCCAGATAGAAAAGAAGGGAGAATGAGATGTATGGCACCAACCAGACAGCTGTGACAGAATATGTCCTGCTGGGGCTATACAGGCACCGTAACCTAGAGATGGTCCTGTTTGTGCTCTGCCTGGGCATCTACTCTGTGAATGTGCTGGGGAATGCCCTCCTCATAGCGTTGAACGTGCTGGACTCCCGCCTGCACAGCCCCATGTACTTCTTCCTCAGCAACCTCTCCTTCATGGACATCTGTGGTACATCCTCCTTCATGCCTCTCATGCTGGTCAACTTCTTAGAAACCCAGAGGACCATATCCTTTCCTGGCTGTGCCCTGCAGTTATACCTGACCCTGGCGCTAGGCTCCACCGAGTGCCTACTCTTGGCCGTGATGGCATATGACCGCTATGTGGCTATCTGCCAGCCGCTTAGGTATTCAGAACTCATGAGTGGGCAGATGTGCATGCAGATGGCGTTGCTAAGCTGGGGGACAGGCTTTGCCAACTCACTGCTGCAATCCATTCTCACCTGGAGCCTCCCCTTCTGTGGCCACAATGTCATCAACCACTTCTTCTGTGAGATCTTGGCAGTGCTTAAACTGGCCTGTGGGGACATCTCTCTCAATATGCTGCTAGAAATAGTGGCCACAGCTGTCGTGTCGCTGGCCCCATTCCTGCTCATCTGCCTGTCCTACATTCTCATCCTTGCTGCCATCCTCAGAGTGCCCTGTGCTGCAGGCCGGCGCAAAGCCTTCTCCACCTGCTCTGCCCACCTCACAGTGGTGATGATTTTCTATGGAACTATCTCTTCCATGTACTTCAAGCCCAAAGCCAAGGATTCTGATTTAGATAAGATCATTGCATTGTTCTATGGGGTCGTGACACCCTCGCTGAACCCCATCATCTACAGCCTGAGGAATGCAGAGGTGAAAGCTGCTGCCAGAGCTCTGCTGCGGGGAGATCTGCTCTCCAGAAAAACTTCCCTACCTATCAGGTAGGATAGGCCAGGTTATGTGGTAATTACTTCAAAGTTTCATTGGCTTAAAGCCAAGTTACAGGTCCATTAGAGGTTGGCTGGCTGGGCGGGGTCTGCTCTGCATCATCATCTTCAACCCTCTGTCTGATGGTAGTTGATAAAGCAACTACCATCTGGAACATTACTGAACACCATGACAAAAGAAAAAGAGAAAACAAGACCTGCACTGACTCTTCAAGCTTCCACTCGGAAATGGCATATTGCTTCCACTTACATTTCATTCGCTGACACAAGGCACATGGCCACCATGAACATCATGGGGGAGGGGAGGAACATCTACCATGTGCCTGGAAGGAGCGGGAAGACTGAGAAAGCTGTGAGCAGACTAATTAATGCCATACCATCCTACTGTCAGCCCAAGAGCTACTAGACAGTTGCCTTCCCTCTCCCTAACCACCCATCGTTTACTGGTTGCTGCCAGGTTAATTGTCCCGGGCAAGCTCTTGTTAGCTTTCTCACTTGTGGTGGCTCTGCATTGGGTCAAGCGAATGAGGTTAGAACTGTGCCTCCCTGAATTTCCTTCTCTGTATGGTTCTGGGTTAGGGTTGACCAGAAGAGAAGTTTGCATGAAATTTGGACAGCAAAAGTAAAGGAGCACCAGATGCTGCGGGAGCACACACATGCCTTTGCTGATCTGCTGGCCCACCTTACTGTCAGTGCAGCCCTCCAGGGCCCACCAGATCACCTCCTTCTACTGTTGAGACCTGTACCAACAGTGGCAAAGAGTGCCAGCTTTTCCTGCAGGTCACCAGTGTCACTGAGATTGAAGGCAGTGAGAGCCAGACACAGGTTCCAGTTTGTCCTCCCAGGGGCTAGTACGCCTTTACTCTCCCCACTTCATGCCCACCAGCCCAGCTATCTACAGTGGCTTCAGGCTCAAACAAATCCCTTGTATCACTCAGAGTGGTTCTGCCACTGTGGTCAAATCCTGACTGATTCATCCCTCTTCTGATCAAGAACCTTTAATGGCTCCCATTACCACAGCATTAAGTCCAAATTCTTCAGCTGAGTCCTCAAGTCCTTCAGAATCCAGCTTATTCAGCCTGATGTTCCACTAACCCCTTCATATGGTCACACTCACTGTGTTATATCTGTACTGTGCAGACCACCATGCATCGTTCATGCTACTTGCTAAGACCTGGGACTATTTTTCAAAGCAAGCTTAGACATCATCTCATTCATACATCCTTTCCTGATGCATGTTAAAAGTGTTCTCATTCCTTTTCATCCTACAATACTTGGTTGGAACCTTCACTGGGTATCTATCTCATTCTGCTTTGCTATATGATGTTTCACCACAATGTGAGCTCTTTGAGGGCAGGATTCAACCAGGTCTGGCTCATCCCTGAAGCTCCCACAGAGCTTTCCCCATAGAAGGTTTACTGAACTGAATTGTAACTCTGAAAAACTCATAATGTCACCCTGGGGACTGGTCATTAGATAGACAGACACAGTGAGGGAACCGCAGTATCTGCCAGCCACAGCCCTGTATTCCTGGCAGATGGAGGATGTTGGTATCTTGGGCTCCCCTACCCCACTGTGACAAGTCAGGAGATAACCAAGAACCCCATTTTGGGACCAGGAGACCAAGGTTCCAGACCTGGCTCAGCTACTCTGTCTAACATAGTCATCTTGCCAGCCCTCTCCCCGTAGGAACCCTACAGTACCTCAAATTCAAACTATCCAAAACTAAACTCATCATTCTGCCCACAGTTGTGTCATCATCTCAGGAAAAGGCACCATCACCTGCAAGCCAGAAACATGGAAGTCACAGACTTTCTCTAATCCCTCACCATCCCAATATGTAATCAGTCGCTAAATCCTACAGAATCCACCTCCTAACAGCTCTTAAATCTGTCCCCTCCTTTCCACTGACACTGCCTTAAGCTTTCTCCATCTCTCTCAAATATTGTAACAGTGTGTAACTGCATTTTTGTCCTCCAAACTTTCTACAAAATCCATCTCTGCACTAGCCATCAAAACATCAATCTGAAAAAAAAAAAAAAAAACCACCAATCTGATCATGCTACTCTCCTGCTTAAATCCCTCCAGTGGTTCATTTCCCACAGGATAAAAACCACACCCCATCTATCCGTCCAACATTACTGGCTGCTTGCTTCTACCCTCACTCTACCCACACACGCTCTCCAGGGCCAGGCACACTGAACTATTCCCAGTTCTCCTATAAAGATGTCTTTCCTTCCTCTGTGTCTCCCCTTGATGTTCCCTCTCATATCCAAACACTTCTTGACCTTTAGCTACCATGTATTAGACACATCGTGTACAAGGCGAGGCACTGTACTGCATTCTAAGTGCTTTACTAAGGACCAGGTGGAAGATTGGAAATCTCAGGAGAGGAATGCAATATGGACAGTGGCGAGCAGAGAGAACACTCTCCCAACGTCTTGGCATTATGAAACTCATTCCATCTTCACTCACTACCTCCCCTCTTCCAGAAAGCCCCTCCCAGCCCCTCTTAGCTGGGTGGGGTCTGTCCCACCTGGGTCACCCTTTTCAGTGCCATCTGTATTCTGCTCTGCCTGAATGCCAGCTATTTGGGTTCATGAGTCCTGGGACCTGACTTTATACATCTTAATGTGACAGAATATTTCCGATACAATAACAGACACTTAACCTGTACCTCTCACTCCTTCTTAACATTCAGTTGGCCAAATCACTCTCTGCTCAGTATCCCAAGGGAGAGATGTGATTACAGATAACAGAAAACAAAGGCACGTTTTCCTGGTTTCTGACCTTCAAAAGCCTAGGCCCGAAAGGGAACTGAAAAGACTCAAGGCATAGACAAAAGATTTGAGAGAAAACATGTAAGTAAAAATAAGGCTTCCCCTACTCCAGATTAACAAAATGTTCCCTAAACTAGGGAGTAGGATGAGAGAAGGGGATACAGTGAGAGCACTGGCATAGAAGGGACCAAAAAGGGAAAGCCCTTGTTGGTCAAGTAAAATCCAGAGTAGGACCCCAAAGCAGAAATGGTTTCAAGGTGTGACCTGGTAGCCAAAGTCTTACAGGTCATTGCATGTGTCACAGAAGTGGTACCAAAGCTTAGACTAAAATGGGTTATGCAGATGAAAATAAGAAACTGCTCTGGGATGGCCTGCTTGCACCACTGGGGGGCCAGGTGGAAGGATGGGACTCTCAGGGGATGGGTGCCATATGGACCATGGTGACTAGAGAGAATACTCCCAACATCTTTGCATTATGTAGGAACCCCAGAACTCAGCTGTGACACTTATGGAAAGAAAAGAAATTCCAAATTGACAAAAAAGATTGTTTCTGGCACTTGAGAAAATAGGGGCTCAAAATAGAAGTTACTTTTTTGTGATACCTCCTGTGCATCTGAGATTTGTACCTGCTAGTTCAGGTTCCTGGACCTCAGCTTCCTTCCCTGTTGAGTGTGGTCACCACAAAGGAGATCTCACTGATTTAAATCACGCGCACACACACACACACAAATTCTCTACTCCCAGCTGCTGCAGCCTGACATAAAAGCCTTAGGCAGTACTTCCCACAGTTCATTCCAGCTGGGCTCCCATCACCCCTACTGACCTCTTTACAGTCCCTCCTTCCCTCCCCTCCTTACATTCTTGGCCCCAGAAAAAAAAGGCAGCACAGAACCAGCAAATACTTCATTGGAGATATATCAGACTCCACCTGCATCAACTCAGGATGGCAGCCCCAGTCCCAGTCCCAGCCCCATCCCCAGCGGTCCTGCAATCCCCCTTCCAGCAAAGTGCAGCCCAGATCCTGCCTCAGGAAGGAGGCCTGAGGCAAGAGTCGACGAGCCCCCGGGGAGATCTGGACACTCAGTTTCATCAAGATGGACTCCATTTCCTCAGGGATGTGGCCTTGTCCTGGGAGGGCTTTGTCTGCCAGGAAGAATCCATGTCCTCAGGAGGGCTCCATATCCCTGGGAAGGGCTCCTCGCCCCCAGGAGGGACTCCTTGGTCCTGAGGGGGCTCTGTGGCCCTGAACCGCCTCCAGTCCTTAAGAAGGATTCCATGGATGCAGGAGGACTCCAGGCCCTCATGAAGTATGCCAGGTCCCTGGAAGAGTTTCATGTCCTTAAGAAAGACTTCACGTCCTTAAGAAATACAACTTGTCTCTCATCCCTGAAAGGGTTCCACACTCCCAGGAAGAACCCCGGAAGGGCTCTCTGCCCCTGGGAAGGGTTCGTGTTTCCCAAGGGGCAGGCCCAAAGCCCCTCTCAGCTGGCACAGATGCTGCTGACAGTGGCCCCTCCGGGGCCCACAAGGCCCAGCTCCTCCTGCTCATTGATGCACAGCTGGTAACCGCAGCCCCGGGCCCGGGCTCCAGACGGGACCCGGTGGTCAGTCTTGGCACGGGGGGGCAGCAAGAACCCCACACTGCCAGCAATAAGCATATGCCAAATGCTGTGAATGTAGAAGTAGTTGTCTCGGGTCTCCACAAAAGCATACAGTAGGATGGCACTGCCTGCAATAAGGCTGCCCGGGCATAAGTAGAAAAGCCAGCGGCGCCACGTGGGTGGGTAGCAGTGCCTGCGGCGGACGCTGCGTACTGTCTGCGGAAGGCAGAGAAGTAGGGCTCAGGAATGTGAGGCCCTGGAACCCAAGCCGGAGCTGGTCACTCTCAGGCTTCTGCTGAGCCCTGGTTGTGACCTGAAGGCACCTGCCAAGACTAGAATGGGCACTGAGAGCAGCAGTGATGAGGATAGGGTCCAAGCCCACCTTAAATTGGGGACCAGATACACAGGGCCCAGCACCCAAGTCCTGCTGGGACACCCTACACACACAGCCCTTCCCACCCTTACCCAGGCTGTGGCCAAGATCCCCAGGGCGAAGAGACTGGGTCCAAGAAGGTTCCAGAGTCCATGCCGGTCAAGCTGCAGAGCCATGGACAGCAGCATAGCCCCCAACAAATACAGCACCTAGAGAAAGAGGACTCCAGGGGCTGGGTCAGGATGAAGAGAGGCACTTGGAAATGCCCACAGGGAGAGACTAGAGTGAATTTCAAGTAGACTTTAGCTATGGTTGTCCCCCAGGGCCCACTCCGGACTGACCTGCTTGACCACAGGCTGTAAACGAGCCATGGCGATGACAGTGACCCACACAGACATTAAGGAGCCCAGGAAATCACAGAACTGCAGCACATCATAGTCCATGATGCAGAAAACCACAATGCCTGGCTGGTCACAGGCATGATAGAACTGTAGGAAAAAATGACAGGCAATGAGAAAACTGGGGGCAGAGGTTCAGGTATACAAAACTGAAGAAAGAAGCCACAGGATGGTGTGTTGCCATCAGAGAAGCAGAGGTCAGAGGCTACACGGAATTGGGAAATGCCTAACTCCCTACTCCTGAGAAGAATTTGGCAGAGAGGCCTGGCCTGCCTCATAAGCCATATGTATCTGGCAGTCCTGATCCTCATTCTCACCTTCCCCATCTTCTTCCTTCTAGAATGTGCTGTGGTAAGCACCAGGCCAGGGAGGTCCAGGTCCTCCAGGTTAAGGGCCAATCATTCTCTATCTCCTTGTGCTCGCTGGGGAGCCCATCTATAATCCTCAACCATGGCCCAAGTTCTGGGGCTAGACTCTGGCCTCTTGGCTAATGGATGATGATAATAAAAGTACCCATCCATTATCATAGTGCTATTGCAGGGATTCAATTAGCAATGTCTGACATACAGTACGTATTCAGTAGATCAGCAGTCCCCAATATTTTTGACACCAGAGACCAGTGCTCCTATAAGAATCTAATGACTAGAGATCTGAGATGGAGCTGAGAAAATGATGCTAGTGCTGGGGAGCGGCTGCAAATACAGTGCAGCTTCACTCACTTGCTCACCAGCCACTCACCTCTCACTGTGCAACTGGCTTCCTAACAGGCCATGGACAGGTACTGGTCCATGGCCTGAGGATCTGAGACCCCTGCAGTAGATGTCATTTTGCTGTTATCATTATTTAAACTGATACAAAATCAAGTACTGGGTTTATGGCTTGTTTTTGTTTGCCTTTTTATTTTTTAAACATGTTATCATCTTATATAACATACTTTATATTTTAAATTTTTACATATTTACACTCTATATTTTTAACTCCTGAAGAACAAACCTACTGTCTTCTCCTATGTTCTGGATAGGAATCAATGCCCTATTCCCAGATGAAAACTGTCCTGGATTTATCCTGGGAGAAGACTGTAATCTACTGTCCTGGTACTGTGACCTACAATGTGAACAATGTGTCCTTAAATGGAGACTGCTGAGAAATGGAATAAGTCTAAACTAAGTAAAGAATGGGAAAGGAAGGAACCTGTTTGGGGAAAATAGAAGACCAGAAACTCTACATTTTAGCCCATGTGGAAAAAAAACGGGAGTTAGAAGAGGACCTTACGTAACACCTCAGAACCAGTATCTTTTCCTTGACCTTTTGCTTATTGCCTTATTTAAGAAAGTGGAAGCTCTGTATGAGGTGCCAGCTACTTTAGGCTCCCTTAGTGTACCAGGGGGGGTCTTTTTTTCAAGTTGATAGGCCATTGTATCCAGAAAATGAGGAGCTACCTAAGACTAAACACTCTGGAGCCAATGCCCAGGATGCTTGTGTGATGTGCTAGAGAAAAGATATACCCTCCCTATGTGCCCCAGGCTCCTGACACACTTAGGTACTCTTTCTAATTGTGAATCACATTAGATCTGCAAACAGCCAAGAGTGGGCTGGTGGAACAGCTGTTGCTAGAGGATTTGGTGAGCAACAGTATAAGAGCATCTGGTAATAAACAAGAGAAACAGTGTCTATTTTATTAAAAATAGAATGAGGCACTGTCAGGGCAGGTCTAAAAGCGGGGACTGTAAAGCAAAACTTCTCATCTAGCTTAAGGGGCCAAGGTCTCTCTAGATGGCATGGGTACAACCTGTTCTTCCTTATCTGTGGAGGAACCTATGACATGATCCTCAGTTTCAGGACATTTGCCTCCCACTTACTCCTAAGTGGTAAGTAAGATTTTTGTAATATGGACATATGCCTCATCAATTAATGCTCAAGAGAGGCATGTATTGGTTTTTGTGATATCTTTGCTGCTAAGACATGAGGAAAGTCTGAATCCATCTAAGACTTTTGCAGTACTCATAGGCAGGCACTATATGTCACAAGATACCAAGAGTCCAGAGATGGGTTGAAAAGATCCCTAGATTCAAATCTCAGGGGGAAAAAGTCCACATGGAGGGTAAGTCACATTAGCAGACTGCTCTACCATTACTTAGAATATCTGTGATGCTTACTTGTAATATGAATTTTTCTGATTATGGAAGAGAGTGGGAAGGGATGGTAGAGATTCTATAATGAGAGGGGAGGGGTTTAAAACTATATTAATCTTCATCAAAACATTCCTTTTGAACTGGGATTTTGTAACACACTGCCACTTTCCGTGTTGCCTCAGGACATAGTTGAATCTGTAAAGTTTCCTAGGATTCTGAGAGCCAGACTATTCTATAAATTACCCAATTACAGAGATCCCCTCTACCTTCCAAAAGTTCCCATGAGAAATCAAGGAAGCCATGGCTACTGAATGGGGAGATACCTTTCCACACCATATGAAAGAACATGCTAACGTTGTACAAATCCTCAGTATGATGGAGAACACAAGCACAGTTAGGCCTCAAGTCATGAAAGGTGATGAAAGTGAGGGCTGTCAATGTAGACACGTGGGTGAAAGTGCAGATTTCCTGCCCCCATGCAGATCTCCTCTCATGACGAAGGCACAATTCCATCCGGTAGGACAGAGTTTCTCTGCCAGCACACTGAGGTGAAGGATCCCAGCCTTCAGGGTGGACAAGCCGTGTGTGAGATAGCTGAAGACCCCTCATTGTCTCCAATGGCTGTTGGTTATTTTAAGTTACAAAGGCTTGTTCATGATCCCAATGTGTCTTACAAAAATGACCATATTCTATGCATACCATGTTATAAAAAGGTGGGAAGCGCTGCTGTAGAAGACACAGTGAATTCCAAACATCCCAATATTATGAAGGTGTAAACATCTCCAAATTCGTGGACAACATGGAGAAAATGTAGACCCTCACCCACCACAATAAGGACCTGGTGAAGGATGACACAGAGGCTACTGCATACCGTGGAAAAGAACATGGTGAATGTGTAGACAGCAGCTTCCAGGACATATCGGCTCCGAATGGCGAGGACCACGGGTGGCAAAAACATGAGGTTGCTCAGGCAGAGCAGTAGCGTGGACAGCAACTGGAATCCGTAGGTGAGTGCATCCGCACTGTCTGTGCAGCCCCAACCCCGCCACCCTGTGGGTGGGGAGGGCACAGGGTGGAGGGCAACAGAAGGCAGCCTTGGGTTTAACAAACACTTCTGGTGGCCACTAGCAAAGCCCTACGCCACTGCCAGTGGAGGGTGTTCTCACCCTAGCTCTGCCCTCCCATCCTCTCCAAACCTAGCCTCAGTTCAGGCTGTCACCTCCTCCCGAGCCCAGGAAGCCCACGGCCCAGAACGCTCACCGGCCTTGCACTCGCAGGCCGCGTACAGGTAGTTGTGCGTGCGTAGCAGCTTGCACTGGCCGTAGGGCCCGCAGTCATCCACACACGGGGACAGGAAGGTGCGCAGCCGCACTTCAGCAGTGGCATTCCGGCACCTCATGAACCTGCGCACACACTGGCTGTCACCTGTGCCCAGCAGCGCACTCCCGGGTCCCATCCCTCCCCAAGCCACTCACCGAGGCCCCACCCCGCACAGGGAACGGAGGGTCAGGAACCAGGTCCCTGTCTGCGGGAATGGGATTCTCAGTCTGGCCACTCTGGAGGTGGCACTGACGGAGAGAAGGAAGCCTGCCAGGGTTTCTGAGCAGAGAAGAGAGGGGTCAGTAAGAGGAGGGATTGGTGTGGGGTCAGGACCAAAAGAACCCTCACCCACCTGCCCTCACTTCTCAGTCTTTAGCCCATGCTTCCTCCATACCATCCTCCACCCTAACACCGCCCTGGACCTACCAGCCTCCTCTCCTTCCCCCATTTCTCATCCTCACCTTTGTAACAGGTCACTGCTGCATCCTCTAGGCTCAAGGGCACCTCGTGGGTCAGGCATCCGAACACTGTCACATTTTCCTGGCGTATGGAGCTCTGGGGAGGGCAGGTATGAAAATGAAGCTGTCACACCCTCCAGGCCCTACCACCACCACCACCTCATACTCCTACATCTGTTAGCCCCACCCCATAAACTCCTCCAGAGCTGTACATCTCATACCTGCATGTGCTTTCCACAACAAAGCTTCTCTCTTCCTTTCATTTTAAGAACAGAAAAACTGGGAAACACCCAATCTTCCACAGCAGAGATCTTTCAAAGACTGATGAGAGGGCAAGACCCAATTCCAAATCCTCTCATTTGGGAAGAATAATTTAAACTACCCGCGCTAGAAAAAACACCCTCTTTCTCAGTCCTATCTAGCTTGTTGGGGAAAGGTGCGGGGGGTGCTGTTGCTGGATCTAGAAACTAGTTGTGAACAAAGGTAACTGTAAAGTTTTCAATCATCTTCATCTCTTCACCTGGGTCTGAGGACCAGAGGTGTGTAAAGAAACATACTCCTCAGGTAAAATGATCCCAAAAACTAAAGAGTGGTAACAGAATGCCTGAGGGATTCAATGCAGCAACCCAGCTGAGATAAAAGAAATCAGATATCCACAGGAGTAAATGTAAAGAGTTGTCTACAAGAATAAAGGTAACAGGATGCCATAAGCTCAGTTCATTCAAGAAGGATTTGAGACAATTTATTAAAGACATATAACAGGATAAAATAAATGTATGAGGGAAATTTAAAAATCAGGATGGAAAATAAAGTCCATCCCTAGATGCAGGCCAGATATTTGATGCTGACTTCCAAGCAACCCAAGCAAAAAAGGAAACATGAGTAACCAGATTTGTGGGTCCATCAGATAAAGGTTAATCAGAGTTACACGGGAAGTACAGCAACCAAAGGGGTGGTTCTCAGGCAAGTCCTTATCCAAGAAGCACTGTGTGCTGCCATGCATCCTGTCTTTGACAAGAGAGTGAATTTCATACAACTTGCTGATAACTTTCCTCAGTGCAAGGACAGGGCAATATGCCAAAGTATTATTCAGTAACAGTCATTGGGGGGCTGGGGGGCTGGGAGCCAAAGATAACAATGTCCTCTAGGTATGCAGTTCTTTGATCCAAATGTCAAGTTCTTGATCCAAGGGAAAAAAAATCAAAATACTTAGAGGGAAAGGTCAAAGTAGATGTGCCAATATACCTTTCAGAATAAATATAATAGCTGTCTGAGGTCTGTAGCAAGGGTCACAGCATGCAGATGGGTGAAATGTATGCAGATGCCCCTTGGAGTAAATGAACTAGAATGCAGAGGGACAAGGTGAGGGACTGCAGAGGGCTGGGCCTCTACTCTCATTATACTGAGGAAGAACAAGTATGAGTGCAGCTGGTTTCAAATATGGACTCCCTGGTTTCAAGGTCAAATCAAAACTTTACTGTCACTGCCCAATAAGCAAACATAAAATACATACAGTTTTAGCAAGGACAGAATCATACAGAATCTGAGTATGAAAATAAGGAACATCTTAAGGTTGAAGAATCAGCTCTGTCCTAACTGGCAAGACCACTAGAAAGTTCTGAGCCATGTCCCATAAAAGACCACATCAAGCCACAGATCAAGTCTTGGGTCTGCTCATAGGAAAGTGGTTTCTGCCCCCAGAGCTGGTAGGGGCGGGGGGGGGGGGGGTGTTGGACAGTTAAAAGGATCCTTGGCTGGGGGAACAGTATCTACATTATTAGATCAATGTCAACCCAAGACAGTCACTAATGGCCTGATGCAGGGTTCTGCCTTCAGCCCAGTCTTATTCAATACTGAAAATAATGACTTACAGGTATGGAAGACTAGCTTTTCAAGTGTGTGAATTACACAAAGCAGAGAAGGCCCAAGACCCAAACCAATATTAGGCAATGTCCCAAAGATAAACATAAATTCTTCCATTCAAGTTAAAAAGTTCACTGCAAGGATATGAGATGAGAATTGGCAACAGATCTCATGAACGAAGCTCGGGGCACAAAAATCTCTATGCCCCTTTGTTACAACTAGATAAATATAGCAGTTAATGTGAAAAAGGACTGGGAGGATGCACACCAAAAAGCTAAGCAGTGAGTTGTGTTTGAGAATGTCTTTCTCTATGTTCCAAAGCTTTTATATGTGATCCCATAATTTTTATAATTAAAGAGTAAATAAATACAATTGTCTGAAGAAAATAAAAAGTAAGGAAAGGAAAAAGATCCAGCGATCTTAGTTCACCACAAGCCCCAGATGATCACAATATAATGATCATAGTATAACGTAGCAGCTGAAAGAGGTAACTTGATCTCAAGCTGCACGAAGGCTGCCTGCCACACTGGTCAGACCACCTCAGATCACTTGATGACCAAAAGTGTTAACAGAGGAGACAATGGAGGATGGGGAGAGGTCTGACATTGCTGTTGTTCAGCTTCTGGGAGGCTGAGGGGCATCTGAAGGGCTAAAATAGGAGAGGGATGTAACAAATGTACCACACTAATGCAGGATGTGAATAACAGGAAACCATGCAGGGAAAGAGGGGAGCTATGGGAACTATATTTTCCATCAATTTTTCTGTAATCCTAAAACTGCTCTTGAAAATCAAGTCTATAAATGTTTTTAAAAGGACAGGTATAGATTTACTGGACTATAGCTTCTGGGGCAAAACAAAGATAAGCAGGTAAAAATCCACGGAAAATGATTCTGATGGAGTATCAGGACTGCCTTTAGCAATCCAAGCGCTCTAAACATAGACCACATGGCCTCAAGAGGTGGTGAACTCCCCATCACAGGAGATATGTAAGAAAGGCATATGTATCTGCTGTAAAGAGAGGCCCTTAGTAAGTGGAAGGTTAGCCTACAAAATTGGAGAAATCTGGACCTCTCTCAATTGCCCTGCCTGACCCAGCCCAGTCATAATAGAGTCAATACTCAGGGCATGTTGACCAGAACTGGTCTAATAAAGTTGGGTGAAAACAACCTGGATAGGCTTCCAGGAGGAGGTAAGGGCCCCCACCCCCTGACACCTTCTCCTTAGAGTTTCCCATAAGGCAACCTCCCAGCGCTCCACAAAGTACCGCATTGAGCTGGAGCTCGAGGCTGAGGACACCTCCACTATCCAGTACTGGCAGCAGCCTCAGGGCAAACACAGCCGGGCGCTCCGGGGGGAGGGCCACACTGGGGCCAAAGAAGATGTAGAAATGGACGGAGAAGGTGTCCAGCTCATTGCGCAGTGTCGGGCGCACTGGCCAGCAGTGCTCAGGTGGAGATGTGGCCCCAGGTCCCTCCACAGAGGCCCCGAGGGATGGAGGCTCTGGGGGCAGTGGCTGGTTGCCCAGTGACTGGGGCATGTTCATGGCAGCTCCAGGGACCAGGGCACGGGACAGGCTGGGCTTCGGGCACTCTGTGGGACAGAGAAAATCGGAGCTGAGGCCTGCTCCCCTCATAGCCCTACAGCCCCACCACAAACCAGATCTGAACTAGGCAGGATCTAGAAAAGGGTGGGAAGGGGTGAGAACTAGAATCAAATGTCCTTTGGGAGTATGGAGCATCCAGGGTCACAGAATACGGCCCGGTGGTTTCCTAGTGCAACCGCTAATGAAATGTCATGTTGGAGGGAATCAAGGTCACCTCTTCCTCCCCAAGGACAACGAAGACACTGTTGAAACAGATAACAGGCCCTCTCACTGACTTGCACAGGCTTTCACAAGAACAGTGTCCCAGAGGTCCTAGCTGTCCCTGCCTACCCCCAGGAAACTAAAAGAGAGTAAATCAAGGAGAGTAATCAGTTCCCTTAGTGAGCCCTAAATCAGGTGCAAAAAAATTATCTAAAGGCCTTTCAATGACTTAAAGCTCCAAGTGGAAGGGCTTAGGGGAGTGCAAAGGAGCTTGTGTGGGATCAGGGAGATTGCAGGGACATGGCAGAGGGTCAATGAACACAGCCACTATGGCTGCCTCTTCCTCATGACAGATGTCAACACAAGCTGGGTGGCTGGGGCAGATGTGGGGCTTCTGACCTTGCAACCGCACACACAGTTGAAAGCGGATGGTCCTGCCAGGGCTCCGGGATGGTGTCTCCACACGCACGTAGATCCAGTGCCCCCAAGGGGGCAGTGCCAGCTCCAGCTGGCATACCAAGGCACCTCCACAGGCCACAGAGCTTGAGTTGTGCAGAGGTGGAGCCTTGGGACGTAGGCGCAGTGTCAGGGGGCAGGCAGATGCCCCGCGGCCCCCCACACACACCAGCTGTGCTGAAACCCTGTAGGTGAAGCTGGGCACAAAGACCCTGGGCAGAGAAGAGGTTGGGGGTAAGAAAAGATAGGGTATGGAAAGGTGAGAGGGACACCAGAATGAGGTAAAGACTAGAAAGAAGGCATGGAGGAGCAGGGGACACAGGAGAACAGGAGGCCTTTTTGAGTCCTCCCCTCTGTGCTAGGAGAAAGGGAGGCAGGGGTCCTCCCTGGAGCCTTTGGGTGGCCCAGCAGTCTAGGATGGCCGGATGGAGAGCAGGAACAGGCAGGAAGGCTGAGAGGCTAAGAGAACTTTGTTCCTTGTTTGTGGCCAGGAATGGGACAGGTTTGGGGATGGGGGTGACTTACTTGTACAGGGCTGAATGATTATGCGGGGAGAGGGTTTGTTCTGAAGGACGGCCAGGCACTAGCACAGCAACGTCCAGCAAACGCCGGACAATCAGCTGCGGCTGAAGGAGGTACTGACACTCATCCTGGAGACCCTGAGACAAAAGCAGCGGTGGTGGGAGGGGAGAGACAGCAAGGGTGCTACTAAAGCAAGGCGAACAGAAACTGGTGAAGGACAAACCTCCTCTGGCCTCCTGCTCCCAGGGCTGTGACTGAGGTCTAAGTTCTGGGTCCTTCCTAGGTCTGCAGGATCACTATGATCCTCAGCATTGGCTACGGCTTTGAGAGTCACACCTAGGCCTTCAGGACAATCAGGCCCAGGCTGCCAGAGCATTCCCCTCAAGGTAATTTCAAACCAGTTCCATTTCCCCCACCAAGCCCTCAGGAACTTAGAACACTGGCTCTCTTTGGCCATTGGAAATCTCCTTAAAGGCCTTAGGTCCAAACTTCTTCCCACCCCTCCAAACTGAATCTTTCATTCCCTTTATCCCCTACCAGCCCCAGCCTCTGCTTTAACAACCCCAGGGAAGGGCCACTCTTCACCTTCCAGGCAAGCTCTAGACTATAAGCAACTTGAGAACAGGAACCTGGTCTTATTTTATTTTTGTTCCCCTAGACACAGAGACTAATGTAAAGTGTATACCTCACAGATGAATGTTTGCTGAGTCAATGAATAAAGAAATGAATCAACTCAGCTGGGAGAAACTCTGATTTTTATGAAGCCAAAGTCTGCCTTCTGCCCCTGCTTCCGCTCTGCCTCAAGAGACCCACAGGTACATCTCCTTCTGTCTCAGGCTGGGTTTCTTTGTTACTGGAGAACAGCCTCATCTTCCTTAGCTGCTCTTCTGGATCAAATCCCTAACCTTTCTCAGTTGGCACCACCTCTGGCCCATATAGCCTCAGCACTCTCCAGTGACTTTTGCTCAGGTTCTCCCTCTGCAGCATTTGCAGCTATCTAAGCCCTGCAATTATAACAGCTTAGGGAAGGAGGGGCCTCCTCATTAGCTTTCTCTGATCTGGACAAATGACCTTGTGCTGGACCAATAAACTAGAGGGCACTATTCACTTATGTGGTTATTCTGACCGAGACATACTTCTAAACCTTGTTCTGGGACAAAGAAGTTTCAGGCTCTGACATCCACTAAGTTCCACAACATGGAACTGGAAGAAGCCAGCCAAGGCACTGGCTTCCAGCAAAGCTCCACATGGCTGGAAGGAGGCCTTGATGGCCAGATTGTAATATCTCATTAAACCTCTGCCTGGAATTTTTCTGTGCTTTTGCATCAGTGTATTCCCCAATGCCAAGCACACTACCTGGCAAACACGAGGTGCTAAAAAAACATCTGTTAAGTTAAAGAAAGGGTGTCAAAAATAGGATTCCCTCTGAGAGCTCCTAACTCACCTAGTTGATCAGAGACCTCCATCTCTGATATCCAAAGCAGGTGTCCCTCATCTGTGGTGTCAAACTCTTAAGGACAAGAACTACTATCACGAGTCATTTCATCAACCCCACTTCCTATGGTAGGAATCGCCACCACAATAACCTTGTGAATGATCCCCAAGGGTGGGGGCTCAAGCTCAGGAAGTGGCCCATTTCCTTGCTGAACAATCCAGGGAAAGAAACACTTGGTTCCACATTTTGCTTACTACTGGCATAACTGAAAGATAAGTGGACATGACCTCAATGGTTAAGATGTGCTCCCTCCTTAAACTGTATAAGGTAAATATTCAATAACCCTCCCTTATTGTAGAGGGGAGTATTCAGTCAGTAGAGACCAGGGAAGCTACAGAAATGCAGCAACCTTCACCCTGTAATGGAGCCAAAGAAAGAGCACCAGAAGTTAGGTCTTCACAACAGAAGCCAAGGCAGAAGCTAAGTGAGAGTTCAAACTAAATCAGCGTCATCAGTCATGGAAGGTACAGGGCCAAACCCAGGAAGCTTGAGAAAGCAGGAGGGCCAAAAGAGAGAAGCGGAGTCCAAAAGAAGCTGGAGTAGAAGGCCTTAGATTGATTCCTAGAATGTCCTAGTATACTATACATAGGCTGGGTTTCTTTAGAAAGGCCTGAGCAGGGTGGTCACTGCCAGGCTCTGGATGGGGCTTGCAGACTAAAGATGCCCAAAGATACTTCTCTGTAAAAATATCCCAGTACCCAGTACATCTGCTGGCCCACAATCAGCAACAATCAACATGGAAGTAAATGTGTGCTGGACAGACTAGGGGGACTAGAGGGACAAGAGTCAAAGCAGGGAGACCACTTATGAGGTTACTGTGATGGCCCAAGAGGAAGCTGAGGGAAGGTGTGCCAAGAGAAAATAGAGAAAAGTGGTAAAAAGTGTTTTAGAAGTACAGTCAACAAGACTTTTCTTTATGGATTGGTTTTAGAGAAATACAGGGAAAAGAAGAATCAAGTATGACACCTAAATTTGGGCCTTGAGCCCAAATTGGTGAATGGCAGTGCCATTTACTGAAAAAAAGAAGACTAGAGGAAGAGAAGACTTGGATTGAGAGAAATGAAATAGGAACTGAAGAGACTTCTACTTTTGGCTTTGTTTTAATTTGTACAAACTAGGTTTGAGACATTTCTTAGACATCCAGTTGGAGATGTCAAGTAAGCAATTGGATATAAAGTCTGAGATTCAAAGAAAGTAGAACTCACTGAATATACTTGGAAGGCATTAATTTATAGGTGGTACTTAAAATTATTGTGCTGGAGACACCTAGCAAGAAAATGGAGAAATAAGAAAGGAGTTTCCCAGACCCAAGCACTAGGACCCCACAATGTGTGTGATCAAGCAGAGGAGAAGCCAGGAAAATAGGTAGAGGAATGGACAATGGGCAGGAGGAAAACCAGGATAGTTCTGTAAAGTCACAAAGGCCAAGAAGAGAGAGTCCTTCAAGAAGGGAAAAGTAATATAAGGAACTAATTAACAGCTAGTTACTAGAGAAGTGGGTATCAGAAAGAGAGAAAGACAAGAGAAAGACTTACTTTCCATTGCTTTTCATACCTTTCAAATGTTGTACCAGGTGCATATATTACCTATTTGGAACACAAATAAAATAATTTAGAAAGAAGAGGAAGGGCAGAAAGGGCACGGTTAGCAGATTTTAACCTCTTCAGTTGAGATACTGAGCCATGCTTCATTCTAGTTGGTGGAGACAACCAAATCCTTTCTTCTATATAATCTGCTTCTTTGGTTTCCTTATGTCATTCTCATTATTTTATCTGCTTTCATTTATTTTCAAACCTTGAAGCTTGGAAGAGGATGCATTCAAGGAGAACTGTGTTCTAATGACATTCGGAGAACTTTCCCCTGATGAGCCATTTGGGTGCCAGATGTTACCACCCAAAGGCCAGTCTCCCAGGGCAAATTGGCAACTGGGTACCACAGGATGAACACATTCCAAGACAAGAAAGGCAAGGAGCTAGAGGGCATGGGGTCAAGATGGAAGAGGTTGATAGGAAGAACAGGAAAAGGAAAGTAGAAGTGAGGTCAGTTTGGGGCAGTATGTTTGAGAAGATGGCAGAAGGTCAATAAAAATTTGCCATGCCCCCACTGCGTGCCAGGCTCTGTATTGGATGCCAGGAATATGGTAGTGAATAACAGAGACACAGGGGCTAGCAGAAGTATGGGACCACAGCTCAGGAGGGTGAACTAGGTCAGATAAGTTACTTCTCTTTTACAATCTCTTAAGGCTCCTTGTCACTCTCAGGATAAAATTCAGACTTTGAGGCACTTCATGATCTGGACTCTGCTCACCCCTCCAGCTCCCTCACCCATCGCACACTAATCCACTTTAGTTCTCCCTTCTATGCTTTAACCCATGCTGCTCCCACCACCTAAAATGCCCTACCCTGCCTTCTCAACTTCAGGCCTCACTTCCTAAAACCACCTCTACCATATTACCAAGCTGAGTCAGCTATCTCCTTTGTCCTCTTAGAATATCTCCTGTATCTCACTAACATACATCTTTTTTTATCTGTGTCCCTAGCACCCAGTCCAAGGCCTGGGATAAAGCAGGAGCTCAAGGACTAAAGTTTAAAGGGAAGTCAGAGCCCACCTCCAAAGCAGAGGAGAGCCCTAGAAACGGCACTGCTTTCTTATTGCTGGGATTCTTCAGTCCCCACCCAAGGATATCCCTGAACCCACATTACTTCCTGTGTTGACCAAGCCCCACAGGAAATCAGGACCATGGTATAAAGATGAAGCATGTCAAGAAGATGGAGCCCTAGAAGAGTGTTCTGGACAATCCACCCACAGGCTTGAATCTAGGGAATTAATTAGAGAACTTAAGAACCCTTAGAGGCCAATATAAGACTCGAAAAGGTAATCAAATTCTCAGAGGGACCACAAAAATAACCCTCCCCCATTCCACCCTCTATCCCCCACTCACAGTCTCTAGAATAGGCCTAACTGAAGAGCTACATCTCTCAGTGTCCAGGTCTCCTACCATTCATGGGCAAAGTAACTGTGCCGTCTTCACCCTAACCTCACCACACGCTACGGAGCTCTGCTGGCTAGGGCTCCTGCTTTCAGTACCAAGTCCCTCAGGCCCCACTTACTATATCTAGTTGCAAATGAATATGTCAACCAAAACGGGTTCTGAACTCTTCTATTATGCTCCCATAATCCCAGCCTAGGCCTAGGCCCCAGGTTCCTCCTGCTTACCCAGAAAAGTTTTTGGATAACGAGAACAGGGCTTCAGAAGGATCTTTCTGTCAGTTCTCACAAAGGAAGTCCAGGATCAGAGTTAGTATCATGAATGGGCTCTTTGGGAGTTGGCCAGAGACCTAAGACATTTCTCTGAAGACAATAACCCTTACTTCTGATGGGAATCAAGACCTATCTAGAATCCAGAGCCATTTCTAGGTGAGCTCTCAAAATGCTCTCATCCAGAAGGCTCCAAGGCCTTGATAGGAAGTTCTCTTGCACATCACTCAACAGGCCCATCGCTGAGGCCTTGAGATACTACCTCAGCCCTAATTCCCATCTCTGACAGCAGTACTTTCCCCTGTGTGATTCGGTTCATTCCAAAGCATTGTAACACCTTCTCTGAATGCAGAGCTACCACAGAAGGAGGAGAGGTGAGTCCAACACAGTTCAGGAACTCAGCCTGGAGAGATATCTCTCAGTCAAATCTCATCAATTGGAAATTTTCACCCCTCTCAATTTTCAATAGCCAAACCCCACTAGCTTTTATTTTCTTCAGCATCCTGTTCTTTAAATCCTTATTCTGCTCATGCTTGGTCTTTAACACTGGCCCCCACACACAGCCAGCCCACCCTGATAATGGCCAGATCATCAAACCCTCCCTCCCCACTAACACACAAGAGTAAGAAACCTATAAATCCTTTCACTACAAGGAGGAAGTCTGGCCTACCCAACAGCTGGGAGCAGAAAGAAAATTCTGGGGTATTTCCTTCTCCTCCAAACCAGAAAGGAGAAGCATCCTGACCTTTGAATATATACTTCAGACTTTAATAACCTCTGCTCTATAAAATGAGTGCAGATACTTGGAGGAAAGGGAGGCAATGATCAGGATGGAAACCAGCTGCCCAAAGCTTCCTTTTAACAGGAAAGGGAACCCTCCCCCAGAGTGTTCTTCTAGATAGTGTAGAGTTGAAAATGTGATAAAAGAGGAATATATTCTCCCAGATGGACTAACAATTGGGCTGCAGCCTATGAGAGTCTATAAGGCTATCACCAATCAAGATGTAGAACAAAACTAGCCCTGGGTTTGTGGAACAGCATTTGACCTGTCCTTAGCTGGCTTCTGATCACCTAGATTATCCCTTGCACCTTCTAGTAGCAAGGGACACCACTCTGCAGTGCCGGGGCCTCTAGCTGATTGCAGACTCTGGACTTTCCCTTTAGCTTACATGGACCCACCATGTCCTCCTGAGGTTCCCAAATTACTTCCTACAGATCATGGCCTCTGGTCCACCAAGTGATCTGCTGGCCTCAGCTAGGACCCACCCCAACAGCTCTCATGCTGTTGTCCACCGTGGTACAAGGCTGGTGTGCTAGGTAGCCCATGGGGGGAATTCAGCAGAGATGGAAAAGCAGCTCTGAACCCTCCTGCCCTAGATAGCATCAACCCACCTTGACAGAGATGTGGCCATGGGCCTGGGGAAGGTGGGCAGCCAAGAACCAATCCCCAGGTAAGGGGCTGCTGACGTTAAAGATGCCTGAGGTACGGTTGGGCAGTGTCCAGCTGAGGGTCAGTGAGAAAACCCCAGGCACAGCTGTGTCCCCTGGGAAGTGTGTGTGCAGGGGATTGATGACAGGGGGTGCCCCGGACCGGAAATACCTGGGGACCAGAATGAGGAGAGGAAGAAAGCAGGCAATGGGGTAGGAGATGGAAAATGGGGAGGGGGGGAAAGGAGAACTGTCACTCATCACCAGCAAAACAATTCCCTATGCTGACAAATATAACAAAGTGGTTCCAGGTCAGGGGTCAGCACAGAACGGGTAAAAGGTCAGCTCAGGCAATCACACAGTCAAATAGCAGTCAGGAGGTAGTCAGGAGACAGAGGTCTTGACCTTCACTCAGTCACACTTCAGTCTGGACAAGGGTCAAGGGTCAGGGTCAGGAAGTCAGTTTAGATACGAATGAAGTCACACTTTAGTTTAGAAATTTGTCTAGGGTTAGAAGTGGGGTCAGGAGGTTAACTCAGACACTCACACAGTCACACTTTGGTCTGGGCAGTGGTCCCCAAAGGTTCCGCCCTGCTCCTTGAAGATGAGGAGGTTCCAAACAGCCAGGAATGTGTCCTCTGGAACATGGAAGTGGAAGAGTTCAGTGCTGGCAAAGGAGCGGAAAGGACTCAGCTTGCGAGGTGAGCAGGTAGAGTAGTCAGTCAGGAAGAGGCCTCCTGGGGATCAGGCAAAAGAGAAAGGAGCAGGGTAGGACAGAGGGCATTTCCATGAAGCAGCAGGCACAAAAGTCTTCCTCACCAATAGCACCGACTCAACAAATGCTCTCCTCTGAGCCAGGAACTGGGTCTCCTGCTTCCCTAGCCATCCATCATCTGCTTTAATCCTTATGATGACTTTGAGGAAAATGACTTGTGTTTACAGATAAGGAAACTGAGGCTTAAACCTAGACCAAAATGAGGATTCAAAGCTACATCTGTATAAATCCAAAACCAGGACCCTTTATATGACCCCACAGCTACCCCTAACTTAGGAATCATTGTTCTCTGACCAAGTCTAACAAAACAGAGGTGTGGATGGCATGCATGCAAGTGTGTGTACTGGCATGGGCTCTTAGGCCACTGAGCAAGCTGGAACTCCACCTGTGGGGCTTGGGAGTCAGCATGAAACTGTGTAACTTCCTTGTTTATTTTCTTCCCCTTTCTGTTCCCCTGTGGTCAGGAGCAGTAAAAACCCTCAGAAGCTTCACAAGAGCTGTCTGTATACTGGCTCAGGGCACCGGGCGGCGGGGTGTGGGGAGGTAGGGGAAAGTGTGGGGAGGCTGCAAGGGGACTGCCTGGGTGGCAGAGGCAAGAACAGGAGCTGGCAGGCCACCACAAGAGCACCTAGGAGAGGAGGAAAGGAGAGTCAACAGGCCCTCTAGATTTAAGAATGAACAACCAGAGGACACTTCCCAGGAGGGAGGCCCCAGTGAGGCAGCCAGTTGATGACCCCATGGAATCTCAAACTACTTAGAAATGTTCATATTCGGGGTGTGGGGGGGGTCATCTCTAACTGAAATGCCAAGATACCTGATCATTGTTGTCAGGAGCAGAGCCAAGGTGAACATTTTTTCTAGCTCCTGAATGACCTTGGGCAAATTGGTTCCCTACTGAGCCTCAGTTTCCCCATCAGTAAAATGGTCTCTGGGTGTCAACCCTTCTCTAGAAGTGTCAGGAATTACCCCTAGGCAAATCAAGCTTATTGCACACAAAAAATAAACTCATTACAAGAAGAAAATTCATTATAATGGAGACTAACCCATATCTATCTGTTCGCTATATATTATTTTCAAAACTCCTTTCTTAACCTTGTTTTAATACATGCCTAATATCTCAAAAGTTTAGGCTAGCTCTTCACACACACTGGACTAGAGGCTGTCCGGTGTGGGACTATGTCTCCTCCATCAAACTTCATGAAGAGGTGCAAGACTTCCTTGGAAAAACAAGAGTCAAAATGGGGTCAGGCTGGACAACAGGAAAGAAAACCATAGAGTCTCTGCCCTAGGAACTATTAGCCACCTGCTGAACCTCAAGCCCACTGTTACCTCTCTTCTGACCCTCCCAATTCCTCTCAGACCTGTAAGATCTTTCTCTTCCCTGTTTTCCCCCACTTCTTTTCCAACGATCTAGTTACCCAGGTCCCACCTCTCCTGGACCCCTGCAGTCCAACCCTCCCTGACAGAACCCCATCCCTGCCTGAATCTTTGCTGCTTCTGCACTCACCAGCCCCTGGGCCAAGGACAGAGAACAGCAACAGCAGCAATAGGACTGGCGGCAGCTGGAGCCCAGACCTGAGACGAGGCTGGGAGAGGGGCAGGATGTGAGAGAGAGGGGTGGGTAGTGGGAGAGATTTGGGTAAACACAGAGATGAGGGAAAAGGAGAAGATAATGGGTTGGGCTGGGCTGGGCACTGGGGCTTGAACAAGGGAAGGGGATGGGATGGAAGGTGGGCCTGTGATGGGGACTGAAGCAAGGGCAGGGTTTGGGCCCGAAAAGTAAGTAAACATTGGGGATGTTGTTGGGACAGGGGCTGGGCTGGGATTTGTGACAGGAGGTGGAACAAGGGTAGAGGCCGGGATGGGGGCCAGGTCAGGGCCTGGGACTGGGACTGGAGGTGGGGCCTGGGCTGGGATCCGGATCTGGGCATTCGCTGGTACCCAGGCTGGGGTTGGGGCTGGGACTGATTTGGGAAGCAGGGCGAGGGAGGGGCCGGGGGCCAAGGCCTGGATGGGGATAGGACGAGGGGCCTAGACAAGGGCTGGGCCATGGCCCGGGGCGGGGGCGGGGCCGGGCAGGCCAGCGCGGGGCGCTCGCAGAGCTGACCCGCGGCTCCGCTCCCCACCCCCGGGGGGTAGCCTCCGGTGTCCTCGCGGGCCTGGGGCCGGGGTCGGGCTGGCTGAAGCCGAGCCGGGGACCTGGGTAGTAGTTCAGGCCTGGGCGACTCCGGAATGCGCTGAACGGCGATAACCAGGCCCCGCGGCGGCTGCCTCCGCCTGACGGCTAGTGGCTCTCCGCCCCTCGGTCAGTTCGATTGGTCCTTCTCAGTAAAGCCCGCCCCTTTCCCTATTTTATTGGTCTCTAACTTGGTCCTGCTGGGCTCAGAAGACAGACTCCGCCCCAGCCCCAGTTACCCGAGTCCTTGCATTCAACCACGCATCCACCATGCTCTCTCCTCATATCCTCAGACCCCCAATGCGCCCCCAAGACAGCTCATTGGAACCCTACAGAGACCCTCACAAACCCAGACATCCACGGACTTCCCCACAGATAATGCGCAAACCCTACCCAGAGACTCTCAAAGATATCCTACAAACCTCCTCAAAAGAAGTGAACTCTCTAGGTTCGTCCCCTCCAGGTCCAATGCAGCCCCCTGAGGAGACCTCACCCACCGGGGTAGTGACCAGATTGCTGTTGACACTGAGACTATTGGGCGTTCCGGTTGCCTTGGTGAGAGATCCCATCTCTCCCGGTCTGGGTTCCAGAGGCTTTAGTCAACTCCCACCTTCATCAGCCCTGGACCCCTAGTCCCTCCCTCTCCCACCCTTTTTCAGATCTGGGCAGAGGTCCTTTGCGAATTTCTGCAGGTGTTCAAGTCTCTTCCCCAAGTGGTATACTTGCAGGCAAAGCCTGTCACCACACAGGCCCTGAAGCCAGGTCTCATCCACAACCAAGAGCCTTCCCTTCCTTGGGGCTAACGCTTCCCCTTCTCAGCTTCAAACAAGATCATGACCTAAGAACTTGTAACAGCCCAGCCAAAGCCCAAAGGTATGTAGTCTCTCCAATGGCCCCCACTCCAAACCCTCATCCCATTTCCCTCCTAATACTTTCTGTCCTTTCCCTCCTCAGTTCAACCCCCTCCCATTCTCTACTTTTCATCTTAACCCTCCCTTTCCAGCCAGTTCCCTCCTCCCCTTCTATTTTCCCTTTCTCTCCTCCAATCCTCTGGTTCTCCAACCCCAGGTCCCTTTTTCCTCTTGCTGATGTCTGGTCATCTTCTTCCCCACCATCCTACCTCTCCTTCTACTTCCTGTCTCAAACTTCCCCTTTTGAAAGGCTTTGATGAGTTTAAGTGATGTACTTAGTATCTCTGGGGCATGAAGGGGAAGGTAGGGAGCAGGAAAAGTTAAGGCTAGAATCCTTAGGTTGACAGGCCTTGAATGTCAGGGCCAAAAAATTTAGACTTAATCCTTAGGCTTAGTCACTGAGTATTTTTAAGCAAGGGGATGCCATTGTTAGGTTTGCAGTTTAGAAAGATTTCAATTGGGTCATTAAGGAGGACTCACTTCTTTTAGACATACTTCCAAGATAAATTAGGCACACGCCACTTGCCCACAGCATCCTGGACTTAACCCCAGCACACCACCAGCTCATTTGTATTGTCATTTTTGTTAACCTGTCTCCTTCCCAAATTCTTTCAACTGAGTCCAGTACTTAGCACAGTGCCTGAGTAAAAGTGTACGATTAGGCCCTTTATAAAAGTGTAAGTTACATAAATCAATGAAAGAATGGGTGAGTAGATTAATATGCTGGAGAAGGTAGCAGAGGGGCATAGTTATTACATAATCCTGGTAGAAAATGGTAAGAGCTTGAATAAAATTGGAGGGAAAAGAGAGGAGAGAATGGACTTTAGGGATAGTTAGAAGATAGGAAATACAGTCCTTGGGCCTATTAAAGATGAAGGCTGAGATAAAAGGAGAAGACTATACTAATTATCAGAGTTCAGTTTTGGTGCCCTGTGTACATCCATTTAGCCATTTCCAGCAGCCAGTGGGTATGAATGTGAAATATAGGGGTTTAAAGAGGTCCGAGCTGGAATTTTGGATTTAGGAGTCATCAGCATACAGCTGGAAGTAGTTGAAGGCTTGAACATGAATGACATCATCAAGGGAAGGTGTGTGTGGTCCATAGACAAAACTAGACTGTGAAGAGGGCCCCGCCATCATGGCATCCTCCTGTACTTTTGAGAGCAAACCCCCACTTGGGCTTGGTATTTCCAGTTCCTAGAATTCTACAGCCTGACCCTCCCCACAGTCCTAAGGTTTGCCCAGGACCCTTTTCTTGGACTAGCCAAGTTGCTATGTTCAGGTTCTTCTTGGGGCATGGTCCTCTGCTACCATCTACTGATGGAATTCTGACTGCTTCAGCTTTTCAATCTTTAAGTCTGAGCTCCCTCACAACCCATAACAGGATTCTGCATGAGGGTTAGGTACATGGGTGAAACTCCTGGCACCGTACCCTGATTCAGAGTTCACCTTTCCCCCTTCTATCTCAGGTGCACTGAGAACCTTATCCTAATTCCATAACCCACTGTGAACCCTGACTTTCAGACCCTCCAGTCCCAATCTAATGAAGCCTGTACCCTATTCTACCACTAGATGGAGGCAGACAAGGTCATAGAAGAGCCTCAAACCACCATGGATGCAGAGGAGCACCCTTCTTCAAAGGACCCCTCTCCTGAGGACTCCCAGGATCCCGTTATCACTGAAACTCCTTTGGAACCTTCCATCTCTGAGACTCCTTTAGAGCCCTTTACCCCTGAAACTCTTTTGGAGCCTTCCACTTCCCAGACCTCTTTAGAGAACCACACCTCTGAAACCTCTTTGAAGCCTTCCATCCCTGAAACCCCTTTAGAGACCCACACCTCTGAAACCTCTTTGAAGACTTCCATCCCTGAAACCCCTTTAGAGATCCACACCTCTGAAACCTCTTTGAAGCCTTCCATCCCTGAAACCCCTTTAGAGCCACATGCTTATGAAACTCTTTTGGAGCCTTCCACCTCCAAGGCCTTTACCCCTGAGAGCCATTTGGAGAGCCACATCTCTAAGGTCCCAGAGAAACACCTTAGTTTTCATTACTCATCTCCAGACCATAGCTCTATGTCTTCCTCTGATACTCTGAAGGAAGACCTCTTTTCTGAATCTTCCTCCAGCAAGGCCTCATGGAGAAGATCTGCCCCGACCTCTGAATCAGAGATCCTTGAAGAGCACTCCCTTTCAGGTTCTTCAGCCCAGGTCCGCCTGGACACATTGGCAAAGGAAAGGGAAGAGGACGAAGAGAAGGAGGAGGTAGATGCCTCTCTCAGCACTGCTCACACACCTCAGCCTGGACGTCATCCCGGAAAGAAGAAAGCAATTAGCCGTAATTGCTCCTGTCCTTTTCCCCATTCTCATCACGATCTTTCACCTGCCCCAGGAGGAGAGGATTGGGTTACTCTTTGACCTAGCCCCTTCTCTTAGACTTAGGGGCTCTTCTCATCCCCTTGGTTACTCAGCCCCTCCCTTCCCAGGTTACAAAGCCCACCCAGTGGTCCCTGCTAAACAGGCAGAGTTGGTGGAAGTGGCTAAAGCAATGCACAGACAGAAGTTTGGTGCTCAGGTGAATAATCTTTTCCAGTGGGAGAAGAATGCAGCCCTGAATGCCATCCAGACAGGTGAGCCCAAGAAGCCTTTCAGAGGCTTCTGACAGGCCCATGGCCACCCTCCAATTCAATAGGTTCTGAGAACTTACCCATTCAGTGGTTAGTTGCCACTTGTGAAAATAGCAGTGCCACCTGCCTGGAACCTGGGAAGGGAGCAGACAGGTGGGCCAAGGTGGATGGCATGGATGCAGACAAAAAGTAGGATATTCATATAAAGCCCAGATAGGGACATGTAGCCAAACTAAAGATGTTAAAATCAGAAGGGCCACAGGCCAGCCCCAGATCTAGGGCTCAGTTCACCTATACCTAACAAACCCTAAGGCAGAGGTGGCCCAGGATCTGGACAGTCTCCAGGTGATTTGTTGCTCTTACCTGGCAAAAGGGCTTGGTTCCCTTGGTGGAACTCCATTAAAAGGCTGTCACCCCTGCATACAAGATCCATAATCACCTGGGTACCCAAAAGCTGTGAGTCTCCACCAAAGAGGAAAGTCATATCTTCTAGCCCTGCTGTTTCCAAGTCTCATCCCAGAATTAGTACCTTTGACAGTCCTGTTAGTGGCGTGCTGTGCTTATCTATAAAGGGTGTCCAGATGTACTGTGTAAACACATGCCATCCTGGGTGCGGATACATGTACCTGTGTTACTGAACTTCATATCTATAGAGATTACCTTTGGTAAGATTACCTTGGCCTGCTATGAGGATTCTGGGGTTTCTAGACAGAATTCAATGTATGTCACTTTATTTATTTTATTTTTTATACTTTCTTTCCCCTTATGATGGGAGTAGAGTTATGTCAAAACAAATGGGCCTAAGATATAAAGACCACTAAATAATTCTATCCCCATCCCTCCTCCATGTAACTTATTTTTCTCAGTCCCATGTAGGGACCTTCCCCACTCCACCCCAGGACAAGAAAGTCACAATGATCTCATTTGTTTCTCAGTCTCACTTCAGTCATTGAAACAGTTTTGTTTGCTTATTTTAACATCTTCTGTCACTCTTTCTTACTCTTCTTGTAAATGTAGGGTCTGTTCAGTCCCCTCATTCTCCTCCTCAGAACTTCCTGCCTACTCCCCACTTTTCAAGGCTACTGCACTATTAAAATTGGACTTATTCATTTTCCTGTTTAAACAGACATTTGTATACTAAAATTTAAGTGTCATTCAATCCTGAACAGACATTTGGGGTTCCCTTCTAATATTAGAGATCTTTGGTCTCTGGAGAGTTAGTATATGTGCTCTGTAGAGAAGTATCAAGTGTAAGCTTTTATTTTATTTGTTCATCATTTATTGAGCATCAGCAATGCGCCAGGCATTGAGCTAGCTGTGGAAGTGGTGGTGCTGGTGGGGTTTCAGAGACAAAATTCGTTAAATAATTTATACTCTAATGAGAGACACCAATAAGTAAAAGGGTAATTATAACGCATTCTAATAATTACTGTGATTGAGCTCAGCTCACAGTGCTACATAAGCAGAAAAAAAGGGACATTCAATTGTGGGAGCCTGAAAAACAAACTTTGGAAGGGATCACTTCACAGCTGAAATCTATAAGATGAATCAGAAGAGGCAGCCAGGTAAAAAGCGGGATATAGCAAGACATGACAGGGCAAGGTATCAGCAAGAAACTGTAAGTAACACAGTGTGTCTGTTGCATAGTGTTGAGAGAGCAACCCAGCTCAGCTTTGGAAGGGCAGAATTGCACAGGCATTAATATGCCAAACTCAAGAGCTAGGATTATATCCTGAGAGAAACTGAGAGTCACTAAAAGATTTTAAATGGGACAATAACGTGGACAAACATGAAAAGATTTGTGTTTTTGCAAAATCACTCTAGCAGTAGGGTAGACTGGAGAAAGACAAGACTGGAGACAGAAAGACTACATTGTGGGGCACTGGTCATAATCCAGGTAAGAAGTAGATGGGTGGAGGTGGAAAGATGTAGACAAAGTTAAGGAACGTTAAGAAGATAAAACTGACCTTTAGATTATTGGATGTGTAGGATAAGAGAGGGACATGCCTGGAATAACATCTAGGTTATTGGCTTAAGTAACCGAATGGATAATGGTGTCATCCATTAAGTGAATACCTGAAACGGTAGATGCTTGCTAAGTATGTGTTGGATAAACAGAGGACAATGGACAAGGGCCAGGTTTGGAAGGAATGATTGAATATAATACATCTGAAGTGCTTGTGGAACATACTGGTGAAAGAGTCTTGTGAACAGATAGCTATATGGGTTTGCAGTTCAAGAGATAGGTCTGGGCTGGAGACATCTTTCATGTAAAAATAGCTATATGCTGTATGGAAATGTTCTAGGCATAAAGAGACGTTATCAGACAAACGTGATTATGTGATCATGGAATCAACTGTGTTGTACAGAACCAAAATCGTGTCCTAGATGTTATCTCCTCCCCTTGCCAGTTCTTGCCTAGTCATAACAGGAAGAGGGTTTAGAATCATGACAGAGAATAGAGAGTACCACTCTGGGATATGAAGCCAGATGTCAATTGTCCTATTTTAAAGGCACTGACACCTGCAATGGAGTCTGAGGTGTAGTTGCCAGTCTCCCTATTAAACGTCAGTCTTCATCTTAAAGTTAGGCACTGACTCCCACATCAGTGCTAGGACTTGACTCTCCCAGGCCCTCAGGCTCAGACTTGACCTCTGGGCACTGACCCCTCTTCACTTCCACACCTTGCCTCATTCAGCGTATCCTTCTACTCTAGATAGAGTTTAGAATTTCTGTAGTAGAATCCTGGCCCCCACCCACCCCCATTGTGACTCTGCCTATACCCTACCCTTTCAATCAAGGCTCCCTGATGTTGTGGGGGGCACTGGTACTACGGGCCATCAGCATCAGGACAGAAGCAGCAAAGCCAAAAGCCACATCTGGACAGGTTTAGACTCTGAGATACCATGGGTAAGACAAGAAAACCTAGTTCAGTAATTAGACACAACATTGTAGGTTATGGCCCGGTCCAGAGTCAAAAACCAGAGGACACCAACTCTCATCTTCCTTATGGAACTTCAGGGTTATGTCTGGAATGCTGGGTTTCTCTTCTCTCCTGAATTTACTCGTTCATTTATTCAGTCAAGCTGTCTGTGTTCCCTGAGCACCTATTTTGTGCCAAGCCCTGTGCTAGGACTAAAGATGTAGATGAAAAGACTGACCCTTCCTTGGCAAAACTGGTGGCCTAACAGGAATATAAGTGAACAACAGTTCATTATAATGCATTGTACTGTGATAAGAGTACCACAAGGAGCCATGGAAGGCAAGAAGAGAGGTCCTTAGGGGAAATCAAGAACACTTTTGGGTGGAAGTGATACTTCATAGTAGTCTTTATATTAGAATAAAAGCCCTACAGCTGAAGGTCCCATGGGGACTCATACAAGATTCTTGGGGTACTCTCTTAGCTCTCATGGAGGATACCAATACTGAAACCCAGCTCTTGAGGGTTGAGGCCTCTTGCTGGCACCTGAGCTCAGGGATATTTCTTAGCCTCACCTTCCTTTCTATACCTCCTTCCTTAGCCTCACAAGTTTATATGTTTATATGTTTTGGTCTTCTGGCCTACCCCTTCCTCCTGACCCTTGAAGAGCCACAGGCAGCCTTTCTCAGGTTCATAGAAAACATTAGTTCAATAATACCAGGAACACAGAAGAGAAGTATGAAGCCCTAGAGAAGTGAGGAAATCCCTCCTCCTGGCCCCAGGGCTGCCCAACCTCTTCCGCCTCTTAAGGTCCCTTCAACAACCATGTTCATTAGTAACCAGTCCCCACCATCTACTCTATACCTGGCCAATCATCTTTTTTTTTCCTTGCCTTAGACACTTCAAGGAAACCAAGCAAAGCTGGGCTTTAAGTTGGGGAGGGAAAGAGATGAGAATCCTTACAGTCACAGAAAACTCACTGAGGTTCATGTTCATCTTCAAATAAAATTTCATCCATAATCTTCATGCTTGGAAACTGAAGAAAGACTGTCTTCAGTCATCTCTGACAGGCTGACAGGGATGCAGTGGGGAGGGAACTGAAACACTTGTGCAGCAAAAAGAAAACCTCGAGAAAAATGTCTAAAGAAATGGGGATAAGGACTCATGGGCAGAATCCTCATGAATACACATGGAGGGAGAGGTGAGGTCCCCCTACCAGGGGATAGATGTCAGAACACCTGGGGGAGCTTGGGCTATTTTTCCTTCTCATTTGTCCTTATTACTCAATCCCACCACACCCAGGTCTTTACATTGGCTGGCGTTGCCCCCATTATCTATGGGACTGTTTCCGAATTGGGGATGAGTCCAAGTGCTTTTGTGGACATTTGTTGAGAGAGCACCAGATCATCTCAGGTAGGAAGAACTGAATTAACCCTTCCAGCCCCTGTTGGCAGGGAGGAATAACTGTACTCTGTCATATATTGGGATGTATGAGAAAAAGTGTATGTGTGTTGGTATGAGAGAGCGGATTGGCATGGGAAGGCCAGGCCCTATCAAGTACTGTTCTAATCCTACCACCCATCCCCATTCCCATAGACATATCTGTGCCCTGCAATGTGGGTCAGTGCCGCTGCCTCATGTTCTGCTTTATTCCATCACGCCCAGAGGAAGTGGGTGAGTTCTGGCTCAAGAGACGAGCTACCTTTGACCCCAAGGCTTGGAGGGCCCAATGTCGCTGTAAACACAGCCATGAAGACCATGCAGCTACCAGATCCCATCCCTGCAGGGTCAAAGGTACCTTCTAGGACAAGGGGAGTATGGAGGTGGGCATGGGTGTGGATAGGTTGCAAATAGTTTGGGGACAAGGATGGGGAAACTGGTAGGAGAGACTTGCGTTCGTGGTTGGTGAAGAAGAGATGAGAGAAATCAGCTCATGAGGCAGCCCCAATTCCCGATATTTATTTTTGGCTGTCTCCTTGCCCTAGGCTGTTGCTGCAACTGCTTTGAGTCTAATTTCCTCTGTGCGGCCTGTGACCGGCGCTGGGAGGAACATGAGACTTTCTTTGAGACTGAGGAGACCCGGCGACGAGGAGGGAGGCCTCACGGTGAGGGGGAAACCTGGAAAGGGGGCTATTCCAGGGTCTGTAGTCTGAAGGCCAGGCAGTCAGGCACTTCCATCCTCAACCATCCCACCCAAGATACCTCATTCCTTCACCCCTTACATGTCATAACTGTACTGGTTTCCACCCCCAGGAGCAGATTATGTGCCTTTTGCAGAGATGCCTACCCTTCGAGAAACCATCATCAGCAACTCTGACTTCAAGGCCCTACAGAAGCAGGGGCCTTCTGGCCAACGCAGCTCCCACCCTAGTTCTCCTGGGCTCCCTGGCTCAAGCAGCCTCAAACCTGGCCCTACATTTGACCCTCGTATCTGATCCTTTCACCTCTATTCTCCCCTCCTCCAGGGACAGACAATGTCAACACGTGGCACAGGCCTCTATGAGCCTGGCCCAGATCAGCAATAAAGGGGAAGCCACTTTGATCTGACCTGACTCTGTATCTGGCAGCTAGAGCCCAGCCCAGGGACAGACATCCTAAGGCCTTAGAGATGGCACCTATTGGGGGCAAAAGAGAACACCACACAGGAGAGAAGCTGGACCCAGCCATCTGCCTCCACCACACTCAAACATTTAAGCTCTGGTATCAGAAGGAGAGAGTGGCTTCAAGGAAGCCAAGGATGGGGGAGGGGGTTTCAAGAAGGATAGAATGAGCTGTAGCTGTGGCCTCCAGTAAGATAAAGAATAAAAAGTGTCCCTTGGATTGTGCAATTAGGAGGTCTTTGGGGACTTCAGAGTGTAGTTTCAGTGATGCAGTGGAAGCAGAAAGAATTTCTTTAAGGAATTTAGATGAAAAGAGCAGGAGAGAAGTCAGACAATATCCAGAGGGAGATATGAAGTTGAGGAAGCATTATTTAGGAAGGAAAAGGGAGCCAGTAGAAAAAAAGACCTTGAAGGATACAGAAGAAAAAGACTGATGCCTGGTGAGACAAAATCCCAAAGATGGAAGGAGGGGATGAAGTCAAGGCAGAGGTGAAAGGATTCACTCTGGACAGGAGAAAAACCACTTCCTACAACCAAGAGGGAGGAAAGAAGAAAAGAAGGGGGCCGTCACTGGGTTGCAGGGAGTAGGATCTCATGGAAGTTCCCCTGTGAAGTAGGAGACAAGATCAGTTGCTGGTGTGGGGAGGAGAGGGATAATAGTGAAAAGTAGGAAACAGAAAAAGAGAGGTAAAAGTTTGAGAAGGCTAATCTGAGAAACTGGAGAAAAAGTGATTAGTGTGTAGATGAGGATTCAGGTACAGTTGGAAGCAGGAATCTAGTTAGAAAGACAGAAAGCAAAATATTTAGATTAATGGGTGGTGTTGGAAGGGTGAAAGGGTGGCAGGGAGGATGATCAGGAAAGTAAGGCAAAAAAAGGCTTGAGGATGTGGAGAGAGCTGATTATACAAATAGGGAAAGAAAATGAAGCCAGAAAGCAATTGGCAGACTGAAAAAAGTAACAAAGGAACAGAAGTCTCTAATGAGGTCCAGTAGCAGATGTAATGGCAAGGATCGAAGTACAGGAGACAGTGGTCAGAACCTACAGAGCATTGCAGTTTTCAGATGACAGCAGCTGCAAGTGCTCACAAAGGCTTGGCTTAGAGAAGACTGTGGGCCAGGGCCTAAAGTCAATGAATGTGGGGTAGGAAGCCCATAGTTGATTTTTATGGGGAGTAGGAGATTCTGACACTAATGGGTTCTGTGATGTAAGTGGGCAATCACTTTCCTTCTCTGGCCCTCAGTTTCTGAATCTGTAAAACAGGAGTAATCTCTATGCTACATGCTATGAGAACAGAAAGAAATAACCAGTTTCAAAGTGTTTTGTACTCACCCACCCCTTCTGGCTGCTTTTCTTCTTTTTTCTGAGGTTCCAGCTCATTTTATCTCTTGCCCTTATCCTGAGCAGCTCTAGTAGATGCTGCTATCCCAGAAGTGTCAACAAAAGATTGCTGTCAGCAATCCAATACCAACAGGAGTCCCTAATCTGGAGTGCAAAAAGAGGGAAACTTTATTCAGGTAAAGTTTGTAAACTAGGGTAACACAACCATCACTGGAACCCAGTAGTTCACTCTGCTAAGACAAATGGAAGGCCTGCTTTTATAGAGAAAGTTCCACCCCCACCCTGTCCCTGATTGGTCCATGTCTATGCAAATGAGGAATCTAAATTTATAGTATGATTGGTCCAAATAGCACTTTCCTGATTGGGCATGATCACTCATTCTGATTAGTCATAATGGAGCTGCTCTGATTGATCAGTAAATATGCAAATAAGGATATAGCTGTGCAGTTCCAATCGAATGGGACAGGTCTCAGCTTGTTGGTTGAAAGATAATTCCAAGAACTCCTTTGTAAGGGAAGGCTAAACTAGCAACATGGGAACATAATGCAGGAGGCTGACAATTCAGTCTGTGGCTTTCCCCTGAAATGCAGAGTGCATGAAAGGCCCGTGTTAGCAATGGTTGTTAGACTCTGATTATGAATTTGAGCACAATTAACCACAAAGAGTCTTTCTTGGCAGGTATATTCCTTCCTGGGGTCAACAGGCACCACAGGGAACTATATCCTGTAGGGCACTGAGAAAAGGCCAGTCTACATTTCCTCACATTTGGGGAAGCTGTCTATCCTTCCAAGGGAAGAACTCCTGGGGGAAATCACAGGGGCAAATGTCTGTCCTTTGGAAAAGGAAGGATTTTCAAACAATAATATGGTTATATGAAAGAGATCATTACTATCTCCAGAAGTAAAAAGTTCCTCATTATATGCAGTTAGTGCCATGATCATTAACTAAAACTAATTCAATTAATAATCAACAATAAAGGAATGGTTACTATGATAAACTCATTCAAGGAAGTATTATGTGTAGCCATTACAAAGTATATTTACGTAGACTAATAGAAAACAGTGGGAGAATAAGAATGTAATATACATGTGCATTATATATAATGAAAGGAAATTAAAGGAAACACCAAATATAATTCATTCTACAAATAATTATTGAGCACCTCTATGTGTCAGGCCATGCGCTTAAAAAAAAAAAAAAGCTAGAGATACAGTGGTGACTTTGGTCCTAAGTGTTAAACGTCAGATTAAAATTAGCCGGTGTGAGTATATTAGCATTTTGTGACCCTGATTTTATATCAAAAATATATATGCCAGCAAAAAGAAATATACTTCAGACCTAGCTATGACGCATTTCCCTTGCCCTTCTAACTCGACACAGAGCGAGCTAACCGTATCATATATCTTTTCGATTAGGAAAGAACATTTGCTTATTGGTCGTGTGGCAAAGATAGGACATTTCCGCCTTAAAACAGCAGAATCTTTCATCTTGGAGTGAATATGTTAACAAGAACAAAAACTAAGGAGGAATTGCCCTTAAATTAGTAAATTTAAAATCTCTTATATGTTCAAGGGACTGAAATTGCCCTTGAGGGGACAATATCTATCCTATCAGTTAAAAAAAAGGACCCGTCCCAGTTCACCTTCAGCCCTATCTGCCCCGTGTCCTCCACCCGCCTCTTCTTTCCCAATACTCCTAAGGATTTGGCCTCCCGGAGTTAGGTTTGGCTCCTTGAGCCAACGAGCGGTAAGCGCCTATAGGACCCTCCTGGCCAGTGCGGTGAGAGGTTTACAATCATAGAGGCTTTGCGCGTCAGGTGACGGAGCACCGCCCTCTACCTCCCAGCCCATCAGTGGGGTCAAGACCTGAACAGCAGGAGCCAATAACGGAAAAGCTCCACCCACTCGGGCGCTACAATCAAGGTGCTGCCGCGGTGTGTATCAGAAGCAATTGGAGGGAAATCCCCATCTCTCTTTTCTTCTAGTGTAGTAAGAAACTGTCTCATAGCAAAACTAGTTAGAGGATCCAATGGTAAAGGAACTTTTACGCCGACTAGAAGAAGCCAATGGATTGGAAAAATCGTGGAGTTGGCAGAAGCAGCCAATGGGATGAAAAGATTCTGGCGGCGGAGCCAATGGAGAGCCAAGAGCACAACCCAATGGGATGGCGAGACTCGCTCCCCACGGCTGGAGGAACCAATGGCCGCCTTTCGCCGGCTCCTGGCCACGTGGGATCAGCCTCGGAGCCTAAGCACTGGCCCAAGTGACAGAATCCCGTAGCCGAGGGGAAGATGGCGGCGGCCGTGCTGTCGGCCGCCGGGCTGCGTGTGGCGCGCAGGGTTGTGACGGTCGCGGGGACGCGGGGGGCGCAGGTGAGAAGTGGCCTGGGGGCGAGGAGGGTATCCTGCGGGTTCTGACGTCCTCCGGGGCCAGGGGCTGCGTTCCTCCTCGGCTTCTCCAGGCGCGCGCAGCCCTTCGGCCTCGCGGGGTTGGAACCCCAGGCTCAAGCTCCAGGGCTGTGCGGTGAAGTCTGACTAGTGGTCTCAGAAACCTCTCCAAAAGCCTCGCAGCGGTAAAAGCGAACTGGTGATGACCGACGCCCTGCACAGGCCCGTGTGTCGCTGTCGGGACAAGGTCCCTGCGGCGGCTTCTGCCTTCTCATAAACCTGCCTGAAGCTCAGCTGACCAACGCCTACTCCGGGCAGCCTCCTTAGTGCTCCCTTAAGGAAATGATTTTTCTCTTGGAGCTAGTCTTCTGCCCTGCTTCGGGCCCCTGGCCTACTGAGTATTAGTATTAACCTCTCATCTTCCCCATCTACCAGAGCGACTGGACTGGTTAGATTCATCCCGTCCCTCTCTTCCACAATGTGGCAGTACTGACTTCAGCCTCTTCTGAACCCCTGGGAAATTAGGACTTCCTTACTATCAATCTCCTAGGGCTGGGGCTGCCTAGTTCACTTAACTGAACTCTTCCTTCCACTGATTCAAAGGACCGGAGTTAAAATTCACAGTCAGATGTCAAAGGTAACACCCAGACGCCCATGTGTCCAAAAGGACACATTAAAACCTGAATAAAACAGGTAACCTGGATTAAAGATCAGAAAACAAGTAATGGAAATAATCGGAAACATTAACAAGGTGAGGGTAAATGGGAAAAGCTTCAAGTGGTATTAAGAGGTGATGATGCAAACTACCCCCTTTATATTTGAAGCCAAGAGGGGATTTATCTAAGGTAAATCAGTGGTAAAACAGGAACTGGGACCTGTCTCCAGGTTCTCATACTGGATCCTTTCCTCTTGAACAGTGCTAGATTTCCTAGGCACTTTAGATGCAGAAATCTACTGGATTGCTGAATCCTACATTGTAATACTGCCTGTTATCTAACTAGACCCAACACTCTGGCCCTACTCTCTGCTGCTAACTAGACCCAACACTCTGGCCCTACTCTCTGCTGCTAACACTCCTTTGGGAACCACTAAGAGGTTCTTAGAAGGGTGAAGATAATGACTATCAGAGCCCAGCCTTGCCAGCCCCAACTGAGTATGGAAGAGGTACTGCCTACTCCCTCCTTTGGGTGTCTCTGACCCATCTTCAGGTCCGAGGAGCTGCAAGTGTGAATGGTGGGAATGAAGTGGCCAAGGCCCAGCAGGCAGCTCCTGGGGGAACAGCCCCAACCATCTTCTCCAAGATCCTGGATCGAAGCCTCCCAGCTGACATTCTATATGAGGACCAGCAGGTGGGGTACCCTTAGGACACATCCCAGTGGAAAATTCATAGATACCATCCAGCCTGTTGAAGTAACATGGGGCCTCTGACCTGTCACTACTCCCAGTGTCTTGCATTCCGTGATGTGACCCCTCAGGCTCCTGTGCACTTCCTCGTCATCCCTAAGAAACCCATTCCTCGGATTAGCCAGGCTGAAGATGAAGACCAGCAGGTGGGAAGAATAGAGCCAGGGTTTGGTTGGGGGAGCCCTGAACTCAACTAAAGGTTTTGTTTTCAGTGAATAAAGTCACCTGTCTCCCTCCCCTTTCCCTGTAGCTTCTAGGACACCTTCTCCTCATAGCCAAGAAGACAGCAAAGGCTGAGGGGCTGGGAGACGGATACCGTCTTGGTGAGTGACTTGGCCCTTGAGCCCCTCACCTACAATTTTCATACCTACTCAATATGACCTTCATGCTTTGACCTTTCCCATGATCCCAACCCACTAACCTCAAGCTCCATTTCAGTCATCAATGATGGGAAGCTTGGAGCACAATCTGTCTATCATCTTCACATTCACGTACTTGGGGGCCGACAGCTCCAGTGGCCTCCAGGTTGAACCTACCAACTAACCAAGACCCCAGACCTGGATGCTTGGATGGGGTGGGGGAAAAGGGACCCTGTGATGCAAATAAACTTGCTCTCCCTCGATTTTTGACCCTTGTCTTAAATATATAAAGATTTATACCACAAATAGGAATGATATCTAATTCCAAGTTATGATTCCCCTTGACTATGGTCTGGTAAAAGACACTAAGGAGGCCCATACAGTAATTAAAAGAGCATTTGCCTATAGATCTGTGAGTCTTCCTTCCTAGTGGTCCACCTGAGTCAAGCTTCTAGACAAGTAGCAATAGGAATAAGCCTGAATGAGTAAGAAGAGATTAAATCTTAGCAGTGAACTGTGCTCAGTGCTGGCCCTTATTCAGCTGCCAGTTCAAGTAGTAAGAGGGTCTGGGGAGGTGGGTGGCCTTTTACTGGTGGCAAAGTAATTACCAAAAAAGCGGCTACTTTTTAATCCCCATGTCTCACCATTTTGCCTTTAAGCGATTGTCTGATGTATTTTCATCCTTAAAATGTTTGAAAAGGCTCCCCTTACTTTTGAGAATAAAGGGAAGTTACTGTTGCACCTACATAAATACAAAAGTAGGCTTTTGTCTGATACCACAGCCCTGTGGCTGTTTCCAACACAATCACCACCTTAGAAAGTCTCAGAAAATCATGCTTAGAGAGGGCGAGACCTCAGAGCAGCGGAACCTTAAAAGCCGGGGATACCGCGGAATGGAGTCCGGACGGAAAGCGGCCTTCCTACACCGCACCAGGTTACAGACTTCCGCCCCTCAGGGAACTTCCTTCCACCTCCACCTCCACCCTCCACATCCGCCCAGTTCCGTTTCTGCGCAGACTCCTGGGATTATTTGCCGTCACTATGGCAACCCGGTAGCTGGTGTCGGATGATGGAGACCTTTGATTTTACCGAGGGATCGCGGTCACGGTGAGAGCCGCAGCTCTGGCTGCAGGGGTAAGGGGACAAGGAAGGTTAGCGGACTTCCTCTCCTGAGCTTTTGACAACTTTAATGCATTCACTTTCAGATCTTTACACGAACGGCCCACTTCGGAACCATCTCCTTCTTCGGACAGTGGTCCCAAGTCGGCCCTGGCAGCCGCAACCGCCGAAGCTGCAGCAGCTGCTACAGGCACTGCAGCTGCCTCCACCTCCCAAGGATCTGCATTATCTATAAAGACCCAAGCGCCATACTCTAATCCTAGCCGCCTCATGGATCCCTCCTCTGAAAGTCTTGGGGAGCCCTACACTGGATCCAGCTTTACTCACAAGATAGGCAATGGGAGATTTGTCTACAAGCCTGTCTACGGTTCCTGCATTGCTCAAGATCCCTGTACTACAAGTGACCTTAGCTCTAGCCCTGGCCTTGCTACTGGCTCTAGCTCTGACCCTGTTCCTGGTTCCAGTCCTGGCCCTGGTCGTGGCTCTGGCCCTGGTCAAGGCACTAGTCCTGATTCTGGTCTTCATCCTGCCAGTGACTCTGGGCCTAATCCAGGCTATGGCCATGACCCTGAGCTCAGCCCCTACACTCTTCCAAGCATGAGAAATCCCAGGGCAGACTCAATCCCTAATAACGCCCCCTGGAATCACTGCCAAGGGGAGCTTCAGAAACAACCCTGGAAATTTTTGCAAGTCTCAGAACCTGGTGTCCGAGGGCTATGGAAGCCCCCCAATGTTGAAGAGAAGTGTAAGGTTATTAGTGAGACATTGCCACGAGGCAGGTGCCTTCTCCACAACTGGGAGGAAGAGGTATTAAGGTCTTGACCTTCTCCTTTTTCTTGAAGGTTGCCCCCCGTTTCCTGGGGGAGGCAATAGTTTATGATGAGGGTGGGTACTAGAAAGGTTATTGTGGTCACTCAACTTGGTACCCACAGAGAGCCACCAACCACCTGGATCAAGTCCAAAGCATGCAGGATGGCTCTGAGAGTTTCTTCTTCCGACATGGACACCACGGGCTGCTGACCCTGCAGCTACAGTCACCCATGCCTCTCAGCACCACCCAGAAAGATGCATACCGGCCCCCAGGACACCACTATCAGCCAAGTAGAGGTGTGAATTATGAGAGAATGGGCCAGAATGAATCCATTAGTTAGAGGGGAAAAAAGGAAGATATTTCTAGTGGGACTGGATTGCCCAGACGGTCTAAAGGCAAAACACCATGATTTCCCTATTCTCAAATTTGTTTCTTCTGGGCCTTCTTAACCAGACTTCCCCACTCTCTCCACACCCTGCCCTCCCACAGGGAAGCGTGAAGCCATGCTGGAGATGCTCCTATACCAACAGATCTGGTGAGAGGCTGGGTGATGGGGCAAGGGGAAGGGGAGGGCAAAAATCAGGGAAGAATGGCTTTGATATCCTCAGAACTGTATAGTAAAGAGGTGCAGGCAGAGCAAGAACCCACAAGGAAGCACGTTGAGATGGAGTCTGTGACACACCATGACTACCAAAAGGAATTGGTGAAGGGAGGGCCTCCTGCCCCAACAAAGGTGAGAATCCATCCCACCCAACTCATACAGTTGGGCTCTGGTGGAATGTAGGAAAGCAGCAGACCCAGAGGTTAAGAAAGGGAGCTTCAGACCAAGAGTTATTCACTATCTCTCCCTTACAGCCTCACGACTACCGTAAGGAGCAGCCTGAAACCTTCTGGATACAGAGGGCACCACAGTTACCGGTGTGTGTGGGTGACTAGGCATTTGGGGTGTAGAAGGAGGAGAGGAAGAGGTTGTTTGTTCTGTTCTATCTTAGCAGAGAATAGGATCTGTCCTCATTCTGGCACTCCTACAGGGTGTCAGTAACATCAAGACACTGGACACGCCATTCCGGAAGAACTGCAGCTTCTCAACACCAGTGCCTTTGTCCCTAGGGCAGCCTTTGCCCTATGAACCTGAGAATAATTCCTACCAACTGGGAGAAATCTCTTCCCTTGGCTGTCAGGGAGGAGGGCAGGGTGGTGGAGGGGGTAGAACTGCCTAAGGGTTGAGGAGGGAAGTAGGATGTGGAATATGGAATCTATTTCTGTCTGTACTGGAGAGGTGTTTGTACTTTATAAAGGGGCTTTACATAAAGGGTTATTTCTCCTCATAAATCTGCTAATTCAGTAATTCCCTGAGTTTCCATGTCCATACCCCATAACCTTTCCTTGGAGTTGTCCTTAACCCAAACTATGACATCATAATGTTTTGGTTGTTTTATATTTGGCCAAAATATTCTGGTTTAGATACAGATATTTACAGAAGGTTGGGAAGAAGGGGACCAGGCCAGAGATGGGCAAGTGTATGTACAAGGCTGAGCTGCAAAGGGCAACAACTTCCATGTAAGGTAGGGTTTTTGTGCACGTTGGTTTCCATCTCATATGACAGTGTCCATTTTTGATGTGTGGAGAGATGGTGGCCATTGCCTACCCAGGTACCAGCAGCAGGAGATTGTCTGACTTGGAAAGAATTGGGGTTTACAGAAGTCCAGCAGATCCTTTCTGCTCTCCTAGGAGCCAGTAAGTTCGCATCTTTCCTTTTCCCTGGGAGCAGGGGAGTGGAGATAATTCAGATTCTTCTACGTCCCTCTCTTCCCCCATGATCCCCAAAATCACATCCTCCCTTTCCATGACCCCTTCCCCTTGGCCTGCCATCACCTTCATCTCCACATCCCCCCGAAGCTCTAGCTGGAAGCATCCTAGCTCATCCAGGGCATCCTTGGTGGTAGAGGAGACATGGATCTTCAGGGCTGGGATAAGATGGGGGGATGGTGGAAAGAAGAATCAAAGAAAAGGCAACAGAACTGGTGATGTCTGAGAGAGCTTTACCCAACCACCACCCCTCAGAAGGCTCTCAGTCTTCCCAGTGCCCATGCACTAGAACCTAAATATGTCCAAGGATGGGGCAGTCAGGAACTGTGGTCTCAGACTGAGAGATTTGGAAGAACTCTGAAAAGAAGAAAAGGGCAACACAGATTGAAACTGAAGCCAGGATTGAGGGCTAATGCCTCACCTTGACCGTTAGATTCCATTCGGGAAGCAGTGTTCACCGTGTCTCCAAAAAGACAATAGCGGGGCATCTTCAGGCCAACGACCCCAGCACAGACGGGCCCTATGAAAAGAAACAGGTTGCAAGAGCCTGGGAAAAGTGGATACTAAGGCTGGAGTGAGAATTAGCCTTACCTGTGTGTACCCCTATACGTAGCCTCAGCTGGTCATGGGGTCGGTGGCGAATGCGGAAAGAGGAAACTGCATCCAGTAATGCTAGGGCCATACGAGCAATTTCCGGGGCATGACGTTGACCATTTCGGCCTGGGAGACCAGATACCACCATGTAGGCATCTCCTATCGTTTCTACCTGATTGAGGGGAAATTAAAAGGTCACTTCTATCTGTATCAGTGGGAGTGGGGAAGAATAGAAGGAGACAAGCTAGATACCACTATGAGTCATCCCAAAAGCCTGAGAGGTCAGAACATTGACTAGAAAAATGGGTGCCATGGTCCTGAGAATCTGGAGGGAAGGGGAAGTCAAGGGAATCTTCAAATCCTCCTGCCTCACCCAAGCACCTGGTGAATATTTGGTAAACGTTTGCTGAATGAATAGATACCCTGTCTGCAACAGGACAGAGACAAATAGGTGGTTCTGTCAGGAAAGGAGATACAAGAAAACAGGGCCAACCTAAAGAGCACAGAAGCTAGTGAGGATGTCATGCAGGCCCAGTGAAATGGGCCTCAGCCTAAACTGTCAAAGGTAAGAAAGCAGGCCCTTGGCTTTGTTAATTGTACTGCAGCTGTATAAGAGAATGTCCTTGTTTTTAGGAATTAAACACTAAACTCTTTAGGGATAAAGAGGCATTATGTCTGAAACTTACTCTGAAATGATTCGGAAAATAATGTATATATATTATTTGCTTTTTTTAATAAAGCAAATGAAGGAAAATATAAACAACTAGTGAATCTGGATAAGGGTTTTATGGGAGGTCTTTGTTACAATAATAACAGAAATGGTAGAATAAGTCCAAAGGGAAGGGGCAGGAATGTATATGTATTATCTGCCAATGTTAGGCACTTTCCACAATAAATTTATTATTCCCGTATTACAGATAAACACCTAAGGCTCAGGTAGCCTGAGGCCACACAGTTAGCCACAAAGCCAATAGTCAAATCCAAATAATTTTTACTCCAAATCCCAGTAAAGCCTACTCCATGCCAATTCAATGACTTCAAGAAAAAGCTTTTACAATAGAGCTTGTCCCTCACCCCAATAAACCATTCTGTATGATTCTTCCATGTCTGGAGGGGATAGAGAGAAGAAAAAAGATGGATAGGTTATATTTATACCCCCAGGCAAAATGAAGCATAGAAGCGTTAAATCTTGTGATGGTTCCAATTAGGAAAGCCTAAGGAGTCACAAGAAATTAGATTGGAATGTACAGTCACAGTGTCAGAGCCTCATTTGTCTACAGAAGACACTCTAATACTAGGATGCTGGAGACCCAGGAGGGAAAATTGACCATGGAGCAGATAAGGTATGTGGGGTTCAGGGAGACTGGGTTTTAAAGGGGTCTTAGTAGGAGGGTAGCCCCAGCTCTCACCTTGTAGACATCAAAGTTGTCAATTATGGCATCAAAGCAGGTATACAGGTCATTAAGAAGTGTCACCACCTAATGGATGGAAAAGTTGAGGCCCTGAGACTTGTGTCCAACTTTCTAAGAATTCTTAACCCAAGAGCAAGACATGGAAACTCCAGAACAACCTTTCCTCTTATGGAGAATCCCCATGCTCCAGTAAAGCTCCCCCAGATCCCTATCCTACCCCATAATCTCACCCAGGGCTCTCACCTGCATGGGGGTACTCTCTGCTGACAAAGCTGTGAAGCCAACGATGTCACTGAAGTAGATGGTAACACTGTCAAAGGCCTCAGCCTGTACAGTCTCTCCCCGTTTTAACTGCTCTGCCACTGAACTAGAAAGGAACGGTGCAGTTTGAGCCAAACTCAGAGGATAGGAGGGGAGCGAGGAAAGGAACGAACGCTGGAACAGGCTTAATACGAAAGCTAAGCCTATGGAGGAGAAGGAAGATAGCTGGGAAGACATTACAGTCTAGCACAAGGTAAGGTGCACGAGTGCTCCCTGGAGGTGGGAGCTAAATGTCTCAAAGTGAAATTGTTCTACATATGTGACCTGAATCAAAGGCATGATAGAGCAGTGACCTAAGAAGAAGGCAACACAGTTCATTTGGAGACAGGATAAAAACAGTCTAGCCAAAAAGGCTCACTGTGGCCAGACATAACAAAGCAGGGTTCTAAGAGTTAAGAGGTGAGTTCTCAGAACACACTGATGAGTCAGGATCCAACAGAGCAGAATATCAAAGGGAAATTCAGCAAGGGGGAAGAAAGTCTCACTGGGGTAGAATTTGGTAGAGTAGAGCCTCAGCCTTGCGCTTCTCCTCCAGATAGGCCTGTGTGCGTTCCTCCACAAGCTTTTCCAGGTTATTGGCATACTGCTCCATGCGCAACAGGAGGTTGTCCAGTATGCTGGTGCCACCCTCCCTAGGGGACAGGGGGAGAGGCCAGAATATGGTACCTGCTCCCAGGACTTCCTACCCAACCCACCTTCTCTTGGCCCCAACCAGTCCCATCTCATCCACTAAGCCTGATAAGGCTCTATCCCCGGGAAGCCCTTGCCCCTCAGTGCCCTCTCACTTGTTAAAACGGCGGATGAAGCCCTTAATCTGTCCAAAATCTGGCCGTTCGGCTGCGTCCTGGGCCCAACATCGCTCCATCAGCAAAACTAATTCTTCATTCAGTTGGGTCCGGTCAATGCTGGGCCGGAAATATGGCCGCTGACCATTTCTGACCTTCTGGACAATCTCTGAGAGTGATAAAGGGTTTGGATGAAGGACAGCCACCCCCCGCACAACCCCAGGTAGTAAAGGCTGTGAGGAGTAGATTGATTCTTACCTTTGGGGCTGAGGTCTAGGCCCTCCAAGTAGAAAGGACCACTGCGAAGTGCTATCTCCTGTAAGATGATCCCAAAGCTATAGATATCCGCTTTCTGCATGCCTGTGGTTGGCAAGGGGTTCCCACTGAGCAGTTCTGGGGCAGTCCACAGCTTCTCTGAAAAAGGGGAATAGGCTGGACAAGTCCTCAAAAGGAGTATTCCCAAGCCCACCTTGGTTAATTCCCATAATGCTCACCAATTACTGTCACTCCATCTCCCTCTCCCACCCTCCCTAGATGAAAATGATTGGGGCTGGGGAGTAATATAAAAGTGGGCTGTGAAAGAAGGCCTCACTGGCATAGAGGGCGTGACTGTCATCAGGTTCAGCAGTTGATCGGAAGCTGGCCAGGCCATAGTCTGTGATTTTGAGCACAAAACGACTATCCACCACACAGTTGGAGGACTTGAGACTCCCATGGGATGCAATAATGCTGTTATGGAGAAAGGCCATGCCCTGCGAGATACAGATCAAGTCATGGGATTGGATTGTTTCTGGTTTAGGATACCTCCTCTCCATGAGATGAGCATTAACTAGTTGTCTAAAACAAGAAGCTAATTGTGGAAAGCATATCTTCTGAACAGTTTATACCCAAGAATAGCAGAGCCACCCCTTCCTGGTACCCTAAGCAGTTTATTGGCACCCAGGCACCAGGGATAGGAGAAATGCTTCAGAGGAAGGACAAGGGGAACTCTCAGTGATTACCCTGGAAAAGGCAGTCAGTCTTCTGAGTAGTGAAGGTAACTTAACTATGAAGGTGAACTCCAAGAATATGACACAAATGCATGGCCACTACTTAGGAAAACATAGCTTGAGGCCAAAGTATCAAGTGTACCTAAATTCATCAAGGAAGACTAACCAGTTGTAAACTTTAACGTATAACGAGGTATAGGCAAGCAAGGCAGGATGGAGGAGGAATGCGATCTATCAGAGGATATGCTGAGCCAGAGAGAAAGTGCAGAAAATAGTAAATTAGAAAACTGAACTTCTGGCCCCAGGGGCCAGAGAAGAGGGAATCTTTGCCTATGAGGGGTGAGTGGTGCTTCCCATTATAAAATTCTGGGACCCACCCAAGTTAGTTCAGATGGAGCCGAAAAGGATACAGTGTTCTGTGTGCTAACCAAAACACATCTGTGTGTTTAGCTCTGGACCTAAACAATTTATAACTCTAGTTTCTGTGAACTCTTCCTTCTTATTCCTTTTGATATCAACAAAACCTTTAGGAATCTCCAAATCTGTGAATACAGAAATGATTGGGCTTCTAGCTTTGTTCTAAATCACTTTTCCATCAAATCACTGTTCTAAGAGTCATGTTTTCTTATATTTATCATCATACCTCTGGTTGGGCACCACTTCAACTTTACTCAATATTTTATCTGTTATTTGATGGAAAATTTTAACAACAACAACAAAAACATATTTTTAAAATAACTTCCTGATAATCAAGCAGACAAACCAAACCCAGCTTCAGGTAGAACATGGGTGATCCACTAGGCTAGCTCACTGGCTATGGGACTTGCTTGTAAACATCTGTCTGCCCCATGCAAGATTCAAATGTATACCTCCACAGATCCATGGACCTCTGGGTCACCTGAAAATAGCTGAAACCTAGTATATCAGAAGATATCAAAGGTTTAGTATAATTTTCCTTGGCTTCTCTTTGTTTTATCAGTAAGTGTTATTTTTAAAATGTGTTTTCTGAAAAAGAGCAGATATGCTAAATATTGCTCAGAGAGTAAGTGATGAGAAAAAAACAGGAGATAATTATGTTTGGAGACAGTCATCTTTTCCCTGCATAAAAGCCAAAAATATTTTAATATAAGCTTTTGGAGGGTGGAGAGGGAGGAAGGAAGGGAGAGAGAGAGAAAGAGAGAGAGAGGGAGAGAGGGAGAGAAGGAGAGAGGGAGAGAAGGAGAGAGGGAGAGAAGGAGAGAGGGAGAGAAGGAGAGAGGGAGAGAAGGAGAGAGGGAGAGAAGGAGAGAGGGAGGGAGGGAAGAGGGAGGAGGAGAGAGAGAGAGAGAGAGAGAGAGAGAGAGAGAGAGAGAGAGAGAGAATATGTAAAGAAATGTGAGATATCTAGGGCAGGAAGACAAAAATTCTCTACAAGTAAAGGACTCATTGTGGCAGATAAAACTCATTTCCCCCAATTAAAAACCCCAGACTTTTTGTTTACCCTTTATTTTTCAACCATAGGAATAAGGGGAAATAGAGAGAATGGGACTTTTAGAGGACTAGAAAGGGAAATTATAAGCAAAGAGAGAAAAATGGAGGCATTTTAAAGTGGATAAACTCTTAAGGAGAAGCAAAGAAAACTCACCTTAACAAGGTCATTAATGAGTGAATAACGAAACATCCAGTCCAAGTTGATGCTGTCATTTTCCAGAATATCCTGGCAAGTGACATGGAATAGATTATGTGATTATCCTAGATCCACTAGCTTGCACCTGCATAGAGTTGATGTAACTTTGGGCCTATCTTCCCCACCCCTATAATCTCCACCTATCCATCACCTGTAAACTCCCGCGAGGACAATACTCAGTGACGATGCAAATGTTGGGAGGGTCTATGCAAGCACCAATGAAGCGAGTGAGATGGTTGAACTGAACATCTCTCATCTAGCAAAGAAAGCAAGGGGTGGGGGTGGGAGAAGAGAATTGAAAAACCTAAAAATTAGATACAGAAATCTACCATTACATGAGACCTTTCTCTTAATTGTACCTACAATTTAAAGCCACTTATAAATTAACCCCTTGCCCTCCTAGCCAATTTTACTATTCCAAAGTCTTCCCCTTGACTCTTCCCTTTCCCTATTTTTCCCTCACCCTCAACGCAAATGCCAGCCATTACGTACATGTTTGAGTTCAAACAGAACCTGCCGGGTCAGCTCAATGCGCTTCTTATTGACATGTTTGATTGCAACAACATTTCCCTGATGGTTGGAGTGAAAGGGGAAAAGGAAAATTAATATCAGAAGGATTTTCTGGGTGCTAGGAATCCTAGAGAACCATGGGAGCATCCAGGAGCTCAGCTGGACATAGAGAGGAGGGTTATGAGGGGTAGAGTTTCACGGGAAGAGGTGACAGATGGGGATGAAACAGGATGAAATGGTGGGGACCAGAACAAGCGGATGACTGTTCACCTTGAAGTGACCGGTGTTGGCAAAGATCTGGTATTTCCCATGGGCTGTCATGAGCGAGCCGTAACTGGATCCCCGCTGGGGCCAAGGGCAACATGGAGGCGGAAGGATGAAAGGAACATTAGATGATGGTGGTGGTGCAGGGGCTATCATTACAGGCCAATGTGCTGGGAAAAGTCCAGGGTAGGAAAGGACAGGAACTCAGAGGGAAGCAGAGGGACAGCTGAGACAAGGGCTCACCAGTGACAGTGTGAGGCGACTGCCTGCACCTTTATGATATCGCTCTGAATTGCCAAATTGCAGCTCTTCCCAGCGAATGCGCCACAACATGCTAGCCAGCTCCTTCTCCAGCATCAGTTTTCTGTAAGGACTGCACACCTCAGTTGACTGGCAAGCCCAATCCTACCACCCCATAAGCCAACAGTGGGGTTGCAGGGCCTTCCCTGCAGCTCCTGAGCTGGAACTGTTATACATGAGACAGGACTGAGAGAAAAGGTTGCATTATAGGCCCTGTGCTCACTTAACAACACAAAAGCTGAAGGTCAAAGTTATTTCTTAAAGTGGTAGCCCTTGTTAAGACCCCACTCAAAATCACTAGTTAGTATACCCAGTATTGAACCAAAAGTAGGAAAACAACATCAAGGCTAAAAGACAACTAACGAGAAAGGCTGGAGAGGAGGACGTTAAGTTAAAGAGACAACCACCAAATTAAGAGCCCTGCTACCCCCACCCTGTGTTATAGGGACCACCTGGCCTCAGCCAGAAAGCTGTGTGGCAATGCAGAAGGGTTAGTGAGAAGCCAAGAACTCACCGGAAAATGAGAAAGCTGGAAACACCAAACATGATGAAGGTGATTCCTGTGCCCAGTGCCACAATTGCCAGAGTTGAAAGTGGAGCTGAAGGGGAGAGGGGACCCTGAGAAAGACTGTGTGGAGTTGTAAGGATGGGGAAGGGGACAATGCTCAGGGTGCAGGGAATAGGTAGATTTTCTTGAAGAGAAGGAGGGGAGTATAGAAGTAGAGGTAAAAAGAGAGCTAAGATGGGGAAAAGAGTGAGAGGCAGTAGAAGAATGCAAAGAAAAGGGAGGAAGGATTGCTCCCAGTCCCTGCACACACCCACTTTTATCACAGGATGGGTCGTCCAAGTCAAAGGCACAGGGGGGATTATCCAAGGGGGGCGCTCCCTTCACCCAGGGGATAGGCTGTCCTGTCCACCAAATCTGCTTTTCAGCTCCTGAGTAGTGGGCTGCAGGCTGTGAGGAAGGAGAGAACTGGGCCCATGGGCCTGCTCCCACCAGCCTCCTCCCTCAGACCCCATTATTTGGCTGCTTTTCTCCCCAACCTCCCTCCCACTCACCCACCCACCCAGATGCCACTCCAACAGAGAAAATAAGTCCCTGCCTCTAGTACCTTTGATTCTGCCCCCGTTAAACCCTTGAAAGCTGAACCTGTAAGGCCCACACACTCTTCCCTGCCTCTTCCCCCATCACCTGAAAGTCCCCAGAATCCAGGTCTCCCATGGCCCACAGAACAAAATCAGTCTCCCGATCATTGTTCTTGTCCATAACAACCAATCCAGTTACACCTAAGACAACAACAGAAAAAGAAAAAAAGTAGTCCTTCCTTTGAGATCTACCCTACGCCCCTATCCTATCCCCCCAGTCCTTCCAATTACCTCAGAGTCCATTCCTGCAACCGTTCTTAGTATGTTTCCACTTCTTCCATGTTCTCTGACCCCTACTAACTCTCCCCGGTGCTCCAGTATCTGTACTTACTTCTGCCCACTCCACTCTTGAGCCTGATAGCAGCCCTCTGGCCTTCATCTGACCCTCTTATTTACCGTGGTATCTTCGTCCCTGCATCTTTTCCACAATTCGAAGTCCATCTTCCCGGGTGCCTCCTTCCTGTATCGTCTCGTTCAAGACTTCAGCATATAGCAGGATCCCATCGTAGAAACAGCCAGCGATGAGGTTCATCTGGGGGCAGTAACTTCAGCAGTGCTCTCCAAAGGTCCTGCCAGGCCCCCTTCCCCAACACCCTTGCCCATCGCTGGGGTCTCCTTCTACCTGTTCTCTCTTCTGGTTTGCTTTCTTTCCTCCTCTCATTCCTAAGGTGCCATCCCTACCTCATTGGACACTAGGGCAGAAGGAAAAATCCTGGATGGAAGTGGACAGCCCCCAAAGTAGGGCTGGCTCCACAGCCACGGCTTGATGCTGAGTTAGGGAGATGAGCCTTTCCTCAAAGCCCAGCCTGATTCTTAGGAAAGAGAGATCTACTTACCAGGGAGGGGGCCAGCTCCACACCAAAATCTTCCCGGGCTCTTATCAGCAAACGATTCTGGAATTCCTGATACTCAGGATTTGGGGGTTCACGATATGTGATGACCAAAACTGTCTGTACCAAGAGCACATGAAGAAGAGTGAACAGGATTCAAGATAGACAGTAAGGGAAAAAAGGAAGCAGGACAGGGAAACCTGGTGAAATACACAGGATATAAAATATACATGAGTGAGTCTGAAGGCTGAGAGACTAAACTATATGTGTGTGCCTATGTGAAGGGCAATGGGGTATGTGTGGCGTAAGTGCAATACATCTGGGGAGAGGGAGTGGCACCCCTCCATGAAAGGTAGGTAGGATGGTTCTGGGAAGGTAGAGCCTGGGAAATGGATAGAGTCAACTCCATCCCCCAAACCCTGCCCCTCATGTTCCTGAAGTCCCTTCCTCCACCTTGGCCTCCACCAAGGCTGCCACAGCACTCACAGCTCCTCTGTCCCATCCTTTCTGGGTACCTATTCACTATTAAGGGCACCATTCGCTGATCAACAGCTTCTCTCTGAGGTTTTAATTACTGTTAATGTTATCAGTAAAATGTTTACATTTCCACTTGGGACTTGTACACAGTGACTCCACCCAGTGAATCAAAGAGATTTCAGGTCCTATGACAACTATAAGAACTACTTTGAGACAGTGATTCCATCTGTGAAAAGCCTGTGTAGAATACCTATCATAAGCAGCACTGTCTGTATACTGGTATGGTCCTACATGTCTCTAATAGACATGTGTCACAGAACAAAACAGTCACACGCCCACGCACATTTCATAGATAAGCCAATGACACATTTGGTCTCAGCCAGGCACACATCTCATTGGCCGTAAGTTTCACTGAGGTGTCTGCCTGGCTCCCACTGGCCTGACACATTTCCCCTTAACTGATGGACATACTAGCCTCCACCTCCACCCCAGGCCTGCACAATTACTAAGACCAGCCTCTACCTTGGATAGGAAACTGGCACAACAACTTCAGAGAAAGACTTCAGATCAATACGTTTTGTGAAATGAGACTTTGTGACATGATGGATTAAAGTCTCGTCATTTCTACTAGTTTTGTTAATTCCTGTCAGTATATCACATATGCTCTAATATATATCAATTCATTCCAGGTAGGAAATAATGAAGTCAGTTTCTAATGTATATTGATTGTATTAGACTTTTCATTTTTTGCTTTATGATATAATTATTCTTACGGGAGCATTTGGATGCTTGATCACACACTTCTAGTACTCTACTGCTCTCAGGTAAAATTAAAAAGGAGAGCAAGACTGAGGATGGGATTGGGAAAGTTCATTCAGTTAACACCTGTTCCAAGAATAAAAAAAAAATAGAAGAGTAGGATATTGTTGACAAACAATGTAAAAAGTCAGTAAAAGAGCTGGAAAAGATCAAGTTTAACACAATTTATGTTTTAATACGAAGGCTGATGGTAGGTTTTTAATGCTTTGTAAACACTTAGTAATTCTCTGGGTTTGTCTGTTAGACTAGCAGTTCTCAAACTGCTTGGTATCATGACCCCTTTATACTACTAAAAGTTATTGTGGACCCCAAAGAGCTTTTGTTTGTTTGGATTATATCTATCATATTTACCACATTATAAATTAAAACTGACAATTTTTTAAAGCACAAGCACGCCCTCCATAGCTGCCAGAGTGATGACATCATCACATCACGTAGCCTCTGGAAAACTCCACTGTACAATCATGGAAGAATGAGAGTGACAGAGGCAAATAACACCTTAGTATAATTTTAAAAATAGTTTTGACTTTGTGGTCCCCTACAAGGCTTTCAGGGGCCCCCAGGATTCCAAGGCCACACTTTTAAAAATGCTATGCTAGACTCTGTTTTGCTGTGGTTACTAGCTACTAAAAAGAAAAATAACCTCCAGAGAGTTTCTGTGTTTGCTCAGGGGCTAGAGACAAGACAAAGAAGGTAAGTAATTGTGTCCCATTTCACAGTGGACCCAAGGTGAAAAAAAAAAAGCTAAGTCTTCCCAAAATGGGCTCAGCAGTAGGCGCCAAGCCTGCCTCTGCCTGTGGGCCTACCCAGGAGGCACTGTCAAGCGTGGCGTAAAAAGACAAAGAATTGTCTCCCGAAAAGGTTCAGTCTTACATGCAGCCCTTAGTTAAGTGCTTATTTCCATCTGGCTGTCGGTGTGCCCCTTTTGTAACCCATCTCATGCTGGTTACCTAGGTTGTGACCTCCACCTGGGTTTCTGACCCTGTAGCCCTCAAATGCTCAGCCCCGGCCTCTGGATCCTAGAGCCAGGTCATTTGCTTATTTAGTTCCACTACATCTGCTTATTCCCTGTATCCTGGTGGATCATCTTGGTTTATAGTACCTGCCAGTTCTACTCCTGTCTAGACGAATTCCTAGCCCTCTTCCCCCTCTCCCCAATATACACTTTAATTCAATTCAACAAATTTGTGCTTGGCACATGGAATACAGAGATGAGCATGAATCCTGCTCTCAAGCAGCTAGCAACCCAAAATGAGCTGGGACCTTTTCCTTGAGCACGACACCCTCCTGAAAAAGCTTCCGACATATGTATTAAGGACTCCCCACCTCTACTGCCACCTTTTCCAGACTGGCCTGGTCTGGGACTCCAGTGGGCCAGGTATCTGTGGGGTAGGATACTCACTCTGCTCTTTCATCCTTGGCTGGAACTGACCACCCAACTTCCCTCACTTTTGCTCTGCTTCAACATTAGGAAAGGATGAGCGCAGCTTTGCCAGAGAACCCCTCATCACCCCCTCACCCCACCCTGCCCCAAAGCCCTGGTTTTCTCAGCATATTCTTGATTGCTTGTTTCCCCTTCTGTCATATTGTAGCAAATTCTCCCTTTCTTTTTCTGTCCGAATAATGCCTACAGTAAGTGGGAGAACTGAGAGTTAATTTATGTAACTGAATGTTAGCTGACTAGAACCCTCCGCCTCCTACCCTAAGTGGTGGGGCTCCATTGGCTGGTAGGAATTCTCACACAAGAAAGAGAGGTATTCCTTCCACAAAAAGAATACAGCTCAGAAGGCTATGGAGTCCTCCCATCTGGAAGGGTCAGAGAACTTCCCCGACCGTACTAGCTAAAGTGCAATCCCCTCGGTATTCTCTTCTCATACCACTCTACCCTTGTTTTTAAGTCACAAATCACAATTTGTTTCATTTGTATTTATTTGCTTATTTGTTTCATGTCTATCCTACTAAATGTAAGCTCCAAAAAGGCAGGGCCTACATCTGTTATGGTCACCACTGTATACCACTGGTATCTAGCACAGTGACTGGTACATAATAGGTGCTCAATAGACTGAGTCTGTCTTCAAATGGATCAAACACTAATAGACTGAGTCTGTCTTTAAATGGATCAAACACTGACTGAATAAGGTATAAGTTCTATAGTAGACGGAATTAAGCACAAGGGGAAACTCAGTCCAATTTAGGAATTCAGTTTCCTAGAAGGGAAAGTAACTGGTCTGAGTCTTGAAGAATATATAAGCATTATCCAGACAAACAAAGGTCAGACGGTTGTTTTAGGCAAAAGCTAGAGCGTAACAAACCCTGTCTGCCAATGTCCATGTACAGGTGTAACAGTCACAGACTCATACTCTGGCATGTAACAGATAATGCCATTCACAGTCAGACACATACTGGTCAATCACAATCACATTTATAATCACAGCCACATAAAACCTTACTCACCCAAGTCCAGCCCTTGTACACAACTACTTAGAGTCAAAGAGTCTCAGGGATGAAAGGATCTGAAGGTTATTTCATACACCACCTCAAATTCTTTTTTGGGAAAAGGAGGCATATGGATAAATACGAAACACTCATGTATATAAGTTAGTGAAAAATTCATGGGAGGATCAGGAAACAATTCACAGATTTAATTTTGAGAAGCAGAGATTCGGAATAGGGGAAGGAAGAATATTCCAGACAAAGGATCAAACAGCACAAAGGCGAGGTGAGGTGCAGGGAGGCCTGGGGTCAGGGGCTGGAGTATTCAGGTATGAAGGGCCCATGAAAAAGTGTGTTGAGAACAGATTGTAGAAGGTCTTAAATGCCATGTTAAAAAGTCAGGACTTTTATTCTGTAGGAAATAACTCACTGACTGTTTTGAGCGGAGCAGTGAAATGAACAGAGTCATCTATTTTCCCTACAAATTGTTTCTCAAACACATTTCCTTCCATTCCTGCTACCATCACCTGAATTCAAGCCCATTTCACCTCACTCCATTGTAGGTGGTCTCACTGACTCTAGCCGCCGCCTCTTCCAATCCAATCTGAATTGTCATTATATTTTTCTTCACAAAAAAATCTCAGGGATCCCACATTCAAGTCCAAGTGCCTTACTCTTAGATCCAGAGCTCTCCACAATCTAATTATACCTTGCAACATTATTTCCTATATCTGCTTCAGGTGAACCCTTCTTTCTTGTTAGGTCAGTACCGTCTTGGTCCCTCAAACATGCCCATTCCTATCTTCTTCTCTTTGCTTAAACTGCGTGAATCCTCTCTTTCACACTCGGACTAGGAATATATCTATCTTTCAAGTCACAACAGAGTCTTCCTTCCTTTATAGAAGCCTTCCCTAATCCCAGCCACAGTGATTCTCCCTCCTCTGAAACACTAAAGTTTTTAGTGTCTGTTCCAGGACACACAATCATATCCTTTCTCGCACTTGTATCTAATTGTACCACATTGTGCCTCGCCTTTCCAGAAAGGGTGGAAGCTCTCCCATGGGCTAGGACCAGATCTTTTCCTGAATTTTTCTCCCCCACACTATAGTCTACTACTGGCGCTTAGAAAAGTGAGTGTTCCGGGATCTTGGGAGGTAGCCTTGCTTGGCAGACACACTGAGAAAGTAACAAATGTGAGGAAGTAAGGAAAAATTATATACGACTCGAAAAGCCTCTGTTCATTTCACTCCTGAAGTTCACAATTCCTGTCCTGTTCACAATTCCTGTGGGGTCCTGTGAGAGACAGAGAATCTCCAAAGATGCTCCTCTTCCCACACTCCCTTCCATATGGGCTCAAATGATACCTGAAAGGCCTCTCTGAGGGCCTGGGCCTGTTCCCAGGTGTGATTGTCCTGCCAGGGCCGGCCTGTAGAGCGCGTGGGGCCTGCACGGAGACTCTCCCCAAAGACATCCAGGTAAAAGAAGACATAATCCCCATTGGTCAGGTTCTCCCTCTGGGCCTGCAGCAGGATCTCATGCAGCATCTCCAGAGGGCCACAGATATACACAACTGGGAACAGGTATACAACAGAGGGGCACCCTGAGAACATATCCAGGTCCCCACACAGCCCCCTCTCTGAAGCCATTTGCATTTCCTTCTTTAGCAAGAAGGAGAGTGACTTAACCTATCTACCACTCAACAGATGTTGCCCGTCCCTCCTCCCTTGGAGTCTATGTCATAAATACCCTGAGGCCATATGGACCATCTGGCAGAGGTCAGAGCTTGACCAGATCCCAGAGGAAGGGAGCTATCAGCCTGAAGCTCCTCCTTTTCCCAAAGCCCTGCCTGCTGCTCCCCACCTAGCCCTCCTCACTCCCCCATTCTGCCCTGCCTGTCCCTATGCTCAAAAGCACTGGCTGCTCAGAATTTTTCTCAATGTAACCTTTACCTTTCTTTCCCAACCCAACCTGCTGAACCCCCAAACCCATGTATACAGTCATCCCTATTTTAGTGATTTATTATATATAGACCCACACTATAAGAAGTCTTGGTGTCCCAGTCTGAGAAGTCTCTTTTTCACAGATAGTCATACATTTTGGAGTGGCCAAATCACAACACTCACCACTCTAGGGCACTCACATGGCTCTCCAAATTCAATCTCCCAATCCCACATCCTCCCTTGACACAAGCTTCACCCCCATGCTATCTCATTCCTTGTTTACACCTGCCTAGGCCATCCCCAAGCTCCCCTAACATAATGCCTTAGCCTTCTCACAGGCGATCTGTCCACATGTGCTGCTTGATCCCAACCACCACATACACTCTTCAACGCCTGTCTCCATCTAGTTTCCCAGCACTGAAGTCCAGGGATACAGTGACCCTCCTCCCCTGACCCTAAAATAGCCCAGGCCACACTCACTGCGCCCGTTGGACCGGATGAAGTGGGTGGCCTGCTCAGGGCCCCCTGGCTCACGGGCATACACCTGGTGCTGCACACTGAGGTTGCTGCCCTGCAGGGCCTCAAAGACGCCCTCGATGGTGAAGTAGTGAGGCCGGTCATCTGTGCGAGCATCCAGATACAGCAAGGCAGCACGGGCAGTCCAATTGAAGTGCCCGTGTAATGTCACTACAAACTCACCCAGCTTGGGAGCAGAGGGACCAGTGCGCACCAGGGTTCGATAATGCTCATTCTTAGCCGCAAAACCAGAGGCCACAGCACCCGCAGTCAGCAGGGGAAGGCGCCAGTGGGAGGCAAAGCGGGCCACAGAGGCAGCGGGGTACACACAACCAGGGCCCAACAGAAGGTCAGGGTCATGGTACAGCTTGAGGTCCACAGCGCGCAGGGGTGCCAGGTACTCAGAGCAGGCGCCATCTAGTTCAGAGCTGACAAACCGTAGGTCCACGGGCAGTGCCCGGCCCAGTGCCTCCACAGCTAGTGCCACAGCAGGACCTACCCGTGGCCAGGCCCAGGCATAGCTCAGGTTGTGTTCTGGCAGCACTACCGCGAGCGTCAGGTTCCGCGCCATAGGAGGACGCACCCCACCTGCCAGGGCTGCCACCACCAGCAGGAGTGATGGCAGTGCCATGGGGAGAAAGCAGCAGCCCCACTACCCCCAGAAACTGGGGCCACTGTGGCCTACTGGGGAGACACAAGCACCACTCAGCCTGGAACCTGGGGAAATCAGTCAGGAAGATTTAGTGAGGATAAGCTAGGTAGGCTGAGATACAAAAGGGGTGGGGCGGGACAGGAGGAAGAGAAGGGAGGAAGACCAGGGGATGGGTAAGGAGTGGGTCGGCCTGCCTAGGGTAAGGACTGAGGACTAAGAGCAGGGTAGCAGGAGGAGGAAGGGACCAAGGGAGCCTGCGACTGGGATGGGAACAGTGAGAGGTGAAGTAGGCTGATGAACCTAAAGCTGAGAAGGCAAAGGGGATCCGAGGCTGGGATGGGGTGGGGGTTGGGGGGAGGCTGGCACAAAGAAAAGGCCTGGGGGACTTCAGAGCTGAAGGGGCTAGGAGGGCAGAGAGCGGCGAAAAGGAGGACCAAGGGGTAAGGTGGGAGGGGGCCCGCACCGCGTTAGGACTGGGACCATGGGCTGGCGGGAAGCGAAGCGAGGCCTGGGCCGGAGGAGAGGGAAGGGCAGGGGTAAATCTCCCTGTGAAGGCTTCTCCTGAAGCTCCTGCTTGGACTAACGGGCCCAGGGCGCTGGTCCCATCCGGAGCTGCGGCGGCCCCGCCCGTGTCCTAGCTCCTCTCCTCTCCGCTCCGCTCCTCCAGGGCCCCGGCGGCCGGCGCTGCCCGGCGCTTCCTCCCGCCCCCCTCCTGGGCCCCCGGGCGCGCCGCTCGTCCAGGTCAGGTCGCCGCGGCCGGGCGCTTGTCCGCTAGCTGCGCCGGCGGCGGCGGCGGAGTGTGACTCCCCGGGCAGGCTGCCCGCCCCCGCCCCCGCCCCCGCCCCCTCCCGCGGCCCCTCCTCTTCCCCCTCCCGGCCCCACCCTCCGGCGCCTGCTGTCTACCCCCACCCCCCACCCGGGTGCCCTGAGACCTTCCAGGTCTCAAACCCACCCGGTGACAACACGGGAGCCCCGCACAAGGCCTCTCCGGCCAGCTAGGTTTCCAGGCGTCCCCTCACCATAAGGGCCTATCCGTTTCTCTCCCAAGCCCCTGGGCCACTCCTCCGCTCTCTCTCCATCTCACACTTTCCTATCAACCCAGGGCCCCTCTTCCCACCCCTCAGGGAATCCCTCTCTTCTTAGGGTTCCCTCACTTAATTCCACAGAGTCCCTAAAATACTCCAGTCTCCAGGAAGCATTCAGAAATCCCTAAATATTTGGAATCTTCACTAGTCCTCCACCTAGTAAACTATACCACCCTTCTCATTGCCAGGAACCTCTCACTCCTTCACCAACAAGAGATGCCTGCTCGCTGGAAGACTGGCCCCTCCAGGTCCAAGGGGCGCAGATGATCGATTTTTCCTGAGTCCTTACAAAGCCCATGAGTCTCTTTTTTCCTGGGGACTCAACGCTTCAATCTTCCTCTTTCTGTCCCCATGCCCCCTCCGTGCCTTCCCATGTCCTCAGAGGCTCCCCATAGCCCACTAGGTTCCACCACGCCATCTGCTCCAGGGCGGGAGCCCAGAACAGTCTCTTCTCTCTTCTGCCTCCCCACACAGCACAGACTAGCACCCGATAAAAGCGCATGAACTGACTAAGCAGAACATTCTCCCAGCAGTGGAAATCCATTGTACCCCTCTTGGGTTCCGCCCCACTCCCAAGCTTCCAACCTAGAAGGCTCACCCCAGATATCCCATATCTGGATTGCTGATCTATCCCGATGAACAGCTTGTGAGAGATGATACCGTGGTTGCTGGGAGGGAGTGCAATGGGACCTTGGGGAGTTTTTCTCAGTTATCATAAAGGAGATGCACATAAGCCCATTTTCCTCCCCCTGCTAAGAACCACAGTTTGTCTGCCCCTGCAAACCAATTCTCCAGAAATCACAGTGCCAAAAAGGTGAGAGAGCGCGGGATAGGAGGGAAGAGGGTGCGAGTATAAGGAGAGAGGAGGGGGCGTAGTTTCTTTGAGATGAAGGCGACACCTAGTGGTTTTGGGGAGAAATTTAAAGACAGAGCTATTTTATTCTTAGGTATATTTCTTTATTGAATGAACCCTGGCTTCCTTACACAAGTTGTAGGGGTGAATTAAAAAAAAAAAAAAAGCTGAATGGTACAGCCCTTACTTTTGAGAAGCACACAATTGGAATTTCTGGCATGCCAATGCCAAAAGCAAGCCCTCCAACGACTCTTGCCCCAAGCCCAGTAGAAATGTAAGACAACTCCTTTCATAACACAGAGGGATGGTAACTCTAGTTCCAGCTCCCAAAACTGGTAGTGAGAAGGAATTTCGTTTAATCTGAGCAAGGAAAAGGATAGAATACTCAAAAAGGTGACAGGAAACCTGAAAAAAGACATGGCTCTAACTTTAGACTGAGCCAACCAAATAATACTTTTTGAGCAACTACACACAGCTTAATGAGAGAAACAAATCCAAAATGACAAACTCTGTCAGAATCATAGAACTTCAGGGCTAGGAGGAATCTTGTAGATATATTGTTCAATCCCCTCATTTAAAGATAATTGAACCTGAGTCCCAGACTGAGAAATCACATAGCTTCTACCCCATGCCCCTCTCCCTCAACCCTGCTTGGCTTATAATAGCAGAGAGGAGACTAGAATCAAGTTTCCTGATCTCTAAGGTGAGGCTTGGAAAGACATTCTGTTCTTCTCACCGTGAGTTCCATCCTTACAGGGTAATGGCCACCAAAGTCCAAGACAAGTTTCTCTGGACACCTACAGACTCACACGAGGACCAGTCCTAAACTAGGTCAAGTGCATGATATGTCATTTCAAGCATCTTTCCCCTTCTCTCTTCCTTCCAACTGGCCACTACTAGAAAGTGGTAAAAGGCAGAGAAAAGTTAATCACTTAATGTGCCAAAGGCAGTGAAAGGTTTTGTTTTAATTTTTTTTTATTTGGTAGGGGTGCAAATTTTAGATAAATGAGAACTTTGCTTATCTCTATATTCCAATTATCTAAGATCACTGGTCTCACTGATGTGGACAATAAGATTTTGGCTGTATTTGGTGACTCTACTGCAACTAATACAAAGCCTGGGAAATTGAAAGATCCTGCTGGCCTGGGCAGCTCCAAGCTGAGATCCAACTTTCTCTCTGTAGGTTTGGTAATGTATCCTTTGCAAACACAATCTATAACTTCTTCTGAGACAGGAATAGCCCAAATGCCTCATTTCTGACCCAGAACTAAACTGTAGAGCATCAGATCAGCTAGCTGCTAGAGTCTGCTCTGGTTTCTAAGCTGCCCTGTTCCTCAGTAAAAAAGAAATCCTGACCCAGTCACATTCAGGCCAAAGGAGCCTCAAGACTCTTGCAGAGTTCTGAAACCTCCACGAGATTCAGGCTCACACTGATCTCCACAACAAGCCTTGATGCCCCAAACTGAACCCCAGTTTAGCACTGAGCAGTTGAATAACTTACCTGATTTTGCAGCTAACTCTAGACCTTCAGGTTTGCTAGATACTAGACCATGCCTCTGGTTGTGTAAGATGTCAGACAAACAAAATATCTTGCTGTCTTCTCTCTGCTTGACTAACCTGACTTCCAAAGCAAAACTTTAATGTGATTGTCTCCTGCACATAAGACAGATCCAAGAGAACCTGCCAGTAGAAGGTCAAGAGCAGCCATGGAAAATAAGATAAAATGAGGCAGGAAAGATATATTTGAAATGCAGCATTTCAATATGGGAGAGGAGGAGGCATTGTACAAAGAGAAACTGAGACATGTTGAAGGCAAGGAAAAAGACTTCTTTAAATTCTGCATTTTTTCTTTTAGCTCAAGTGAGTGATAGAATCCTGAAAATATGTCAAATCTCTGTTATTGCTTACATGGCCCACTCCCCAGCTTCCCTCCTCCTCCATAGAGCAGCACATAGTGTTGTTCTAAATCCTAGTAGTAGTTTTTCCATAGAAAATCCTTGATAGAGAACCAGTGATTCCTAAGAAGGAATTTAGGAATTGTCAGGAGAATTTGTATTCAAGATTATTCAAGTTCCAGGTGAACCCATTTTCTACCTGTCTGCTCCATTCAAGCCTGAACCAGCACCTCTGTGAGTGTCCCAGAAGGTCCCAGTGTCTTCTGTGGCTCTTGCACATTTGGCTTGTTTTCCCAGGTACATATACTGCTTCTCTATGTTCCTATCACCACCCTTCACCATTATTACCAACCCTAGTAATTACTCACCACCCCTTGCGAGCACATGATAGCATAAAGTCTAAAGTACGATAGTCTCTGTTATATTTCCTTCTCCACTCCACTCAAAATTCTTCAGAAAATCTTTCCCTGAGAAAAAGTGGCATGTGTTCCCTTACCTTTTAAGTCCTGCTCAATTTATAAGTATCTCACATAAAAGGAAGCAAAGGAAGCATAATCTCTACGGCTTCTAGAGAACTGAAATGTATTCATCGCTATTTCAATCTTTTGCTCTGCTTAGAATTTTCTAGAGAAGCCAAAACTGGAAGAGATTGAGAAATCTGAAGCAAGATTTGATAAAACTATACTCTTTTTCATGGCAGCAGTATGTCATGAAAAACAGAATAGTCAGTCATGGCAATGTAGGGTTGGTTGGCAGACAGACCAAAAGCAGGAAGACCAGGTAAGAGGCTCCTGGAAAAATCCAAGCATGAAATGCTAAGTGCCTGGTCTAGGGTGTTGGAATAGTAATGGAGAGAAACAAAGATTAGATAATTTGAAGGAAGAAACAACAGGGTTTGTTGGCACACTTGATCTACAGAATAAAGAGGCAAGAGTAAAAGATTCCTTTAAGGCAGGGGTCACAGGCAAAAAGACCAGGCAGAAAATGTAAATGTGAGAAGCAGTTGGGTTGGGATTTGCAAACCGTGAAGCCCCTGCTCCATCCAAAGTGGATATCACTTTGTGGGATGGAGCCCAGAGTTGCCCGTTTTTACCATTTTTTCTTTGGACTGTTTCAACAGTCTGTAACAGATCTCTGGGCCTCCAGTCCCACATCCCTCCAATCCATCCTCCATAACATGTTCAGATGCCAAAGTGGCCTTTTGAAACAAAAACCTAATTATATCACTTCCCTGTTTAAAATCCTTAAATGGTTCCCCATGGAAGCCATGTTTTTCAAACTGTTATTTTTAGCAGCAAACCCTTCCCTCCAAACAAAAGTTTAAGCGTAAAACAGAAAAGCCTCCCAGCTGCTGCAGATGACATAGCAGTAGTGGGCCCAGGATCAGGTGTCCCCTGCCCTTAGCACTTTAAAGGATGTGTTTAGTGATATACAAATTTAACTTACCTGTTGACCATTGAACTCAGCTGGGGATAAACATAACCTCCCACCCTATCACAGTCTTCCTCATCTGTGCCATGACAAATGTCTCCTTCTCAGTCTTCACAATGGCATGGACAGATTCCATAACTCTCTGTTCCCTTTTGGTTATACAAAAACTAAATCCAATCTAAATAATGTAAAACTCTGATCTCAGGTCCAATGAAGAACTCATCTCTTGCCCTCTTTTACCCCAAGCCTGAACCATGGCTTAAGAAACCTAAAGTGGGGAGAATATTGTCCCTTCTATGGCTCCTCCTCCTCCTCTTCCAGTTCCCTAAGAGGTTCCCTAGAACAGTGTTTCTCAACCTTTTTGGCACCAGAGACCTGTGCTCCTATGAGAATCTAATGCCTGATCATCTGAGGGGGAGCCGAGGTGATGATGGTGCTGGGAAGCAGCTGCAAATACAGATATAGCTTCACTAGCTTGCCCCGCCATTCACCTCCTGCTCTTCACCTTCTGCTGCGTGGCCCGGTTTCTTACAGGCCACAGACCAGTACCAGGCCACGGCCCAGGGGTTGGGGACCCATACTCTAGAAGGCTTCTAGTTCTTCAGAGGTTGGGAACCAGGAGGAGAGCAGGGAGAAACAAAATAAATGTCTCTTCATTTAATAAGGTAGTTAGTTATCATAAACCATTGCTGGCTGTGACTGACAGGCCATTCCAGCCTATTATCTGGCAGTTGTCAAATGCCAGATCTCTTATGGGGCACTTGTGTGAGTTCTTTAGAAAGTCCCATGAGGCTCTCCACTGAGTTGAACCCTAATGTAGACCACCCTGCTCTAAGTCGTCTTTAACCCCCTACTTCTGTCCAGCAGGCATCCTCTTGGATGGGCTACAAGCTACATGGCTCAAGCCCATCTACCTTTCTCAGTGTCCCTTTGACGACAAGAAATTCATGTCTTTGCTAAGCCAAACAGGAAGAATACAAGCTATTCCACTGCTACCACCCCTCTAGCCTTCCACACCTCTCTAATTGCTTTTTCTCTTCCCAGATAAAAGCAAGTCCACTGAGCAAACAGATCGTCTACCGAGAGAATGAGAAATCAGTTTCTCCTTCGAGCAGACTCTGATCTCCTATTGCTTGGTTTGGGGTGGAAAGGACTCCCTGTTAGGCTCATGACTCCCTCCCTTGAGTCATCTTATCTTACATAGACTTGGAATGAGGTAGAGTGATGAGGGATGGGTGGGGTTGGTGGTTGGAGGTACCAGGGCCAGTTCTCCTACCTCTTTGTAAGCCCTGGAGAGAGCATCTGATCCTAATTTTTAGCAACTATCTAGAATGTGTGATACTTAGTGCTTCTTTGTCCCCATCTTTGGGCCCTAGTCACCAATTCCAGGGAAATAGGAAAAATTCAACTCACTATTTCTGTAATATGCTGAAGTGAAGGAAAGTTTCACTTCCCTCACTTATAAAATAAGGAGCTCACTGCATTCCTATATGAAGAGACAAGGTCATCTTCTGAGAAAAAGAATCAGGAGTTGAAGGTTCAAGCAATATAAAGAAAGAAGACAGACAGATTGGGGACAGAACATCAAATGCAAACCATGGACACTTTCTCCAATAAAAAAAGATGGCACATATGCATATTACATAAAAATTTTGCACATCATTTCAGGGCTGATTATTAAAATACATGCATATATACATACATGCATATTTGAATGAGAATCAGGCCCTACAAACAACATGAGGGATATATATGATTGCAAATACTCCATGTGAATAAATGAGTCAGTCATTGTCCTCAAACACCTGCTAGATTCCTAAGAGAGATAAATGGAGTGGTGACATGATGCCAGCCTCTCCCACCAAATGACAGCTGAGAACATCTCCCATCAACTATTGAGAGTAACCAAACTGTCTAAGAAAAATGGCAGAGAAGATTGCCCATCATCTGTAGTTTAGAAGAAAACAAGAAAAGAAACTAATGTTTTTCTTTCACATCTATCTTTACACTAACCTGACAGAGGTCAAATAAACCTAGAATGTGTGGTACTTCCCTGGTACCTCCAACCACCAACCTCAAATTCCAAGATCCCCAGATTAAAACCTATTTACAATGGAAATAAGTGTGAAGCACGTAGTGAATTGTAATTGTATGTCATTATGTAATTAAATGTAAAAGTACTTTGTAAATTTGCATTATATAAGTGTTATTATTATTATGCTAATTATTAGGAATATTTCCTATCCCACAATGAGACCACACTATCAGCAGTTTGAGGTCATATTCTAGAAAGGTGAAATGTTGTAAAAAAATGAGTTTGCTTGTTTTTATAACATTGTGCAAAGGTTTTCAAATTTTTCATCTCTCCATTGAAGTCTAAGAAGTGGAATCAGTCAGTGACACATGACCAAAAGAGAGTTTGGAAACTATTAAATGCAGTTAAATTTAACAAATATTTATTGAGGGGCCTTCAGAGGATACAAAGACAAGTGAGAATATAGCTCCCTACCCACCCCGAAGAAGTATACTAACTAGGAAGAGACAAGAGCTACTTTATGTGGCAGAGTGATTTTATGAGTATGGATGTGCTTCCCACTCCCATTGGCTGGCCCTACCCATCTCTGTCAGTCCTCAGCCCATTTCTTATCGGATCCGTTCCTCACTCTCTCCAGGGAGGCTGACACTCGCAGACTGAGTCCTCAGCAACTGAGTCCCTGCCAAACTCAGTCAACTAGAGGCAACAGCAGAAGACTGGAAGTCAGAAGGATGCCAGAAGCCAGAGCACTTCTTCCCCTTCTTCCTTTGCCTTGGCCAACATCTTCAACAGAATCTGTGTGTCCACTATGGCTCTGGTTTCCCTAAGGTCCTCCAAAGTTCCAGCTTCTAACCTATCTTGGCCCCTGGGCTTCCTCTCCTTTTTCTTCAGCCTAAGAATGATAGAGTATTCTTGCTGTTGCTAATCTCTGGTTTGTTTCACCTTCCCTTGAATGGCTTCCCAGCATATCCACTACTTTCATAGTTAGTTCTCTGGATAAAATTCTCTCTGGTTTAAATACTTAAGAGTAATTTCTGATTTCCTGGCTGGACTCTAAATGTGGCATGAACTTACCATTTTTGAGAGCAAAGCCTCTAATTCTAAATTCAAAGTTCACTGCTGCTGGCGCAAGTCCAGACTGAGATATACAGAGGAGTGAAGACAGAACTGATTTTTCTCTTCTCTCAAAAAAAAAAAAAAAAAATACACACACATACAGAAGACAAAAGGAATTTGGGGGAAGGACAGAGAAAGGAGCATTATGGACTACCTACTTCCCTGTCCTCAGGAAAATACAGGTCAAAAACCACTAACAAATACAAGGACATGGATATGGTGGAATCCCCTTAAAATTTAGGATGGGTCGGAGAGGAGAATGGCCAGATTAGTTTTTAGAAACCCAAAACACTGAAGATTATGGTATTCAGCTACCTACCACCCCAAATAAAATCAATCCTTTACACTTACAACTTATGTGTAAAGAAATGCAATAAATTCCGATTTTTTCCCATAGTAACTACTTTCACACTTTAAAAAATATATCAAAATCTTTTCCTCCAAATCTGTTTGGTGGCCTTGATTTGCTGGTGCCTTAAGCACACACTTTATCTGCCCATTGGGTCATTTAGTGACAGGACTGTGCAATCTGCCCTATCAAGAGATTCAGTGATCAGCCTTTCAGGGATGGTGCATATGCTTCTCTGAGAGTGTGGGGTGCTGAAGGCTGAATCTTCTGAGGACCCAGAAGTGGTGAAAAGAGATTTTTAAATTTACATGGGCCCAGAGGGAGCTGTAGACTTTAGACAGGAAGGTGAGCTAGTGTGCCAACCCTAAGAAGCCTCTCTGGATGAGCAAGAGGATGTGCAGGGTTCGCTTGCTGGTGGTAAGATATGCAGTGGATGCACCTCCAAGAGGTTATCCATATGTGCAAAAAGCTAATGCACCATCCATCAAAATTAACATTGGCCATCTTCTTTAAACCAACTATGGGAAAGGGGAGAGCATGAAAGGCTGTTGCAGAGAGAGGAAATGACCAAGAAGAGACCAATAACAAGGATTCAAGCCCCTCCTACAAGTGCCTGGCTATGTACAAATTATGAAGGATAGAAACAAAGCTTTGAATTGGACTGGGAGTTTGATTCTTAGCGCTCTCTCTCTCTCTCTCTCTCTCTCTCTCTCTCTCTCTCTCTCTCTCTCTCTCAATTAAACCAAATATACCTGAAAGGTTCTATATCACTGGGGGGGGAAATGTCAGTTCTAAAAACAAAAGTTAGTCAAATATATGGTGGCAGAGGAGATTTGACTTTAGGTGGTGAACACACAATGTGATATACAACGATGTATTATAGAATTGTACACTTAAACCCTATATGATTTTATTAACCAATGTCACCCCAAAAAATTTGATAAGATTTGTAAAAAGTTAACATCACTGCACTTCCAAGTCTGCAATTTATACCAATTACATATTTATCTACTTCCATGGTTTTAGCTAGTGTCAGAGATTGATAATGCCTAGCTCTGTCTCTATGTTTACTTGCCTTCATGTGACTCGTTACAATAAATATCCTCCCCCTCTCATCTCCTATTTTGCACATTCAAATCCTAACCATTCTTCAAGGTCTGGTTCAAACACTGCCTTTTTACAGAATTGTCTTTCACGTGAACCCTCACAGAGTTTTATTTGTATTTCTTCTGTAAAAGCTTTTGCTTTCTGCTTGTATTAGAATAATATGGGCACATCTCAACCCTCCTGCCAGGAAGTTAGTCACTTGAAAACAGAAGACATGTTTTATTCATCTTTGGATCCCCTTAGCACCTACAGTATTTCTTCATGGAAGGAACATTATCCTTCAGAGACTAGGTGATTACCCCCAAGATGATGCCTTTAATAAACTCTCTTTGAACTCCATTTTTGATGCTCCCCTCAATTGGTCTGAGAGTCAGACAAGAAAACCAGTCTCACCAATAATTATCGCTAATACTTGTTTTGTGCCTGGCCAACTATTGTGCCATGAGTTTTGCATCTAGTATCTTACTTAATCTGCCTATCCTCTCTCTAAAGCAGGTATTATTATAGTCCCCATTTGGCAAAGACACTGAGGCCTAAAGACATTAGCCAACTGCCCAAAATTACCCAGATAGTAAGTGACAGAACTGGGATATGACCATTTCAGAGTCACATCTACATTCAAACAAGAACAGAATTACCCAGATTGATCATTCTCTTCATTAAACCAATTTGAATATTTTTTAGTTGTTTTAATAAAATTTATCTTCAAAAATTTTATATATATATAATTAGAAATTTATATCTTTATATATTTATATAAATTTTTAAGTGGTCATAAAATTAAAATGAAGGACTATTTTTTTCACCTATAAAGTTTGTTTTTTGGTTTTTTGGTTTTTTTTTTTTAGAAATAATGATACCTGATGTTAGCAAGTATTCAGGAAAATGATATTCTCATACACTGCTAGTGGGAGTGCAATCTGGTACAATGTTAGAAAGCAGCTTGGCAATCTCCATCAAAAGCCTTTAAAACATTTTTACCATTAACCCATCAATTCCACTTCAAGTATTTAGCTAAAGTAAAAAAAAAAAAAAATTAGCTAAAGAAAATCAGATTTAGCCTCAAAGATACTGAGCACAGTATTGTTTTTAATAATGAAAAAATAGGAGAGAGATAAATTTCTAATTATAGATTATATATAATTATATTACACTTACATATTAAAATCCAAGCAGCCATTTAAACATTGTTTCAGAGGTGTATGATAGCAAAGATTGTTCACCATACATCACAAGGTGAAATCAGAAGGCTGAACAATGTATGGAACAAGCCAAGTTTCATTAAAATACACACACACTTACATAGTAGAAACCTGGAATGGTATAAATCAAAATGTTGAGAAAGGCTGTATTTTGGGACAGTATGGGTTAGAATTTTACATTATTTTCAATAATAACACATTAATTCTGTAATAAGAAAAGTTATATGATTGTGTTTTCTTTTTAAAAACATATCACAGGGGTGAAAGGATGCCAAAATATTTTTTTTAATGTCATTGAAATAGGTCTGTAGTTTCCACAAACAAATATACCAGTAAAAATTGGTGTAGTTTTTATATATAAATTACTGGTATATCAGTTTATAAAGACATATTAAACACTTTATACCTCTTTTGTACAACCTTACCACAGTTAGTATGCAGGTCAATAAATACTTGTTGAGTAGAATTGAACAGTTACGTAGAATTTTTATGAATGACCTAGATGAGGAAGAACACAGTGAAGTTCCTAGTTTACAAATTACAGTAAGTTCCTCCATTATATCTCAATCACATTTGACACTGTGGACAATCACATTCTTCTTAAAACTCTTACCATGGCTTCTGCCAGAGCTCATTTTCCTAGTCATCCTGCCACCTCAATGTTCACTGATCTCTCATTCCAGCTAAGACCCTCTTCCTCCTCTGAACTGTAAGCTTTCCCCCGCATGCTGTAGTCCTCAGCTTTCTGCATTCTTCTTTCCATACTCATTTCCTTGGTGAGTTAATCCACAATCATGGCATCATCTATCACCTCAGTGGGGATAATTTCAGGAACATGACCTTAATTCATTGGGTGTGGGCATGTGTGCTGTCATTGCTACATATATATTTTGATATTGCATAACAGTAATGATTAGAATTTTATAGTACAACTCACCAAGGAAATGAATGCTTGGAGGTTTTAAGGAAGAGTTGTTGGCATTGGTGGCCATAAACTCCTTCCCCCTCCCCATAAGGTAAACAAAATAAAAATACATAAATAGAAAAAAGTCAGCGAAGGTTGTGTTTAAAATTCTCAGGTTAATGGTGCCATAACTTGTTTCGGGAAGGAAGAAACTAAGTAAATGAAATAATTAGCAAACAGAAGAGTTTTTTAAAGGCCCTAGATTATACATTTATAAAACTCACTTATATGAACAAAGTACATGTTTTTATTAATCACATCTTTTTTTTTTCTGTTTTTCTGGTGGTCAGTTTTTCTGGTGGTCAGTCCTAGTTAGTGGATCACATTACTCTGTGGACTCAGCTTCAAGACAAATCTGCCTTCCTACTCTTCCAGTAGAGTTCTACTCTATCATAAAGGAAGATTAAGTAGATTTCCAAGGACCTGAATTCTTCCTTCAATTGAGGAATCACAGACAGAAGCAATAACATTTTCTGTCCCTGCAGAGCAGGGACATTGTCTAGTGTGTTCATCACTGTATCCCTAGCATCTTACAGTAGGTGACTGATACATATTTTACTAATGAAGAGTTAATAATAAATATTAGATGAAGGCAATACAGAGTTAAATTTAATATTTCTATTCTGCAGTATGTCTGTTTTTTGAGAGAGGTAATCGCCCTCATTTCAGATACTTCTTTTCCTACTGCATCTGTTGTGCAGTAAGGACAAAGTTAAAGAAGTGATCAAAATGGGTCATTGACATAAAAAGACCTAAACATAAAATCTAAAACTATAAAACTTCTAAATATAGAAAAGAAAACACAAGAGAAATTCTTTGTGACTTTGGTGTAAGCCAAGATTTCTTATGTAGGGCACAAGAAGCACTAACCATACAAGAAAAAAGGAAGAAATGAGATTTCACCAAACTTAAAACTTCTGGTCTTGAAAAGATACCATAAAGAAAATCGAAAGGCAAGCCACAGACTGGGGGAAAATGTTTTTAATTCATATACTCACAAAGGACTTGTGTCCAGAATACAAAGAACTCATACAATGTTAAAACAAGAAGCCACTTTTTTATGTGAGCAAAAGATTTAAATAGATTTCACCAAGTATGAGATATTGGTGGCAAATAAGTACATGAAAAGATGCTCAATATCATTAATCATGGGGAAATACAAAATAAAACCATGAGATACCCCTATATACCTACTGGAATGATTTGTTTAAAAACTGACAATACTAAGTGCTGACGATGAAGCAGAGGAACTGGAACTCTCATTCAATTATGGTAAACCTAGGATATGTACTCTATGATTCCATTTACATGAAGCTCTAATACAGGCAAAATTAATCTACAGTGATAGAAATATGATCAGTGGATGTCTAGGGTGGCATGGGGGGAGGCTGATTACAAAGGGTAACAGGAATTTGGGTGGGGGTGACAGAAATGTTCCATATAGTGACTGAGGAGATGGTTACAGAGTTATAAACATCTGTCAAAACTCACTGAATTGTACACTTAAAATGAGTACATCATCTTATATGTAAATTATATTTCAATAAAGTTGAAAATAATTATTTTGTAACCATTACTGCAAAACCTTATTTTAAAGGCTTTTAAAGCCTTAAAAATTATTAGTTAACAGTTATTTTAAAGCCTTATTATCAATAGTAGCTGGATCACTACAAATCATTACAGAGGTTAATCAGTCCATCAGTGATATAGGATCATCTTTGACAAATCAGTCTGCTGAAACTTACTAGAAGAATGAATTCTCTGACCAGTGGAAATGAAATAGGTTAGAGAATATTTTCCAATTCAAAAAAGCTAGAGCATGAATTTGCATATATTTTCATGATTAATGCAAGTTAATTTTTAAAAAATCAGGCCTAATCTATAAGAGTTGAAGAAAGTTATTTTTATCAGAAAGTTAATGCCTCAAAAGTGAAGAACCCTCACCCTGGGAAAACATACTTCTAGTACATACTCTTATTGAGGGAAGGAAGGCAGGGAATCATGCAGCAGGTGTCCTAGCAGGAACACTGACACATACAGACACACACAGATACACACAGACACACACACACACACACGAGATGGGCAAAAATGCCTCCCTGGACACACTCTGCATGGCCTACGGGAAGAATGGCTCCACCATGAGAGAACAGGTTAGAACAGCCAGATGTTTTTATCAGGTTCTTTACATGTATCTTGACTTAAAAATGTTTATTATCATCATTTTTTAAATTGTCAGGCACTAGAAAAGCTTTCTGTGTAAGTACATTAAAGAGAGAAAGCAAAGTAAAACCTAGTCACTGCCCTCTACCTGCCCTGCCTTATACTTCTCTCCACCGCCCCCTCAATTCTTTGCTCCCTCAATCCTCAGTAAGTGTTAAAACCACACCAGAGGGCTTGAGTTGGGTCAAAAGTAAAGTAAGTCCTAGGATAGTCTGTAGATAAGAAGTAAGGGAAGGGGTAATGAATTCAATGGATATTTGTCATTTGTAGTTCCCAACGTCCATGTATCTTTCCTAACAGTACTCTGGTATCCTTTCAGGCAATTGTACAGCCTTGTTGGAACCCTTCCTCCACAGAAACCAAGGAATTTCCCTCTGGCTCCTTCCCCCAAATCCTTTCTCCCTATATCCAGACAGAGCTATAGATGCACTTGAGTTAAGTTTAACTAAGCAAATGATCTCCTGGACTTTACTTCTTTAGCAGAGTGATAACAGAAGCAAAGAAATGGTATGCAGTGGAGCAGGGCAAGATGGTTAAGCAGTTCCTTCTCTGTCAACTCCAAGCTGGGTCCGTTATATTTCCCTTCCATCTAGCGAGGCTATCCTCAATGCGGAAATAAATATTTTAAGTCTCCCCTTCCTTCCCTATCCCCCATCCTTTCTCAATCTGCTTTATGAATTAAACATCTATTATCAGTTTGGTGGGTTTTCCTGCAAATTCCATATATCTCATTCATTTTTAAAATGCCTGTATGTGTCATATATAGAGTATTACACATATTGTTATGCAACTTCTTTTTATGAGATGTGATCTTCATTTCTTGTGTATCTTCTCATTATCCCTGATTAAAACTATATACACAAAAAAAAATCTGCCAAAGTTGGAGTCTAGAGGTAGGGTGGGACTCAGTTAATTTCCTACTAATTACTCATAATAGGATGGATTTGGGCTCAAGTTCAGCTAAACAATGAAGATCCTAAAGAATGCTAACAATGTTTCAGGCTGAAAAGTTTTTATAGGCAATATGGAGACAGTTCTTGAGCAGAGAAATGTCATGATGAAGATAATGTTTCATGAAGAATAACATGGCAACAGTATATATATATATATATATATAGAACAGACCAGAAGGAGAAATTGAAAAGCAAGGAGACTAGTCCAGTGGCTAATAGAGAATAGTAGATTTGAAGAAATAAAATTCTGGATTATTATAGCTGGGGCCAGTGATATGAACAGAAATAATAAGAAGCTGTACTAATAGAGTAGAAAAAACAAGTGATTAGAATTAGAAGAGCTAGATTTGAATTCTGTGTTATTAGTTGTGTGACCTTTGGTAAGATGCTTCCCTATTCTGTATATTAGTTTTCCTGTCAATAAAATGAAGAATTTAAGAATATCAAGGCCCCTAAGATTTTTTTCAGCAGAACTCTTTTTATTCTAGTGGGCAGGGGGGTGGGTTGGGGGGTGGGAAGCAAGATAATTCATGGATAATGGGTTCAGCGTGTGCTGGCTGGAAAATTACTGTTTGGCTATCGCCCATGGGAACATAGGTTGTCACCCATAGGAACATAACATTCTAACAATAAGCTTTCTACTTCTGTACCCCCGCTTGCACACCCGACCTGTGGGTCGACAGGTAGTGAATAGAAGAAAAATAGACCTTTGTGTTCAGACAGACTGAAGAATGGTATTTTGGGCTTAAAAACCTTGTACCTCTACATTTTGGGGCTGCTTAATTTGGGATCTGCATACCCCTGGCAGACCCAGCTGGCTGAATAAAGAGCGTGTTTCCTATAACTCACTGAGTTCTGGTGGTTCGTGTGTCTTTCGGGGGCTGGCAGCTAAACAAGAGCCCTAGCAATACTTCATTTTACCTCTCACCACCTCTGAGGAGTTCTTGAGGAATTTCCAGAGGACTAGGGAACAATGTTTGAGAAATCTCTAAAGATTCTACTATCAATTCTAATATTCAATGACTCAAGGGGATAAACTTTGCAGAAGTGCCTAGAAGAATAGTAATGGCTTTAATAGTTGTCATAGAATCATAGAAAGTGATTGATTTCTGACAAATTTGCCTGCTTCTCCTTATAATTCACTGCCTAACAATTTAGTTCTTTCTGAGGTCCTCTAACTATTCATTCTTCCTTTTTAAGACAAAATCTGTCTATCACTGTCATTTAAAATACAGGTCTGTCTTCCATCTTCTGGAATTAAGCCAAACAAATCTAACTCTTCCACAGGATAGTCCTTCAACTGTGCGAAAAGAGCTATCGAATCTGCTTTATCACCCTTTTTTCTCTCTTGCTCTGGCCTGCCATGAATGTTCCATGAATGCTCCAGTTTTGGAACAATTCAACATTTTCTAAGCATCTGACTACAAGTAGATTTTCATTTATTCATGGCTTTAAGACTTAATCAAACCAGATAACTTTCCTTAAAACAAATAACTAGCTTCATAATAAAGTATAAATAGAACCCGAATTCATTATACGATAACTATTCTTTCCTTTCTAAACATTAGCTGCTCCCACTGTATCAGAAGTAGACTGCTAACTCTTTTGACCCAAAGCAAATTGTAAAAACATCTAGCTAGGGATCCAAAGAGACTTAAGACTCAAGATCCAATGAAGAAAGTATAAATGACTCTAAAGTTCATAGTCTCATCAACTTGCAGGGGAATATAATTCTCATCAATGTAAAATTCAACTGTCTCAAGGTGATGTGGAATATCAATGTAAGAAAACTTCATTCTACTCATTCCATATTCCACTACCAGGTTTGTAAAATCAGGGTCTGTAGCTTGGGCCTAGGTTATCTGCCAGTCTGGGTAGTCTGAGGATGGGGAGTAGGAAGTATGACCGAGTCTCTGAGGTGAAAGCAAGCCAGCATAGCCACAGTCTGTGATGCCTGTGGGAGCACTGAGCCTTTACGGTTTCCTGTGCTCTAGTTGTCCTGGTAACCTGAGGTCTCCCTATTTGTGTTGGCATCATGGGGCCAAGAACGGAAGCAAAGCTAGAGCACTAGGAAGATTCACAGGAAAAAATTTGGGTAATGCAGCAGTTAAGCCACAGGAGGGTCAAGCCTAGGGCATAAGAATTACCTGTTTGGGGAGGGGGCAGTGGTAGTGTCTCATAAAAATCTGATTTCCAGATTCTGCTTCCAGAGTTTCTGATTCAGTAGTTCTAGGATGAGCTCAAGAATGTGCAATTTTAAGAGGCTACCTCCTACCAAGTAAGACAAAGACCACACTTTTGAAAAGCCAGGCCAAGCAAACAAATCAGCAGTTGGAGAGAAAAAGTATAACTATTACTCAATTTCAGAAAGGAAATATTCTAAAATAGTAGTTCTCAACACGGGGTGGAGAGGGTAGAGGGGTATGGGGGGGGGGTGTCAATTTTGTCCTCCAAGGGACATCTGGCGAGGTCTGGAGATATTTTTGGCTTCACAACTGAAAGGGTACCTCTGACATCTAGTGGGTAGAGGACAGGAATACTTCTAAACATCCTGCATTGCAAAGGACAGCCCTCAGACAACAAAGGATTATGCCATGGTTGAGAGGCCCCTCGACTCCATTGCCTCTAATGCACAGAAATCCATGCTACATACAGTTTTAGGTCATAGTATACAGGCTTAGGTGAAGTCCCCTAGAAAAAAATTTGAGACTCGCCAAATGATTTTTTAAAATAGTGAACGTTATTAAAGATGTGAATACGGAGATGAGAACAAAAGACAATAAAGAGAAGTAAATATGAACAATGGTGAGCCAAAAAGATAATCAAGGGAGGATGAGGCCCTGGGTGGAAACAGTAGGAAACAAATACTACCCCCTTGGTGGATGCAGCCTATTCATACGTAGAAGACAGTGAGCATATTGAAGAATTCTTCTTAAAGGAGTAGAGGGCAGAAGTGGAGCTAAAAAATAATGGAGCTAAAAAATAATGAGGAATGAGGCCCAAAGAGGAGGAGGAGGAATGTTTTTGAGAAAGAAGGGAAAAAAGAAGGAAGAGATTTGGCAACCATTATAAGGAGAGAGACTTTAAGTATTTCTTAGGAAAACAGAGATTAAATGTGAAACTTTTTTTAAAGTTTTGCTTTTGAGATCAGGGAGAAGAAGATAAAACTTTTATTTTCTGCCCCTTCTATGACAATGTCAATAAAAACTGACATTACACATCAAGACTTAGGGGTTTGGATTTCTGGGGTTTTTTGGGTTTTTTTTTTTTTTCAGTTTTGCCTCTAAACATTTCAAGAGGTCAGTTACTCATGTTTTTATTGTGTTTGAGGTGACCATAAGATTTTTAGAGCAGCTAAAAGACAGCCATGTGACATGGTACTAACTCCTAGAGTTTAGAGCTGGCTAACACAAAAATCATTCACCTAACCTGGCTATTTAAAGTAACTAAAATTTAAAAAAATTGGAATTCTGTTCCTTAGTCAAATAGCCATATTTCCAGTGCTCAATCACCATAAGTGGCTGGTAGCTAATGATTAGACTGGACACATAGAGAACATTTCCATCATTATAGAAAGTTCTATTGGTAAGTGCCGGAGTCAAAAGAGTTTAGAAAAATAAACTAACAAATACAAAACCTTTTCTAATCTTTAAAGAGCTGTCACATTGAAAAAGATGTAGATTTCTTCCATACTGTTTCGAAGAGCAAAACTAAGGAAAAATATGAGATGTTACAGTGAGACAGATTTTAGCTTAACAACTCCCTGGTAACTAAAGCTAGATAACAGTAGAATGGGCAGCCTCCACTACAGGAGAAAGTGACCCATTCCATTCAGTAGAGACAGTCAAGGAAAGACCAATTTGATCATCTTTCAGAGATAAGAATTAGATTCCTCTGCATATCCAATTTTGAGTCTATAATTTTAAGAGCAATTTACACATAAGAGAAGTCTCATAAGAGAAGTTTTAAAAGTCACTACTGCCATCAGTAGACTGTAGAGCAGACAGGAAAAAATAAAAGCAAATAAGTAGATAGGGAATTTAAGAGGGTTAATTACTGGCGGTAAGGGCCCTCACAAATATAATAATCTGGACACAGAAAAAAAATAAGGAAAATTTTGGTGAGAATGGTTCTAGTGGTACAGAGATGAGGTAGGAAAACTTCAATATGAGTTATTAATGGAAATTTGACTATAGTTGAAAACAGTCTGAATACAGAAAGCCAAAGGATGCTCTCTCTTAAACTACTATCCTAGCTATATATTTACCCATCTTCTTCTTCCACCTTAAAATGTATTTGGCTTGATTACAGTGTAACATGCTAGGAATATATTCATATTCATATATTGACTTACGATTCTAATATTGGTGCATTTTAGTTTGTGCGTGTGTACATGAGAACATTCATGCATACACATGTGATTACATCTATTGCTAACAAGAATTTAGGAACCTGACACTAGGATTATGAAATTCTCCATACAGTGCCTAGCCTAACATCAAGCTTAAGTTTTCACTCAACAGACTTTCAGTAATGGCCAGGTCATGCTTCTGGCTGCAGAATATAGAAAGAAGAGACTGAAGAAGATATGAATTTCAATTTTTTTTTCTTGTAGAAAAAATCATGGAAACGTAAGCATCTTTTGCTGTATCTAGAGGAAGAATATTTAATCACAAAAAGAAGACTGAAGCCTTGGTGAAAGCAAGCATAACAGAGTTTACAAAGAATCCCAAATAAGACAAAAAGGTGATAGAAAAGGAAAGAAGACAGAAGTGGATCATGCAGAATAAAGCCCAACCTTTTAAAACTCGAGGTCCTTTCAAAGAGAAAGGAGGAAAAAGAGAAGATTTCAACAAGAGTGTTAAAGATGGATAAGAGCCAGAAAGGGCTGTGGGCTTAAAAAAAAATCAATGAAGAAGCAGTGGTGTATGTTGGCAAAGAGAAGTGTAGAGTTGAGGGGAAGGAGAATTTATAGTAGAGGAAGTTGGTGTGAAGTTTTCCTCTAAAGATGCCCAACAGAGCAAAGAAGGAATGAAGGCAAAGGCCTCTGGGAATAAGGTAGGGCTGGGGCTGAAACAGCACAGGAGAAAGCAACAGAGCCCAAAGTATGATTTTTTTTTTAATTAACTGACTCAGATTTCCCTGTTGGGGCCAAAGTGACTGCAGGATTTGAGGATCTTTAAAATAAATTATAAAGATCTTAATCCTTGTTATTGCCTTTGGCACAAGATAACAAATTATAAAGATTATGATAGAATTAAAGTTTCTAAGACAAGTATCAAATACCATTAGAAATACTATCTTGATAAAAACAGCTTTAGCTTTCTATCCCTATCAGCCACAGAGTAAATATAGAAACTGTACAGCTACATATGTGTCCACAGAAAATAGTAAGTAACCTAACATAGATAGTAAAACTGAGTTATTTGTCTTTGTATACTGTAACCCAATGCCCCCACTCCAAGAAATGTTTTACTAGGTTCAGGCTACAAAGGGCAGATTAAAGGGCTACACAGAAAAGAAATTTTTAAAAGGTTAAAAATAAAGACCATAAGATGAGGAAGAGGGAAACTAGAAGTGCTATGCTACAGAAAACATATAGAACATTAACAACATAGCATTAACAACATAGAATTTAGTCAAATCAGTGAGCAAAAAAAATGGCACAAAACCAAGACAAAGGAAAAGACCCAATGCCACAAAACTAAACTTGATAACCTCACTTTGGGTTTTATATCAAATACTAAATCAGATTTTTCAACTTTTCTATTTTTCTTTTTAAAAACTCAATAAAATTAAATTGTTTGATAAACGCAGTCATGCAATTTTAAAACTGAATGCCAGGTAGTAATGCTAAACACAGATAACCTTGCCTTAAGCCACTCACTACTCTTCCTGCTCAGAGACCACAGATTATACCCTTGATTATACCTGCAAGGCCAAATCCAAATTCCTCACAGAGGCATTCAAAACCTTTAATGACCTAACGACAACTATACCCAAATAATCCGAACTCCTGCTACTTCCTAAAGCTACCCTTCACTCTCCCAACGCACAGGCCTCTGGACAGACCTCTCTCTATCCTCACCTTCCTAACTGACGTGGAAGTCTCCTTCTACCTACAGGCTCTACCTGCTATAGCCCGCCAAGGCCTGCACTGGTGTGATACTGTCCTTCAGACATCCAGTCCCCAGTGCTCTGACTCTGCAGCGCCCCCCATCCCGCTCCACTGTTTCTCCGTCCCCTTTCTGGGCCTCGCAGACTCTTTTTTGTCCAGGCCCCTGCCCTCCCCACACGAGTTCTCTGGGGGCCTTCTCCCAGCTCCGCTACGTTCTTCCAGGGGTTTATCCCTGCCTGCCTCCATTTAGTCTCAAGCTCTGCATTTGATGTCTATTAGGTGTTGCCCACCTGGGGTGAAACCAGGACCTGGATCCCTCAGGGTCCCCTCCCCCTCAATTCTCCCAGGTGCTTTCGCGATGCTCCTGAGGCCACACACACACACATCCAGGGCTCTGGTCCCCCAGATCTCCCCACCGCAGCCAGTGCAGCCAATCCCTCCTATCCGGCCAAGGCGGCGGGGGTCAGCCGTGACTCACCGGAGGGCCGGCGGCCGGGGGGCCGGAATGCGCTCACTTCCTCACCGCGTGCACCTGCCCAGCACTGCTGGAGCACAGCCCGACCGGGCCTCCGGCGGATGTTTTCTGTCCCCGAGGGGGCAGCGCGCGCCAACCGCCCCCTCTCAGCCTGCGCGCCAACCGCCGCACCGCAATGCCCACCCCTCCCCACAACTGGCATCTCCAGGGGCAGCAGGAATCACGGGGGTGAACCCTAACCACTGGCACCCCTACACAGATGCATGCACGCACACATATACGTCCACCAGCCAGAAGCCTGGCCTCCGGCCCCAAGAAGCTACACAGACAAAGGAGCGTGCCCACACCAAAAGGCATGCAAGTGGATTGAAATAACACCTTTCCCCTGCTCCCTAACTTCTGGGAGAGGGATCATGGCTCAGCCTCAACCTTTCTTTCCAGAAGCCCCCCTACTGCTGCCCATATATGGCTACCTCAACTTCATTACAATCAGCTCTCCTCCTGTCTCCATTACCTCACACCAATCCCTACTAGGTCACCTTTGCCTTCCAGCATCACCACCAGCACCTTCATGCTCTCTTGCTCCCCACCTGCATGTCTGCCACGCCCCCCATTGGGCTGGTTCCAGGTTGCAGGAGCCAAAGGTAGTCTATAATCCAGACTTCCAGGGTTCCTGCTAGTATCCCCGCCAGAAAGGCAGTGGAAGAGCTACTGACCACTGACAAGACGTCTGGGCCCTTGTGCTACACAGGCCTTCTAATCCACCTGCTCCTGCCAAGAGGGCAGTCCAAGGCCATGCCTCCCGCACACCAGCCTACATCAGGGCATCATACTTCAAGTGTGAATTTTCCTCTATCTCCTGCATTCCTCTGAAATGGAAAGGGTATCAGACATGACTCAGGTGAATGTATGGTATAGTCTGTGTCTCCATCCACTTAAGCTGTCTTCTTGGAAGAGAATAGGGAGTTTGAGGTGGACTGATGAGTTATCCCTTAATAGCAAAGAAGTGAGAAGCAGGGTAGCCCTCTACAAAAGTCAGTGAGAAGTTGTATCACCCACGGGGTGAGGAGTGGGTATCTTGGAGTAAATGGGACTGGAGACTTAGAAGGAAAAATAAAATCAATGCCAAAGTGATAGGCCCTGTGGGTAGGAGGGGAATACTTGAAACAGGGATCTCTGGAGTGTAGAAAAGGGAAAGAAATCCAGTTTGGCGAGGGGCCATTAGTACCAAAGAGATGGTCAGCATTAGAGTGGTCAGAAAGGAGAATTTGTAAGTATGCATGAGTGAGGATGGGGAGAAATGGATCAGAATCTATGAGGAAAAGCAGGAGTCCTAAAGTAAGCTGAAAGAAGATAAGAAAATGATACCTCTTCCCAGGATAGAAGTGAGGGTAGGTTACTGACTTAGGGAAAGTAGTTTTATCAGCAAGTTTCTCAACACCAGACATTTAGAATTTCAAGGACATAAGGACCAAAAGCAAAATGCTCCTGAAGATAGTTTTTGAAGGAGGTGGTAGGAATAACATGGAGCATGAGCGTGAAAGGGACAGAAGTCTATGCCAGGAAATAGCAGCTCGCAACAGAAACTTTCAGCTATGCAGAGATGTCATTAAAAGAATGGCTACTCATTTTGTCTGAGGTCTAGCACCAGCCACAGCAGCTAATGTTTTCTGAAAGCTATGCGCCAGGGAGAGTGCTAAGAGCAATAAGTGCATTATTTCATTTGATCTTTAACAACTCTATGAGTTAGTATTACTATCCTAATTTATAGATAAAGAAACAGGTTTAGAGAGGTGAAGTAACTTGCCCAAAGTCACATAGCTCTTAAGTGGAGTCAGGATTGAATCCAAGTGGTCTGACTCTACAACCTATGCTCTTAATCATCCTTCTCGGGGTTCTCCAGAACCTGCAGAAAACCCAAAGGAGGATGTTGAGAATAAATTCCTAAATCCTCGATCTATAATGTACAGAAACTGGAGTGACTCATACCATTAGGACATTACTGATGTTCCTCTTTGAAAGAACCATCTCAGATATGGGGAGATTCTGTATCTGCTGTAATTTTTGTTAGCGATGAACAATGGAGACTATATCTCTGGGATGGAAAAGAGACACTTCACTCCCCATCCCCCAACTCTGAGAGGCAGCCATGTCTCTAGGATACTTCAGAAAGACCTTGCCTTAGGGTCTGAGAGAAACATTCTCCATTCCCAGTGCCTGTTCACTGGTCTGGAGCCTCTGGCTGTCGCACCCTACTGCAGCAACTTGGTTTGGCTGGGGAACAGGATTAGCCATCCCCAGGAAATGCCTCCCTCCGGTCCAGGCAGGGATCCCAGCATATCCACCCCTGGAGAGAGAATGTGTGTGCGCGCACACATATGCATGTGTGTGTGGTGGTTTTGGGGGTTGGGGGGAGACGTGAAATGCTTCCTTCTCTCCAGGTCAGGAAGAGATCTTAGGACCACCTGCAGACCCTCACCCCTCCCACCTGCTTGCTGGGGAAGTGCCCAGTCCATGCCCCTTCCATGGCACCTCCCTCCCCCTAGCTATGTGGGGGCATGAATCAGCTCTCACAGCTTGTTAAAGCTAGACCTCTTGTTTTCATGCCCTCACCTCAGGAAACAGAGTTACAGCTTTTCCAGCTCTACTCAGCAGGGGGCCAGGGTCCTCACTTTATAAACATCTCCAAACCTGTGAGAGCAGAGGGCAAGTAGATGGTGTGAGACAAGAGCCCAGGGAAAAAGAAACTAAAGACTCACAGAGAGAGAGAGAAACAAAGAGAAGCCAAGGAGACGAAAGTCGCCTGAAGTGAAGAATTCCCAAGGGCTGTGCTGCAGGACTGGCCCTAAGGATGCTCTGGGCTGGACAGGCTAAGGGGATCTTGGGAGGTTGGGGGATCATCTGCTTGGTAATATCTCTGCTCCTCCAGCACCAAGGAGTCCACAGCAAGTGCTACTTCCAAGCTCAAGGTAAAGCTGGGTGAGGTAAAGCTGGGTGAGGTGTTAGGAAAGGACAAAGAACAGAGGGCACTGGGAGGAGGGGAACTTAGAGATGATCCTATGTCAGATTACCCAGACTCCCTCCAACTCAGAAGCAGGAGAGACTAAATATGGGGGAAGTGTCCATTTACTCTCTCCTATTCCAGAGTGATTCCATCTGCCACCACCACTCCCCTACACACTAACATTTCCTGTTCTTCCCTAGCTCCCTGCCACTATGAAGGGAAATATTTTACCCTGGGTGAGTCTTGGCTCCGCAAGGACTGTTTCCATTGTACCTGTCTGCATCCTGTCGGTGTGGGCTGCTGTGACACGTGAGTGACCAAAGATGGCCAGAGAATGGCTCTGTCATGAGTGACTGAGAGATGGCCAGGGCATGACTAGACTGCTGTCATATAAGAACAGAATAGCGGTATGAAGCCTGCCAAACCTGAAGGTTCCAAAAGTGTGTGAGAGTCGGCTTCAGGCTACGAAGTGAGGGAAGCAGAGGTGGATCTAGAAGGAGAATATTCCTGTTATGAAATGAAAAAATCCACATAGGTAGGTGAGAACTTAGGGAGACTAAGGAGGTACTGAGGGAAGATATGGGAGGAGTGCTGGGAAAGAGGGACTGTATGGAGGAAGGATAATGGTGGCCCTTCACTGTGCTGACTCCTTCCCCATTCTTTGGTTCCCCAGGTCCCAGCATCCTATTGACTTCCCTGCTGAGTGTGAGGTACGACAGGAGGCAGGAACCTGCCAATTCTCCTTGGTGCAGAAATCTGACCCTCGGCTGCCCTGCAAGGGGGGAGGGCCTGACCCAGAGTGGGGCTCAGCTAACACCCCTGTTCCTGGAGCTCCTGCTCCCCACTCCAGCTAAACTCAACTGATTGCCCTTCTGCTGACTGCCCACTGCTGCTGCCACTTCCAGGGAAACCACTAGGAGCTGCCAATTTATTCTGAATAAATAAATTAATGCTACAGCTAAAAGCTTGCCTATCATTGTCCGTGCCATTGGACCCCAGGTGAAAAAAATGGGCCATACTAGAGTCCAGGTGCTGAGTTCTCAGTATCCTGAAGAAAGCAGTGCCATGGTGGATCAGTTTCAGATGGTTATGGTGCTGGTGCTGGGGCCTGGGGCTGCATATGAGGCCAAGGTCGGGCTTGTAGGCAGCACCTTAATGGGGAGGTCCCAGCTGAAAGTGTCTACAGGCACTTGTTCAGGCCCTGTCCAGGTGACAGGCTCATGCTGTTCCATAGGAGGTAGGAGCACCAAACCTGGTTCTCGGGATGTTACAAATTCAAAATGCAATCGCCACTTCAGGGACACTGTGAAAAAGATAAAGAAAGAGGCATTAGAAGCCAGGAGTAAAAGCCAATGACAGGGTATGGTTAGCAAATGAGCAAAATCCTATATTCAGAAAGAGGGGGAGAAGTCACAGGGCAGGGAGCGAGGATCAAGGGTTTCCCTGAAATCTAGTGTGTTAACTAGGAATGTGACAATCAGGATAGCAGTGTCAAGTATGAGACAGTGGTAGCCTGAAGTAAAGGTGCTGGGAAATCAGAGATCAGTGAATCACAGGTCCCAGTGGGTAGGGGTAGGAAAAGAGATCAGCAAAGCTGTTAAGAATTTAGGGGTCAGTGTGTCTATGAAACAGGCTGAAGATCTGAGAAAGTGTTAAATGTCAGAGACTGAAAGTGGGTATGTCTGGGAGTGTGCTAGGAATCAGGATCCATTACACTCTACCTAAGTACAGTCTTTTATTCCCCCTAACCCAGTAATGCTCAAGGTCTCACCAATGGCTGTGCAGAAGCCTGGGGTGGAGCTGAGAGGGATGGGGAGGGAGAAGCTGGTTCTGGTTGTATGGAGGCAGGACTCCTGATGCCGGGCATGAGTCACATGGGACACAGAAGGGGTACTCCCTACCCCTCGGCGTCGCTGGTACTCAGGTTGTACACACTCCTCGGTCTGCAAGCTTACTGAAAACTGGGAGCAAGATAAGTGCATGTTAGCAGGTATGGGGAGTGCTGACTCTAGGTAAGAGGGGAGTACAATATGAACCTGTTTTACTAAAGAGACTCTGAGTGACCCCACTATCCACTTCTATATACCATGCCTCTTTATGCAGGCCCTTCTCCTTCTACCCTAGCCCAGTGCCCGAAAAGCCCCTCTCCCTTCTCACCTGCAAACAAGCTACAGTTCCTTCCCCTAAGTTTAAGGTCCCCACCACGTCCTCGCCGAGTCTGTATACAGATTTGAAGATGCCAAATGTCCCAACTTTTCCTCGACCATCACTGATATTGTATAGATCTGGAGAAAATGGGACACTGTAAGTCTGGAGTTTACATTGGAAAATGTCTAGGGCTGGGAGCCAGAAACCAAAAGATAGGACTTTTCTTTATAATGTGGAGTGAAATATCAGTGGATCCTCAGAAGTATGTGGCAGTTAGGAAAACCAGTCTCTGAGCCAGGAATACTAAAGGGGAGGATGGGGCGGGGAAATTCTCACGGAGGCTTCGGCAGGATGTGGCAGCCATGAGACGTTCCCCAGCCAGCTCAGCTAGCCATGAATCCTTTTTCCCACCTTCATCCTCCTCCAAGAATGGACTGGATGGGGCTACAGCCTCATCCTGGGGAAACCGAACATCTTGAAGGCCTAGAGAGAGAATAAATGGAGAAGTAATGCTGGGAGGGAACAGAGATCAGAGTAAAGGTTAGGGCCTTAGACTCCAACCTGGGAAGGCTGAAGGCAAGGCGATCCACAGCTGAGGTATACATCTCAATCTATTCTCGAGAACACCCTCTCCCACTCCCTTCTACCTTCACTAAGACCAAGAAGCTTCCCTCCAGCCCCTTTCACAAGCTCTCTAAAGATCATTTCTGCTTTGGTGAGGCTTTTCCCCAGCTCTTCCCTCCAGGAACCCTTACTTACCAGTCAGCACAAGAACTCTCAGAGGGACCCTGAGTAAAGTGATGGGTGAGTTGACACGCTGGCAGCCAATGGTCAGTTTGTAGACATACTTGACTGACTGACCCCGAAAGGAGGGTGGTCCCTCTATGGGCAGCACTTCGCTGTAGGAGTCTGGTTAGGAAGTAGTAGTCAGGGCAGCCAGAGGCAACCAGAGAGGTCCTCCTACCAGGAGCCTTAGAAGGCATTCAAAGGGTGGGAGACAGTCACTCACATGATTTGGACTCTCCAGGATCTAGCCTCAGGTCACAGAATAGGATTTTTGGTGGAGTGGAAAGGATACACTGACCCCTCTCACCTAAAAGAGATAAAGACTGCAGTTTAATGGTACATCGTTTAGTACTGGATGAAGCTAGCACAGCAAGTGGGGGCAGTAAGCTAACCCTTTTTTCTTGCTGTGAGATAGTAACAGTCTTACACCTCCAAAGCTGCAATTACATTCCTCCACAGTCCCAATGTCACAGAGACTATAATGACCCACCAGAACTCCATTTACAGCCAAAGGCAAATGCTCCGTCTCTAACCTCGGTGTGGTAGAAAGACAGTCTGACTTTCAGGCTGAACATCTGGCTGACTGGAGTCAGGGGGAGGCAGTGCTACTCGACTCTCACTGGCATGAAACTGGCAGTGGATTTGGGCACTGGCCCAGGCCAGAGCCTCACTATGGGAGGAAAAGAAGGCATCACAAGGGAGTTTCTGACCTCACCAATACTCTCCCAAACACCCGACCACACTAAGGAGCCAACATGGTTGAGGTGGCTGTCCTAGGGATCAGGGAATGCAGAACACCAAAGAGAAATTGTTAAACAAAGAGAAGTATACTATGGGTAAAAAGGAGAATGGGGGAGGAGGAAGGAAGAGGAAAGGAGAGTAAAGGGTTATGTCATCACATCTTCTGTTAAATAGCCCTTTCCTAATATGAGAGCACAATGAGCAGGGAGGTGATGATCCAGCTACAGGATAACATGAACTCTGGGTTAGCACTACAGATACCAGGCTTCCTCTCAAAAGAACCACCTTGTTCAGTACCAGCATCCCCACCTAGATGCAGAAGTGGCTGTGGGGGGCAGGGGGTTGGTGACTGTCACCACACACTCCAGCGCCTCCCCTGCTAGAAACACAGGACCTCGGCTCAGCTCTGCTACCACTTCAATCATGGCAGCTCTGGAATCGGATCTAAAAGGAAACAAGGGGGGTCAGAGGTCAGTACCATGGCAGGGAGGGTGTCTGAGTGAAACCTGGGGGTCAGAACCAAGAAGACTGGCAGTCAACACCACAGTGTCAAAGGGAAGCTCCTGGATCTGGCTGCAGGGAGGTAGATGGGAGGTACAGGAGACAGCTGACTCAGTACTATCCAGGGGTAGGGCGTCGCTCCGGGACCAAGACACCCGCCCCTCTCAGCGCCGGGTTAGTCCTACCCCCCGAATCCCCAACCCGGCCTCCGCGCCCCCTTTCCTTAAGGCTCTGCATTCCAGCCCCAGGCCACCGACACCCGTCACCTCGCGCCCCCAGTCTGAGCACTTCGCACCGTCCACACTGGGAGTCTAGGCACACCAAGGCCCTCGCCTGCGCGGTCCCCGACACCCGGGACCCGACCAAGGGCCTGGTGGGGTCCGCCGCAGAGGCAGTGCAGCAGAGGCGGGACTTCCCTTCGGCCTCCACCCCCAACGGAGCCCCTTCCGGCCGGAAACGCCGGGCTGGCCCGACCGGAAGGGGCTTGGGCCCCACTATCTTGGGTCACCCTCCCACGGCCTGGGACCTGGGCGCGGGCACTGCCCGGGATACCGGCCGGCGGGACCCGGCGCCCAATCCTGGGGGTCCTGGTGCCGAGGCCGGGGGACGCGGCTGAGGCTCCCGCGAACTCCCGGGCCGGTCCCGGGGGCGGTGCCTTGCGGGCTGGCTCCCCGGGCTCCTCCCCTCTCCGACGGCCCAGTAGTCGCCGTTTGGCCCGGCAAGCTAATCATCACGGCCCAATGACGACGAAGCCTGACCCTTCCCGCCCAGGACCTAGAGAGACTACCGAGGGAGAGCTTGAGGCTGCTTCATTGCTGTCGCCTCCGCTGCAGCAACAGCTCCCAGGTTCCACAAGACACCTGCTCACCTCAGCTTTCCCCAGCCCACGGCCCTACCGGACGGCACCTAACAACAACCAGCGCCTACATCTGGACGGGGCTGGCGAAATACTTTGTACCAGAAGGCTCGGGACCCGGGACCATCGAGGTCGTGGGGACCCAGGATCCAGAGAACATGGGAACCGGAGTCCCATCGTCTGAGCAAACCAGCTGTGCCAAAGGGGACCCACAGATTTATTGCCCTGAAGATACTGAAGGCACTGAGGTTGTGCAGGTTACTGACTGCGAGAACCCTGGGGATGATCGACCTCAAAATGAGCCGGGCTACAGCGGTCCGGAGGACTCTGGGCAACTGATGGCTTCCTACGAGGGTAAAGCTAAGGGCCACCAGGTGCCTCCCTTTGGCTGGCGCATCTGCCTGGCTCATGAGTTTGCAGAGAAGAGGAAACCCTTTAATGCCAACAACATCTCCCTAAGCAACCTGATAAAGCATCTGGGCATGGGCTTGAGGTGAGTAGATCCTGTTGCCTAGAGTACCTTAGGCTTCAATTTGTTCCAAAACAAGACTTCCAACAGAGGTGGGAAAGGATGAGAAAGCAGGTAGGTGCCTTGTCCCAGTCAAGTGGTCCCTATCCTCAACATATCCTAAGCCTTGGTTTTGGAGGGTGAGACAAAGTCACATCTCTTTGCAATCCCCTTTCCTCCCAGTAACTTGTCTTTTTAAGCAGGAAAGAGCAGAAAAAACATCTGCACCTGCAGTTAGCCTTTCCCATTTAGGCTCCCTCTCTCATACTCCCTCTTTTCCAAAAACTGCCCTTTAGGATTAGCTATACTTTGTGGCAAGGTAGGAAAAGATAGCCTGGCTGCTATGGTACTGACACAATGTTGTTTTATTTAGGAGGGGAAGGTTCTCAACCCCAGATTCCTGAGCAACTGGGATGCTCTCCATACCTCAGTTAGGCACAACATATTACAATCTCAACACCGATTAGATTAGTTTCTTTCCTCAAGCTTTAGCTCCAGGGAATGGGTGAGAGGATGGTGAGAGGTACTGTTCACTCTATTCTGGGATCAACAGCTCCTGATATAAAAAGCAAATAAGACCTCTGACCAGAGAGGCACTGTTATAGGTGTTCTAGAGCTCTTAGTAATAACATTCCAAAGCCTGCCCTCTTCTCCCTGCACTCCCTACCCGAAGGTTGCAAACTCCTGAAGAGCTCATCTTGGGCTGTAGAACTCCTCTAAATTCCACCAGATCCCACACTGAATTCGAAAACTAGTGGTGAGAAGCCAAGATCTATTAAGAACAGGTGGATGTAAGGACAAAAAGCATCACCCTGAGGTCATCCTGAGTCAGTCCACACAGTAAACACAGCCAGGGAGGGAGGCATAAAGGTTGGGAAACCCAGCCCTGATAGCCTCTAAAGTAGGGTTTTTTTTCCCCCCCAGTCAGTGCTGTGGGGTGAGGGTGGAGAGTCCATTTACCTAACCCCAGCCTGGTGCTGCCTGGGTACCCAACTCCTTTGCTAGTCCCTGTGGTTGGCCTGTGCCAGAGAACAATCATCCCTCCAGGCTGCTTCTGAAACTGCTTGAGCCCAGCCTTGATCCCAAAAGCCTTTGGGTCAAAATAGAGTCTAGGGCTAAGGTACTGAGAGAAGCACATTGGGGTGCATGTGGTGGGGACATTGAGATCAAGAACAGGTGGGCATCTTAGCCCCACAGCCCCTAAGTATGAGCTGAGTCATAGAAGCCTGAAGTTGTGTTCAACCCCCTGGATCATGGCTGCCCATACCAGGATAGGGTGGGGGCCACTGACACTGGGCTTTTGGAATGGGATGAGGTCCTGCACTGAGAAGAAAGCAGGGGTGAGAAAAGGAAGAATTCTGAATAATTCTTAAGTTAGGGCTGAAATTATGGAGAAGGCTAAATAGGTCAGGAATGGCTAGCTGCTGAATTAAGGGAGAGAAAGACATACCCTAAGAGAGGTGAACTTGGGGTACACTGATCAGGAGCTCTAACAAGACAGTTCTCTTGGCCTCAGTATGGTAAGAACTCAGTTTTGATTGTTCTCTCTTCCAGATAGAGTCCATTCTTTCAATATTTATTGAATACTTGTTCTATACCAGATACTCTTTTGTTCTACCTATCATATCTTGCACTTCTCCCTCACTGCCCTAATTCCTGCTGTACTCTACCTCCCTTCACCAATCCTTTCTGGCCTCTAGTTTCAAAGTTCAGTTTCCTCTAAGCTGCAGGAAGGATCTTCTGCTTTCCCATCATTTCATCCTTTGTCTTCCCTCCATCTCCCCTTACCTCTAGAATATACCTTCCCTATTCTTTAACTTCAGTGTCCCCACCACATGCACCCCAGCATTTCTCCTCTTGCTCCTATCTCTGTTCATCTCTCTTATGCTCCACTGTTTGTACATACATTTTTAAATCCGGCAAATATTTATTGACTGCAGACCATGAGCTCTGCCATGTGCTTGAAATGATGAAAAATAGTCTTTGTCACTGTCCCATTCCCCAAGGAACTTAAAATTATGCTAGACTCACATGAGAAACACTGAAATAACAAGACAATATCTGATTGGGAATTGAGATAGTGTGTATACAAGTAATGATCATACCTGACAGAATTAATCTACTTTATACCTTTCCTATCTATTGTTATTTGTTCTTTCAATCAGTCCACGAGTTAGGTAGGTATGTAGGTAGTTAGGGCAGGAGGTATCCCCATTGTGCAGATGAGGAAACTGAGGTCCAGAGGGGTTACTTCTATAATTACATGGCTACAAGTGTCATGCTTGAATAGTGGGTATAAAATGGCTGGGTAAGAATTGGGAGAGAGTCTCGCAGGGCAAGAGTTGCTTAGTGAGGACCTACCCAGAATGGGAATTTGTAGAAAGTAAGGTTAGAAGATGGCCTGGGATGGATGGGAGAGCCTTGAATCCCAAACAGAATCATTTGCCTTTTGGAGATAGAGCTATGACAAGACCAGGAAAATATTGGGATTTTTAGAAGGCTTTACTAGGATATTATGAGAGAGCAGAATCACAAAGCATATTATTTAAATCCTCAACTTAAAAAAAAAAAAAGGAAATACCCCTAATGTAAACACTGGTTGTCTGTGAGTGGGACTTTTTTCCCCTTCTACAAATTTTCATCTTTCATAATCGAGAAAAAAAATCATTTTAAAAAGAAGCTATCCCAGCAGCCTGTGCCTAGTGTCAGGGTTGTAGGTCAGTAACTGGCCCTTTCAGCACCTCGGACAAAAGCTCTTGAGGTAAGCTAAAGCAGTGGTGGTGGAGTTAGAGGTGAAGAAAGATCAGAAAGCTCTTGAGAATAGAGAAGAAAAACAAAGACAGTCTCATACTGTGAGCTGGGTGACCGGGAAGATGAAGGGACCTTAAACAGTAGAGAAGTTGAGAGGAGAGGTTTAGAAGCAAAGGTGATGGGTCCTTGGGACATTTAATGGGAAATCACAGCTGGATATACAGAAAGAGGTAGGTGACTAAAGTCTAGGAGGCATCACCCACCTCCCCTTTCACTCAGACTGCCTCTTGCTCCTCAGGTACTTGCAGTGGTGGTACCGGAAGACCCAGGTAGAGAAGAAGAAACCTTTCATTGATCTCATCAACTTTGTACCCCTGAGACAGATCTACGGTGAGCCTCACCCCAGCCCTGCCCAGTTCAGGGATGGCCCAGCCTCCAGGTTTACTGCAGAGCTAGGCAAAGAGGCTTCCAGCTTAGGCAAGTTGCACTGCGCCCACTCTCGAGGTTTTTTTTTTTTTTTTTTTCGCTTTCCAGCTTTATTGAGATATAATTGACATATAACATTGTGTAAGTTTAAGGTGGACAACGTGTTGATTTGATAGTCCCATGGTTATTAGAGGAACCCATCTTTATAAAAGTCTGGAAAGTGAGAAGTGGAGTTGTTTTCCTCTCCCCATGCCCCCCCAGTAACGATCCTCATTTTCTCTCTAGGTTGTCCATTGGGTGGCATCGGGGGAGGCACTATCACCCGTGGCTGGAGAGGCCAATTCTGTCGTTGGCAACTGAATCCTGGCATGTACCAGTACCGGACAGTCATTGCTGACCAAGTAAGAGCCAGGAGGCGGAGAAGAAGTCCAGGACAGTACCACCTCAGGCCAGGAAGGGTGTCTTAGCTACAGAATGTGATAGATGTGTACGTGATTAAGTCCAGTAAGTCCTTTCAAGATGCTTTCTCTGTGCTAGGATGTACTATAGGAATGAGACACTCACAGAACACGTTTTTTGAAAGAGTAAACAGCTGCAGAACCCCTGTGCCCTCCATTTCACTAGTAAATGCCTCCTATTTTGCTGCCCCAGCTCCACTAGCTGGGCCAGGACCCAGCCACAGAGAGTGCAGAGAATTCCCAGACCATTTAACCTAGTTGAAAGAACATATGGTAGGTCCAGAAGGGAAAGCAAAACCAAAAGTTCACAAATGCATGGGGTGCGGAAAAGATGCATAGAGCGCCCAGTGCTCACTCTGATTTGCCAGCCAGATGCCAGAGACCAGCTCTTCCTCTGGAGGTCTCTCTGGCTGAGGGCCTAGGAAGCCCCTCCTCTACCAGGCATCAATCTCTAGCCTTCCCTTTTCTGAGGCTTCTCTTCTTTTTCCCGTTTCTTCTTCACACCTGGGCCTCGGATTGCCAGAAGCATGTGCTCTACCTTTCATCATCTCTCTCTAGTGACTTCCCATGTTGAGTTGTCCACCAGGTTCTTATTTCCTGTCTAAGGGATGCCTCCAGCTTTCAGCTCATCTTCAAAGGAGAAATGACTAGCAGACCTTGAGTCCAATTAATGACAGTGCCCTTCCTAGTTAGGTTTACCAGCCCTGCCCAGTGCCCCAAGCTTCCTCTCTGGCTCATCCCTTAGGTATCCCGAGGGGAATGCCTTCCAGAATCATGACTGCTCGGTTAAAGTAATTACTGCATGCTTAACATGTGCTAGGCTTTTTGTATAATATTTAATATTTAAAGACAATCCTATAAGTATCATGATTATACCCATTTTACAGATGAAACTACGATCCAAAGAAGTCAGTAAAGTGCCCAAGGTCACATGGTTGGTAAAGCAGAAGCACTGGGAAGAACCAGTTCTCTCTGTGGTTAAGAGCCCATGGTCTTATTAACCATTATCTACTATTCCTAAAACATAATTTTAAATTTTTACTAGGGGAATAGGACTTTGAGGAAATGAAGGCTGTGAGACCACATCAGTGCCAAAATGAGAGGAACAGATAGTAAACTAAAAAAAGGGACACTGCTGCAGACTTTGCCCATTCTCTCCCTACACAGGCCAACTCTGCCTGACTCTGATGTGGAGTCATAGCTGGAGAGAGGAAACTCAGTGAATTAGAGAGGGTCCCTGCCCTCAAAGAACCCAAAAGAGCAATCAGGGAGTCAGAACATAAATAAACACATTATAACACACTGGGCTAGAGGAGTAAGGGATACACAAGAGGGTGAACTGACTCACTGACTGAGGAGAGAAGATGGCATTTGACCCAGGCCTTGAAGGATGGAGAATTTCACCAGATGGACAATGAGCATAAGCAAAGGCATGGAGGAGGAAATGCAGTGTGCTCAAGAACAATGGGTATTTAATATGACCAGGATATAGGTGTTTGAATAGATAATCAGTCTGAAAGACAGGGAGAGGTCAGATGAAGAAGGCCTTGAAAGCCAGGTAGAAGAGTTTAGACTTTAGCCTGAGGGCCCTGGGGAGTCACTGAAAAACATTATAAATACAGATACCCAGATAAGAAGGGGGAGAGGGTAAAAGCAGAAACAGTGAGGTCCTGCATTATGGCCATTAAGACCTCAGTGGTGAGAACGGAGAGAAGTCTGAGAGAAAGAAGGACAAAGAGGCAGGACTTGGTGGTGACTCACTGAGCTTGGGGAAAAGGCCTGGGGAATAAGTGAGGCTGTGATGCAGTGGTAACCATTGCAGGCTCTGGAAGATGAACTACTCTGAGAGGAAGGAGACTAGTTTGAGGTGCCTGTGGGTTACCCCGTTCTAGCTTATCTTCCTTCTTTAGTTCACAGTGTGCTTGCGTCGGGAAGGACGGACTGTGTACCAGCAAGTCCTGTCCGTGGAGCGCCCAAGTGTCCTGCGCAGCTGGAACTGGGGCCTTTGTGGGTACTTTGCATTCTACCATGCCCTCTATCCCCGAGCCTGGACTGTCTATCAGCTTCCTGGACAGAATGTCACTCTCACCTGCCGCCAGATCACACCCATCTTGCCCCATGACTACCAGGTGAGATCCCTGTGTTTCCTCCATTGTCCTCCCTTCCCTGGGATCTGTCTCTGCTGGAAATTCCATGACCTGTGAAAAAAGGGGCTGGTGCCTGAATGTCATGCTGGTTTCCATAACCTTGGTCCAACTGGTTTTCTGTCTCATGGTAGACAGCCTGCCTGGGAATATGAAGAGATGCGAGTGGAAGATGAGAGTATATTTAGGAGTATTTGAGTCAAATCCTTGGTGCTGAGGATTGATCCTGGGGTGTGAGTTCAGGAGGCTATACACTGGGACTGAGTCTGATCTTTTGCTCCCAGGACAGCAGTCTGCCTGTAGGAATCTTTGTGTGGGATGTGGAAAATGAAGGGGATGAAGCCCTGGATGTGTCCATCATGTTCTCCATGCGAAATGGATTAGGAGGTGGAGATGATGCCTCAGGGGGTTTGTGGAATGAGCCCTTCTGTCTGGAGCGTGATGGGGAGACAGTACAGGGGTTGTTGCTGCATCATCCAACCCTTCCAAATCCCTACACGATGGCTGTAGCTGCACGGCTCACGGTACGAAGCAGTCTGCCCTATATACCTTAGCCCTTGAACCCCTACTCTCAGCCTTGTCCCTGAGCCTTAGCCCCTGAACCCCTACCCTCAGCCTTGTCCTTGAGCTGAGTCCCATCCCACCACGGTCTCTTCATTTCTTCAACTCCTGAGCTTTACCTTCACCACAGCCCTCAATTCTCTAGAACATGGAGGATAGAATATATAACAGGAGCTAGAGCATTTGTCAGAAGTCAGTGTACTTGTGGAGCTTACCCTCACAGTCTTTGATCCCTTAACAGGCAGATACGATGATAACCCACATCACAGCCTTTGACCCTGACAGCACTGGGCAGCAGGTGTGGCAGGATCTACTTCAGGATGGACAGCTGGACTCCCCTGCTGGTGATGGGGGTGTCTAATAGGGAGGTGGCGGGAAGAGAGGCTGTCCCTGTCTTAGGAGCAGGTTGGGAGGCCTGGTAATGAATAAGCCTTTTTCCCACATTAGGGACCCCTGGAGCTGAAGGGGGTGCCTGTGCTGATTCCTCTTGTGCTTCTCTCAGGCCGAAGCACCCCCTCACAGAAAGGGGTAGGCATTGCTGGGGCTGTGTGTGTTACGGGCAAGTTGCCACCTCGAGGCCAGTGCTGCCTGGAGTTCTCACTGGCTTGGGACATGCCCAGAATCATGTTTGGAGCTAAGGGCAAGGTCTACTACAGGTGAGGGGACCAGGAGAATACAGGGATCCAGGGTGCTAGGGCTCGGACCTGGAGCCCATGTTCTCATCCTTCCCCTTTGTTTCCACCCCAGGCGGTATACAAGGTTCTTTGGCTCAGATGGTGATGCAGCACCTGCCCTTAGCCACTATGCACTGTGCCGATACGCAGACTGGGAAGAAAGGATCTCGGCTTGGCAGAGACCAGTGCTGGATGACAGGTGCCAGTGCAGCCCATCTCTGGCCTTTCTCCCACTCACTCCAGCTAGGACTCCTTGATTCACTCTCCACCCACCAAAGTCAGTGGAGTTGGGCTGAGAATCACGTAGTGTCCCCACTCTGCTGAACTCCAGAATCCATCCTTTCCTGTCCTGGGAGGTCCACACTCATTAGACCTTCCTTCCTCCTGGCTCCCCAGATCCTTGCCTTCCTGGTACAAATCTGCACTGTTCAATGAACTATACTTCCTGGCTGATGGAGGGACAATATGGCTGGAAGTTCCTGAGGACACCCTACCAGAGGAGCTAGTGGGGAACATGTGTCAGCTCCGCCCCATCCTACAGGAGTATGGTCGATTTGGCTACCTTGAAGGTATGGGTTGCCAGTGGGCCATGGTATGGCAGGCTGTGTCTATGAGGCCAGTTAGTGCCCTACCACCAGGCAGGATGACAGGTGTTGTCAACTCCAGAGTATTGGTTGACGTGAGGGAGTAAATGGCAGGTATGGGGTGTAACTGCCCCACACCCAAATCTAGAAGACAAGCTAGAGAGAACATGAAGGGGAAGCAGAAATAATGGCAACAGTGTGTTTCCCTCATTCCTCCAGGCCAGGAATATCGCATGTACAACACATATGATGTCCACTTCTACGCTTCCTTTGCCCTCATCATGCTCTGGCCAAAACTCGAGCTCAGCCTACAATATGACATGGGTGAGGGTCTCTTTTGTGCCCCTTCTGCTTAGCTCCTGACGCCTCTGAACTTTTGTGGTCCCTCAGATGATCTCTTCTCCCTTCCCCCAAACATATCTACATTCTGTTTATTGGTTCCCCTCTGGGGTCACATGCACAGTTCTGTGCCCTACCCTGCCTCTATTCCCTGCATACATACACACTCCCACTTGTGTGTCTGCTCTCCTAGCTCTGGCCACACTCAGGGAAGACCTGTCATGGCGACAGTACCTGATGAGTGGGGTAGTGGCACCTGTGAAAAGGAGGAACGTCATTCCCCATGATATTGGGGACCCAGGTAAAAGTCCCTCCACCTCAACTTCTCTAACTTTTGCACCCTCTACCCTACCCACCAATGCAGATAGACCAGGTTCCCTTCTCTCCTGCAGATGATGAGCCATGGCTCCGGGTCAATGCATACATGATCCATGATACTGCTGACTGGAAGGACCTGAATCTGAAGTTTGTACTGCAGGTTTATCGGGACTATTACCTGACGGGTGACCAGGGCTTCCTGAGGGACATGTGGCCTGTGTGTTTGGTAAGGGATGCATGTACAGTGGACAGTGTGCCAGGGGATGACAGGTGTTTGGGGAGAGCCCAGTTGGCTATTGTCTTTCCTTAGTATCTAGGTCTTAAGTATCTTGACCCTTCTCTAGGCCGTGATGGAGTCTGAAATGAAGTTTGACAAGGACCAAGATGGACTCATTGAAAATGGAGGCTATGCGGACCAGACCTATGATGCATGGGTCACCACAGGCCCCAGGTTGGTGGAGGGTGAGGGGGAGTAGGGATTTTCAGAGGGCCTGAGGTAAAGAACTGGGCACCAAGGGATTGTGGGCTTAAGGAAAAGTGAACTCACTGTCTGTTATATTGCATGGGAGTAGCTGAAGCTACCAGTCTAACCCTTAAACCTGTGTCCTTGATCAGTGCTTACTGTGGAGGACTGTGGCTGGCAGCTGTGGCTGTGATGATCCAGATGGCTGCTCTGTGTGGGACACAGGACATCCTCGATAAGTTTTCTTCCATCCTTAGCCGGGGCCAAGAAGCCTATGAGAGACTGCTATGGAATGGTGAGTTGAGGGATCCTAAGTCTTAAGGCAGCTATGGGGACACAAGGAACCTTACTTTGCCCTTCCTCCACTCCAGGACACTATTACAACTATGACTGCAGCTCTCAACCTCAGTCCTATAGCATCATGTCTGACCAGTGTGCTGGCCAGTGGTTCCTGAGGGCTAGTGGCCTAGGAGAAGGAGACACTGAGGTGAGAGAGACTAGGAAGAGGAACCAGAAAGGTGGGTTTTTCCTGGATGTATGAAGCAAGTTTAAGAGAACATGTTTTTGCCTTTGCCCCCTAGGTATTTCCTACCCCACATGTGGTCCGTGCTCTCCAAACTATCTTCAAGTTCAATGTCCAGGCATTTGCAGGAGGGGCCATGGGTGCTGTGAATGGGATGCAGCCCCATGGTGTCCCTGACAGATCCAGTGTTCAGTCTGATGAAGTCTGGGTAGGCGTGGTATATGGGCTGGCAGCTACCATGATCCAGGAGGTAATGCACTCCCTTCCCCATCTCTCTACCATCTGTACCTTGGCCAGCACTCTTTCTCAGCCATCAAACTTATACAGACTAACCTGATGTCATCCTATGCACCCATTAAACCTCCCCTTTTCCTTAGCATGCATTCCATCTCCTGCCTTCAGTCTTCTGCCTGTGGGTCAAGTTTATCTCCCTACTAGCTGGGAACTGCCAGAAGGCAGAGACCCTATTGTCTCCATCTGTCCAGCTGAAATGACTATTCAGGGGTTGCCAACTAATGTGACTACCATCTTTCTCTACAGGGCCTGACTTGGGAGGGCTTCCATACAGCTGAAGGCTGCTACCGTACTGTGTGGGAGCGCCTGGGCCTGGCCTTCCAGACCCCTGAGGCATACTGCCAGCACCAAGTGTTCCGCTCTCTGGCCTACATGCGGCCACTGAGCATCTGGGCCATGCAGCTGGCTCTGCAGCAACAGCAGCATAATAGGGCCTCCAGCCCAATAACTGAACAGGGCACAGGACTTAGCACAGGGCCTAAACTCAGACTAAAGGAAACCATGGCAAACCTGAGCCCAGAGTGAGCCCTCTGAACTGGGAATGACGCACCAATAGCCCAGCCTCACCTTTCTTCCTCCCCACTCCTCCCAGCCTCCTGCAATCCTGAGCCTCAAGGACGATCATGCTTATTCCCTTCTCACCCAACTGCACCAGTAAAGAGGGGTAGAGAATGACCTAACCATCACAATCACTTATTTATTTCCTCGCCCCACCCCCTTATTGTATGAAATGTTCAAAAAGGTCAGCTGATTCCCCCAGGCCCATTCATGAGGTGACATACACGGGTACAAATAAAAAGCCCAGAAAGCCAGTAAAAGTGGTGTTTTGGGGTCCTCAGGTTTCCTGACAGGGCACAGGAGCTGAGACTAGCCTTCCCTCATTCCTTTTAATCTGACACAGACTGGAGGCCCCAAGTCTGACATCTAGCCTGAGTGTCTACCTTGTAAGATAACACATATGGAGCTGGGAGCTGGGAGCCATTCTCCCTCTCTTGTGTGATTTGCATGCAGGGAAAGGATGGGATCTGGGCAGGGGGACTTTGAGAAGGGGTCAGGGAGTGTCAACTTCATGGGAGGCTCTGTACCAGGAGCCTGAGGCATGTGGTAGAACAGGCAAGAATTGCCAGGAACCTGGAGCTCTCGGTCTGAGCTGTCCTTTGGTACCTCTGGCTGCAAGGCAAGCAGCTCCAGCTGGTGAGGGTCTTCACTGAGGCCACGAAGCTGGCGGGATAACACTGAGGAGACAAAGACTCTTCAAGAGGAGGCCAGGCTTCACCCCTCCCAGTCCACTTTTAATGATATCCTTAAGACTCTCACCTCCATGCTCAGCTGGCAGGCGCCCCCTTGTGTCAGAGGAGTACATAGCAGGTACAAGGAGGAGACAGAAGGAGAATAGCAGAACCTGGAGCACAGGAAAAGGAGATGAATAAAGGCTCTGGATTACACCTGTCCCTGCTACCTGAGAGAAAGATCTCTCCTTCCATCACCATCCTCACCAAGACACAAGTGCTGCTGCTGCTGGTTTTGTTTGCTATCTGAACTACCATGGCCTGGAGTCTCCTCAACTGATCCAGGAGAGACCTAGAAGAGAGGGGACAATGAGCAGCCCCTTGCTTGGCACCAAGATACAATGAAACCCCCTCCTGCTAAGGTCATGCCTCCATCTGTGCACTGAATTTTTTTTTTTTAACCAAGAGAAAAAGTTTAATAACATGTATACCTACTATATTACATGAGATCCAGAAATACTGAGTTTTACTTTTTCTATTTTTCCAGATGTCTTCCTCTATGTGGACAAAATGCTTGAAGTTCCTCATTAAAACAAACACCTCTCTGCCATGCCCTGACTTAAACTCCTTTGTAAACAATTGGTTCTATACTGCTCAAATAGCCATGTGTATAATCCTCACCAAGCAGTCTACATTCTCCACCTTCTGACCCAACTCACATTAGGGTCCCAGCCAGCCTGGACTATGCTATGTTCTCCCTAGAATTCTCCCCATCCCCACCCCACCCCCCAGAATTCTATCTACTATAAAATACCATCTGCTCTATGAGGTCTTTTTTAATCCTTCCTTTGTCTTTCTTGATACTTATCCTTAGATAGTTGTGAATTTATCCCCTATTACTGTGAGCTTCTTAGAATCAGAGGCCTACCAAAGGCCAAGCACCAGACTTTGCATGTGGGAGGTGCCCAGTTGAAAATCAAGTGTGGAACAGGGAAGAGTGAGACAGCATTAAATGGGAAGGATGAAAAGGAACTGATGTTGGAGAGTTGCTTACAGATTCTGTTCCTCCAGGAGCTGTACTTTGTTCTGTAGCTCCAGATTCTGGGCTGTGTATTTTAAGACCCTGGGGGAACAGCAGATGTGGGGATATGGTCTTTATCTTCCCTTCAACCTACCACTTCCAGCTACTTCTGTTTCCCCCAGCCCAGAGTCCCTCTGCCATTTATACCTGCTTTCTAAACTTCCCACATACACCTTCTTCTTCCTGCGGCTCTCTTGGGCAGACTTTTTATTTCGAATCTTCCTCCGCACTCGTTTTAGAACTTGTTCCTCCATCTGAGAGAATACAGGGAAAAGGGGGATCATCAGACAAACATTGGACCAAAGAGTTGGAAGGCAACTGCATTCAATCTTCCCAATGCAGGACTCCCTTCTACAGCTTCCCTGACCAAAAGGTACTTGGCTTCTGGCTGAATGCCTCAAAGGTTCAGGTATTAATGCCCTTACAAGCCAGACCATTTTTAACAATTTTATTAATTTGAAATCTTCCTTCTCCTGAGCCAACACCTGCCTGTATAATTTCTATCCATCGGACTTACCTAACCTTTGAAGCCATACAGAACAAATGGTCTTTGGCTATTTTAAGGCACTCAACATTTCTTCAGAGTTAAGACAAATATGGGCAAATTTTTTTAACTCACCATCTTACCTCTTTGAGATGAACAGTCCTTTTAATACTGTCAAAGATCTGGGCTCAAAATTGGACAGTAAGATGTGCTCTTGCCAGTATAAAGGAGAGCAGGACAGTCACTGCCCTTCTAGAAGCAGCTCCTCTACTGATACAGCCTCCAACCCCATTCACTTTTTTAGTAGCCATATCGCACTGTTGACTCATCTTGTACTTTTAAGAAATTAAAATTCTTTTAACTTTTCTGTTAATGAACATTGATTTCACAACAGTCATCACAATATCGTGCTTGTGAGGCTGCCATTCATTGCTGCTTAAAACTTAAAATTCAAGATTTTACATTCTTGTTATACTATTTAGTCCAACCTTGATGAACTCTAAAAATTCTACCGTTTCAGGTAGGTGGATTACCATAAAGCCAGTGAAAGCTTAAGTGTCAGTAAAATCTAAGTCCTTTCCAAGTCTCTATACTAACGTACTGATAATTCTGCATTCTATTTAAAAGAGAACCCCAAAATTTGTTCACAAAACCAGAATCTGCCCCTGCATGCAGCATATCAACTACATCCCCCAGGTGCCTATAAAGAACAAATTTGCTAAATTCCTCACTTCGGTCCTTGTTCAAGTTACTAATACAGAATTAACAGAATTGGCCTACTTGGTACTCAACAACCCCCACCCCCACCTCCCCAGCCTTTGCTTCATCAATGGGAGTCTTACCTTAGTGAGAGGAAAAGTCCCAGGCAGAGTAATCCCCTCCTGCTCCAATAGCCTCTTCTCCTCATCTGTCAGTATCAGCCTAACCATCTCCTGGGGTTACAGAAAAGTGGGCAGCAGAGTTGCAAGGGGATGTCAGAGAGGAATGAGGAATCCTGTCTGTAGCCATGCAATCTGAGAATAATCCTCTCATAAATCAAGTACCTGCTCTGACGGCTCCTCCACATGCAAAGGAATCAGGGCCCCCTCTTTTCCATAGCTCTCAGTATCTGCAAAAGGGAAAGTGAATAGCCATGTCTCTGAGTCCTCTCCCCGCAAAACTTCACTTCTTCCAGACTCACCTACATCTATGGAAACATGTTCCTGTGGGAGAGAATAGGTGTGGTCGTGGTGGACAAGACAGGGGTTCGAGTTGCTGAGAACGCTCAACGATGGTGGGGGACTCTGCAGAGAGCTCAGGAAATCCTCTATGTCCCAATCGTTCAGTGCCTGCACAGGGTTCAAATTAAAAGGCCTTGACCCATCACCACTCTCTGCCTTGTGAATATCGCGTGCTCGCGCCTCACTTCCCACCCACCTGGGGAAGCGGTAACTCCCAGTTCATTGGAGCCTCCATGGCCTCGTTGGGCACCGCCCCCAAATCTCCGCTTTCCTCCAGCAGGAAGCCCAGCAGGTCCTGGTCATCCGGGTCCAACGCCAACTCCATACCAGACACCTACGGAAATAGGCAAAAACACAGTTCACCCCTCCACCGAGCTCCTCACGACCTCCACCAATTGTCCGTCGGCCCCACCTATCCGCTAGTCCCTTTCCAGCCGGCTTTCCCCCTAAGTACTAGTGTCGCTCTCAAATTGGACCTGCCCTCTCAAACTCAATTCTCTGCAGCGTCCAACACAACGGAAGTGACGCATCTACCCTCAAGCATTCCGGGACTTAAAGTTCCCCCTAACGCGGAAGTGACCCAGGTGCCTCGCCACGTCCCGCGAGCTATGCAAATAGAGGGGAGTTCCCTGCTGTCTACTCACACCCTGAGGGCAGGCATTCTGGGGGAACCGGCTCCGCCTTCGCCCTGAGCTAGAAAAAGGAAGGATCAGAGACTAAAAGGGAACTCAAACGCAGTTCAGGCGTTTCCTCCGGATTGCGCCGCACCCTTGCTTCCGCCGGGGAGGGGCGGATGGTCTTCAGCCGGCTCCCGAGCATCGAGAGCTGGGGCCAGAGCAGCTTCCTGCGGTCTCTGCAACCATAGAGCGCGGGCCAAGGGCGCCGCCCGCGGGTGGGGGACGTTCCGGGGACGGAAGTGGCCCAGAGAGTGCCGAAGGAGGGCGAGGCCGGACCCCGAGAGCCACCCGGAGAACTAACGGGCTAGCGGGCCGGCGGGCGGGGCACAAGCCAGGCAGCTCAGGTAGGCCGGACGGGGCCGAACGGGAGCCTCAGCTCAGGGTGGGGCTGCATAGCCAGGCCCGGGAGGAGAATGGGCGGGCGGGGCCCCTGACTCTCCTTCGTCTCCTGTTTCGGGTCTTCTTGGCTTGGTCAGCGTCAAGTGTATCTGGGCTTGGGCTCGGAATTAAGTAGGTCGTTTTGCAGGAGCCAGGCCCTTCCTGGGAGCAGTCATCTGGGATAGGTTTGGGGGAAGATGGCAAGGGGGGTGGCAGTGAGGTGCAGGACGGGTATCGGTTTTGAGGTTAGCTGATAGCGGGTAAGTGGGTGAGTTTAGGATTAGATGAGCTGGATTTAGGAATCCGGTTAATTTTAGGAGTTATAGAGCCAGGATTAAATTTTAGAGTTATTAGCGTGAATCGAGTTCGTTTATGTAGGTAAAGTTTGGATTCAGATCTTTTAATTTACAAGGATGGCCAACATTAAGTCAAAATTAGAGTTAGTTCGAGTTCAGGGTCATCAACAGGAATTAGGTTAGAAGTTCAGTTTTAGGGATTAGAGAACCATGACATAGTCAATATTAGAGCTAAACAGTGAAGGAGTAGGTCAAGAATCAAGTGACAAATGGGCTGTAGGTTTAGGGGTCAACATTTTGGGTTAAGGTCAGGGGAGTGGTGCTAAAGAAAAAAAAATTCTGTCAGTGTTAGGGATCAGGGTTAGTTAGAGCTGCCTGCTAGGAAAGGGATGAATGTTGGAGCCTGTATTGGGAAACAGTAAACAAATTATGATAAGGGTTAATGTTAGGAATTAGGGGCAGTTCTAAAGGTTGCCGTTGAGGTCAGGGTAGTTGACCTCAGGTAAAATTCAGGCAGGTAAAATTTAGGAGATTGACAGTAAGTAGATGCTCTGTTTTGCGGGGAGGTCTCTTATTCCCATGTAGTCTCAACGGCTTCTTTGACCCAGAGAAATACCAAACTAAATTTCAGGTCATGGTTCTGGACTTCAGCTAGAATTGCAGGCATCTAGGATTCCAGTTTCTTCTATAATACTCTTTAAGCCCAAGGCTCTTGCTGTCGCCACTACAGCTGAGAGGCAGGGGTTCCTGTATCTCTTGTTTACATGATAGAAAGTGGGAAAGGGAAAAGGATCCAGGGGATATATGAGAGGCCTAATCATAGTGGGGAGACTGCCTAGGGGAGAGGGGACTGGTGACTAAGGGCGAAGTAGACCAAGGAAACGCTGTTGCTATGGGATAAAGGGATGACTGAATCCTCTGAAAGTTTAACCCCACTGCCACTCATTTCCTTCATTTCCTAGATTTTAAGCCCTCCTCTCCAACTGTCATCTGTGGCCCTGCTTTTCACTCCCTTCCTGCATGTTCCCTTACAGAATACTTCCCTTGCCTATAATTCTCCCATGTTTTTCTTCTTATCATCATCCAGTCCTAGCCTCAGTTCTACCTCTCTTTCCACCCCTTAATCTACACTTCTTACTTTAATTCATCCTCACCCAGATCTGAGCTTTCCCATCACTATAGCTTTCTGCCACAGTTTTCACCCACTCATTCATTTGCTGAATACCCCACCCTCAGTCCAACGCAACTGGCAAGTACCGCTGGTCCCTTCTATGTGTCTTCCCCTGATTCTAAGCTGCCTTAATTTCTTGGTCCAGTTGTAGATCTCCTTCCCCCACTCCCCAAAGAGAAAAGAGGAAATGAAACCCAAAGAGGAAACTGGGTCTTGCTGATCCCACGCCCAGCCAGGCCACTGACCACACCCCCATTTCACTCCCAGCCTGACCCTGCCACTGACTATAGCACTATCCCCTACCCAACCTGACCCAGGCACTGGTTGCATCCCATGGCCCCCTGCCGCCCCGCAATTCCAGCTATACTTAGACACTATCAGTGTCCCTTCATTATCCCCCCATCCCATCCTAATTTAGCCACTGACCACAGCCCTAGTTTTTCTCGCCTCCTGTAACCTGACCTAGCCTCTGACCTCACTTCATCATTTTCTGATTTAGCCACTTTCCACATAATTATTCTTCCCCTTCCCCCAGCCCGATCTGGTGACTGATTACATATGTATTTTTTCCTACTCCTGTCTTCCCCAGCCTTTTTCTATACCTTGTCTTCCCCATTTCCAGCTCAATACAGTAACTAACCTCATCTTTTTTTTTAAATTTTTAAAAAAGATAAGTATGTACTTTAATTTTAATTTTTTATTAATTTGTTTTCCAATTACAATCAACATACAATATTATATTAGTTTCAGGTATGCAGCATAGTGGTTAGGTGTTTATGTCGTGAAGAGATCACCCCGATAAGTCTAGTACCCATCTGACACAGTGTACTAACCTCATCCCTTTTGCCCCTACCTGGTACTAACCACATCCCCATCCCGTTTTTCCCACAGCCTAACCACATCCCCTAACCACATCGTCTTCACATTCCCAGCACAACCTGATCCTTTTTTCTCCCTTTCCAGTTTCTTGCTTAAACTCAAGCTACCCCAGCCACTGAGCAGCTACTAATGACAAGAAGCTCTGGGACCCCAGCCTGACTTTGGGTCCTAGTCCCTGAGAATTGACATGACAGATTGTCATCAGGTCCTGTCAGTTCTACCTCTTAAATTTTCTGAGCAACATCCTTCTCTCCACTATTCTATCTCTGGCTTCATTACCTCTCACTTGTGCTAATGCAGTGTCTTCCTAACCAAATCTCCAAGGTAACTGCCAGTTATTTTCCTAAAATTCAGTTCTGGATATGTCCCTTCTCAGCTCACAGCCTCTCTTGGCCACCTGTTGCCCTTTAGTAGATAAAATTTCTCATACTTCTCTCTAGTCCTCCCTCACCTTTTTTAACTTCCCCATCACTGCTCCCTTGCAGGTACCTTGTGCTTCAGCCAACGTGTCTGTTGACTTCCCTGATGTGCCTCCGTGATTTCCTGCTTCCTCACCTTTGCTTATGCTATTATTTCTGCCTGGAATGCTATCCCTGACCCATCTCCAGCTGGTATAATGGAGAGAGCTTGGGCTTTGGAGTCCGAGACACCTGGGTTCAGATCCTGGCTTCACAACTTTATTAGCTCTGTGATTTTGAACAAGTACCTTGAACAAATGCTTTTTAGAACCTCAGTTACCTAAACTGTAAAAATGGAAATAATAACACCTACTTTTCAGGGTTGTTGTAAGGATTAAATGAAATTATGTATACAAAGCAATGGACCATATAGTCAATAAAAAGATAGATCACTATTATTCTTTATTATCTTTATTTTAAAATCCTAACTTCAAAGGACACTTTTCATGGAGACTTTTTGATCCCCATCACTCCCCAGAACTTACAATTTTTGGCTCTTACTACATCCTGCCCTCTATTATTAGCTGATTGAGAGCCTCTTGAGGGCAAATGGTAGGGGCTACTCTTGGTTCCCAGCCACTGAGAATTTAGCCCAGGGCCTTCCCCACAGCAAGTCTTCAGAAATGCTTGCTAGATAAATGGAAGGACAATGTCTATATAATGGGAGGGGTGATGAGACAGTTGTGCTTGCTGATAGAGGTGTATTTGTGGGGAAGCTGTGTGCCTGGAATAGGGTCATTACGAGAAGATAACACTGTTGTGTAGAGGCTGCGTGTTTGAGATAATGTGTACTTAGAGACAGTATAAACTTTGTGGGAAAGAGCTCGGTGCATAAGCTGGGGTACATTTGGGGAGAATGAATATGCTTGGGTAGGGGTGTAGCTGAGGAGAGGCTGTGTTGGGGGAGGTCAGGTCCAGCCCTTCAGCTGCCCAGTCCAGCCCTAAATGAGCCTCCAGCAGCCTAAGGCCGGATATGTCAGTCTCACCCACAACCTTCACCCCCGCCCCTCCTCCCCCTGCTCGCGGTTGCAGACTCAGAGGCCAAATTTGGTAACAGACTGAGTGTTACTCCCCCAACCCTTTTCTATTCTGACTGTCTTCAACTTTCTGTCTCCCTTTGTCTCTCACTATAATTACCTGTCTTTCTGCAACTCCCTTTGTGGGTATCTGCTCTGACTGTATTTTTCATATACCCCAAATTCCTTACCCGTAGTACACTTACATTCCATTCCTTGCTGGGATTTGACCTTCTGTCCCGCATTCCCCACCTCCCCTCCAGTTGCCCAACTCCTCTGGAATGCATCTCAGGAATGTCTTGAGGGAGGAGGAACTCTCTGGGAGGGGGACATTGGGGGAGGGGGTATTGTTGCTGTTCCATAAAACATGATGGAAAGGGGAGCAAAGTTCTCAGGCCAGAGTAGGAACTGGATAGCTTCCTTGGATAGTTCCAGGGGCCTTGTTTTATACCCTCATCACCCCCAATTCACTCTTCAGTTCTTTCCTCCCTCATCCTCTTGTGGCTATGTAGCTGTCTGCTCAGGACCAGCCTGAGAGAAAGGGTAGGCATGACTCACCTCCCTTATCGGGGTCTCACCAGAGCTTTCCGTACTTGAGTAAGGAAGGGGTGTCCATATGTCCGGAGGAAATGGGGGGAGATGTGGAATTTCAGCGTAGAGTGAGGGATCCATTCAGTCCTGCCCTCAGCTCCTCTGACTTCTCCAACTTTCCTCCAGCTCTCCAGTGACTCCACAGCCAGGTCTGTCCAGCTACTGGGTGAGATGCACAAGGAATGGGGAGGTGGGCAGAAAGCTAGAACTGGGGAGACTGGGAGGGTCCTCTAGTTTGGTAGTAGAGGTAGAGAGCGAGCTGTGGTTTCTTCTCTTTTGAGACTCTGGACCAGTGGTCCTCAACCTTTCTGGCACCAGAGACCGGTGCTCCTATGAGAATCTAATACCTGATGATCTGAGGTGGAACTGAGGCGGTGATGCTCGTGCTGGGGAGCTGCTGCAAATACAGATGAAGTTTCACTCGCTGGCCCCCTGCTCACCTCCTGCTGTGTGGCCCAGTTCCTAACAGGCCACAGACCGGTACCAGTCTGCGGCCCGGGGGTTGGAGAAGGTCAGAAATGGTCTTTCAGACCCTGACCCAGACTCTTTCCACATCTGCCTCCTCTCCCTTATTTCTACTTAGATTTTTCAATCCTGCTTACCCCATCCTTCCTAATGACTTCACCTCCCCCCAAAAAACATGCCCCTTCCCAACTTCCCTGGTTCTCAGCTGCCTTTTGTATCCCAACATCCCTACCTCTGCTTTCACCCTTCCCCCTAGTCCTGCTTTCCCCTCTGGGGCTAGCAGTTTGTCAGAAGGGGAATGGGCATCCTGGATACTTCCACTCTCTTAGTTAAGAGGCACCAGTCCCTGTACCAAGCTGGGTCACATCATCAGCTACGGGGCAGATTTGTCTTCTTGTGCACTGTGTGCCACCTGCCACCTCTGATGGTTCCTCCAGCCCACTGAGAGGTGGTGCCAGGAAGGCAGAAGAAGGCAGGGGAGGGCAGGATAGGTCTGATATCCTCAGAGACACTGAAAATACCATCAGGGGAGGCAGCTAAGATAGAGGACAGATTTTGAGAAGGACTTACTGGAAAGGAAAACGCGTAGGAGGAGTTGTAGTGAGAACTTGGTAACTTGGAAAGAGCAGGGACTGAGAAGACCTGGGCTCTTTCTCTGACCTGCCTTGAAACTCCTCCCTACTAACCCCCCACAGGGTCTGATTCCCCTTATGTAAAATTGAAGAGTTGACTAGATAATGCCTGAGCTCTCTTTGGATTGGAGGGTCATAATTCTAGCTTGACTGCCAGGGAAGCCAAATATGGGGCCAGGCTCCTCAGGGAAGCCCCCAGTATCTCAGATTAGAGGAAAGCTGGGACAGGAGTGGATCTGGATGGCTTGAACAGCCAGCGTTTGGTCTCCCTGCCAGACTAGCTAGAGTCAATGTGTGCAGGCTTCAAGAGCTCTTGGGAATTATCTAATATACATCTTCATTTTGTAGGGAAGCTGTGAGGGAAGGTCACATGATGAGTCAGGGCAGAGCTCTAAGAATTCCAAACAGGGAAAAGCCAGCAGGATTTAATGGAAGACAAAGAGAGAAAAAGACTGAACCAGGAAAAGGTGAAAGCAAGGCAGGGAAATGGCTGGGAAAAGAACAGGGACAAGGAGAAAGGGAAAGACACTCAGAAGAAAGAAGGGAGGCACAGATTCCAGTGGTGAAAACAGGGTACTGTACTCAGATCACACTGCATTTCAGACCTGCTCTTGCACCTTGCAGACCAGCCTCTCCTTTAGATGTCTTAGGTGATTAAGACTAGCCCTTTTGATGTAATAAACCTTTCACTCTATAAAATTATTAAATAAAACTAAAACAACCTCATTACCACCTGCTTTGGTGAGTCCCTTTCAAAAACACCCCTCCTTGGGACTCCACCTGAGGGATCCCCACTTCTTCAGTAAGGGTGTTCTAATGCCCAATGCCATGGGCCAGGTATAGCCAGGCTGGAGAGGAGAAGCTGCCACCATGGTTGCGCTTTCGCTGAAGATCAGCATTGGAAATGTGGTGAAGACAATGCAGTTCGAACCATCCACCATGGTATATGACGCCTGTCGCATCATTCGTGAGCGTATCCCAGAGGCCCTCGCTGGCCCACGTGAGTCTGTTTACCCAGGTGGCTGGGGTGGGGATTCTTGGTCCCTTATGTTCCCAGGCTCTTGGCCTTGAGGCATGACCCTATTGTCCCCCAAGGCTACTTATTCCTCAGGTCGATGCTCCATAGCTCACTCCTCCACTCTAGGCCCAGAGTCACTGGGGAAATAATAAGGGGCAGCAATGCAGCCATTCAGTCACATTGAGGTCCTCATATTTCTGAAGTGATCCATTCTCTCTTTTAGCCAGTGACTTTGGGCTGTTTCTGTCAGATGATGACCCCAAAAAGGGTATATGGCTGGAGGCCGGGAAAGCTTTGGATTACTACATGCTCCGAAATGGGGTAAGTGTCACTTCATCAAGGACTATCAACATCTTTTTCCATCAGCTTCCCCATTCCACCTCCCTATTTCCAGCACCCACATTTGTTGTCTCTGACCCCTTCCAGGCTTTCTGTGTATTGATGGTGGTCATAATATTCTGCTTTTGAGTGAACCATAGTCTTTCTTTTAATAATCTCCTTTCTTCTCCTCTGATCATGGAAAAAAGAAGTAATACCTCTAGCTTAAAGTGGGCTCCTATCTCCTATTCCTGCCCCAACAGGACACCATGGAGTACAAGAAGAAACAGAGACCCCTGAAGATCCGCATGCTAGATGGAACTGTGAAGACTATCATGGTGGATGATTCTAAGACTGTCACTGACATGCTCATGACCATCTGTGCCCGCATTGGTAAGGGGTCTCAGTGGGGCTGAAGGCTCAGGCAGGGTGGCTCCAACTCTGCCAAAAGATGTGGATGCAATGCCTGGGATGCTACCAACCCCTTCCCCTCCCCTAGGCATCACCAACCATGATGAATATTCTCTGGTTCGAGAGCTGATGGAAGAGAAAAAGGAGGAGGTGACGGGGACTTTACGAAAGGACAAGACACTGCTGCGAGATGAAAAGAAGATGGAGAAACTCAAGCAGAAGTTGCACACAGATGATGAGTGTAAGCAGAAATGGAAAAAGGAGAGCACTGGAATTGGTCTGGGTGGCAGGGGGCAGCAATTTATTTGTTATTTATTGAACACTGCTCTTAGAAGACACTGTTTTAGACACTAGGGATGCATCGGTAATGAAACAAAGTCTTATACTCACTGAAATTAGCATATCAGTGAGAGAAGGTACTAAATGAAAAAAATAAACCAAAAGCCAGAGACCAGACAGCACAGGGGCCTTGGGGGCTTGTGATTGAGGGGACTCTCTATGTCCCAGTGAACTGGCTGGACCATGGCCGCACACTGAGGGAACAGGGAGTGGAGGAGCATGAGACACTTCTGCTGCGGAGGAAGTTCTTCTACTCAGACCAGAATGTGGACTCCCGGGACCCTGTACAGCTGAACCTTCTATATGTGCAGGTGTGAGGGGACTTTCCTGGGGTAGTGGAGGTAGGGAGCGGCAAAAAAAGCACAGTGAAGCGTATTCCTTCACCCACATGCAATGTTCACCTCCTTTCCCTGTGTGGTCCAGGCACGAGATGACATCCTGAATGGCTCCCACCCTGTCTCCTTCGACAAGGCCTGTGAGTTTGCTGGCTTCCAATGCCAGATCCAGTTTGGGCCCCACAATGAGCAGAAGCACAAGACTGGCTTCCTTGAGTGAGTAACTCACATCCCACACCCTATCAGGGCCCAGGACTCCCTGCTGTTGTGACCTCATTAGGCCTATCTCCATCCCAGGCCTTCTCACCCCATTTCTTCTCCTGAGGTACTTGGGTTTGACCCACATGGGTACTTTTTTAGTTTCATCAAACATTTGTCTCCTCACTGGCCCCATGTGGAATATGAATGTGGTCCAAATCTCTTCCCCTTCCACCTATATCCCAAGCAAGCATGTGACTTTTCTAAGATTCTTTGAAGAATTTTATTTCAGGAGCCAGAGGAAAATAGGATACAGTTTTACTCATAGGGAATGTTAGATTTAAAAAGTCCCACAAGTCTTCATCTATTGATGTTTTTCAAAATATAGAGTTTGGCTTGGCTTTCTCAGCTTCCTACAGGTGCAGTCATTCTTCTGGTGAGCTCCTTCTGCTCTTGGTTCCCTGAAATAGTGCTCTTTACCCTCTTTCTCTCAGGGACTGAGCCTCAGGTTCCCTTAGTCCCTTTCCCTGTAGGGAGAGACACAGGCTGCATTCAAGAGCTAATGCTACGTCATCTCAGTTTCAAAGACAATCCAGACTGTGTTCCCTCACAGTCTTCCTTCTCCCAAAAGATAACACTGTCCTAGACATGTCCTCACAGCCCTAGACCCACAGTCCATGGCCCATATGTCCCCGATGCTGCCCACGACACGCTGACCCTCCCTTTTCTGGTGTAGCCTGAAGGACTTCCTGCCCAAGGAGTATGTGAAGCAGAAGGGAGAGCGTAAGATCTTCCAGGTGAATGGGGGCAGGGGAAAATGCTTGGGATGCCCCGGGAGCTTTGCTGCTTAATCCTACTGACTAAATGGACCCCACCCCTCCCCATCTGCTTCCACCCTGCTTCCACTCACTAAGCTATTCTTCCACCTCTCCTGTGCAAAGAATGCAGAAGACCTGGGCTTTTAGTCTCCGGTCCTTCACTGCATTTGCCGTGGAATTCAGTTTTCAATATTCTTGTTTTCTTTTGTTTACCTCTAATATGGGATAACAGTACCTGCCCTACGTAGGGTTAATAGGAGAATCAAATGAGATAGTACACCTGAAATTACTGTGAAAAGTGTATCTTTGTTCAAATTAAGATGTTATCCCCACTCTTTGAGTACTCAGCCCTAAAGGCCTTCTATTTGACCGTCTACTTCTAACGATCCATTCATATCTCCAGAATGTCTGCAAGTTCCTTGACTATATTCCTTGAACCATCGCTTCTGCAGATCCTTTATCAGCCCCCAGCCCATCACCCTCTAATTTTTCCTATCCTGTACTCTCTAACCTTTCCTGTGTTCCCATAATACTCTCTCATTATAGTTAACATCTCTACTCCTTGTCTGCGATATTATCCTCCCTGTATTTTGCTAAATCTTTTCCCATTTCATTCTCTAAGGCACACAAGAATTGTGGACAGATGAGTGAGATCGAGGCCAAGGTCCGCTACGTGAAGCTAGCCCGTTCCCTCAAGACATATGGTGTCTCCTTTTTCCTGGTTAAGGTGGGTTATAGTCTCTTCTTACTGCTCTCCTTATTTTGCTCTTACCCTTTCCTCTCTGACCTGCCCTCAGTCAAATTTCCCAACATTCCCTAAGAGTCTCATTCTCTACCCTGTGAAAACTTGCTTGTTGTCAGTTCTCCACCACCATTTCCCTTCTTACCCTACGTTTTCCCTCCCTTTCCCTTTCCCCTAAAGTCACCTCATCCTGGTCCTAGGCACCCTGGTTTAACACTCCGGTCCATTTCAGCACCCCTTATAGTCTTAATCTGAAATGACTGTTACTTATTCGACTTCTGACCTATAACACCAATGACAACTCTGCCTCACAGGAAAAAATGAAAGGAAAGAACAAGCTGGTGCCCAGGCTCCTGGGCATCACTAAGGAATGTGTGATGCGAGTGGATGAGAAGACCAAAGAGGTGATCCAGGAGTGGAACCTCACCAACATCAAACGCTGGGCTGCCTCTCCCAAGAGTTTCACCCTGGTGAGCCTGGGGGCTCAGAGGAGAAAGGGCTTTGAAATCTTCAGAGAAGGGGCAGCTGTAGAGTTCTTTCCATCTCCCTTGGGACAGGTGCACTGAACGTGACTCCAGAAAAAAGGAGAAGTGGAACTATTGCAGGAACATGGAGGTTAGAGTTGAGAAGCACTCTCCAGGAGAGTGAGTTTTGTGTAAATGAAACTTATTCTTAAAGAGCAATAGAATAAAATTATAAAAATTAAGCTGAGATCCTAGGAAACCTAGAGAGAGGGAAGAAAAAGGTGATAGAAAAATGCATCTTCTCTCTTTCACCAATAAGTATAAACTGTAATTTTCCCCTCTGCCTTTATATTTTGGTGCTTTGAATTGAAACTGACACCAACTTTCTGAAGTGCCTCAATGAAAGAGAAATTAGTACTAGTTTCCAATTTTCGATACTAATGCTGATCTTCAGGTGTGGTACTTTAACAGTAAATGTTAATGCCCTCCCAGTTTTATCAGAGTGAGAGAAAAGAGACTGACTAAATGGCATGTCTTTGAAACTATGCAGCACAAAGACTACTCCTCAGAAATAAAATATTTTCTTCCAAGGAAGAAAATAAAGAAATAGGAGATTAAAGAAAGGTAGGCTTTTTCCTAGAGTGTTGTTGGCATAGGAAGAAACTCTCATCAGCTTAACCTTGGAGCTCCCATCCTGCCCTTTCCCATCCTGGGTAGATTCAGACTTTTCCACTGATCCCCCACTTTTTCACCCTAGGATTTTGGGGACTACCAAGATGGCTACTACTCAGTACAGACGACTGAGGGGGAGCAGATAGCACAGCTCATTGCCGGCTACATCGACATCATTCTTAAGAAGGTGAGCACTGTCTGTCCCCCACCCCCACAGCCTTCTCCTTATCTTCTCTTACCTTCTCCCCAAGCCCGTCATTTAGCAATGGGGACCCAGGTTCTGGAAAATGATTGATTGGGGAAAGAAGAGGCTGCCTTTGTCCCCACTTCCTCTTCTTTAACTCATGTTCCTTTTTCCTCCCCACAGAAAAAAAGCAAAGATCACTTTGGCCTGGAGGGAGATGAGGAGTCTACTATGCTAGAGGACTCGGTGTCCCCCAAAAAGTACGAAGGGAGCTAGGCCGATTCTATCCCTTGGGGGCAGGGAAGGCAAGGCTTGACTCTAAGGACTGTTGGAGGGGTGGGGAATCCTTAGGATGGTTCTTTAACTAGTAGAAGGCTATAATGAGACCTTCCAAGAACACAGGACCTGCAAAAGCAGTGGAGCTGGTGGGTAGGGGATGAGAGGAGGAAGGCCTCTGAGTGCTCCTCAGTATGTCCCCTCTCTAGGTCAACTGTCCTTCAGCAGCAGTATAACCGGGTGGGTAAAGTGGAGCATGGCTCTGTGGCCCTGCCTGCCATCATGCGCTCTGGAGCCTCTGGTCCTGAGAATTTCCAGGTGGGCAGTATGCCACCTGCCCAACAGCAGATTACCAGTGGCCAGATGCACCGAGGACACATGCCTCCTTTGGTAAGAGTGCCCTCACTGCCACCACAGTACCAACACTCCCTACTTTCCGCCCCTCCCTACACCCCTTAGCTGGGCCTAGCCAGAAGTTACAGTCTTTTCCCCTGTCCCTATTTGCATTCTTCTCCCTAGCTTCAGGTTCTCTTTTACCTTTTCTTTCCTCTAAATGTTCTCTCTTACTCCTCTCATTGTAGACTTCAGCCCAGCAGGCACTCACTGGAACCATCAACTCCAGCATGCAGGCTGTGCAAGCTGCTCAGGCCACTCTGGATGACTTTGAAACTCTGCCACCTCTGGGCCAGGATGCTGTGAGTATGGGGTGGAGGAAAGGCCAATGGTACTAAAGCTGGGACTCCAATGGATAAGGCTGGGGTTGACTGAAGCAGAGGAGATCTTGAGGTTTGTATCTCTTTCAGGCCTCTAAGGCCTGGCGGAAGAATAAGATGGATGAATCAAAGCATGAGATCCACTCCCAGGTAGATGCCATCACAGCTGGTACTGCCTCCGTGGTGAACCTGACAGCAGGTAGGCTGGACGCCAAGGTCATTGTGTGTGGTGGTGGAGGGTGAGTGTGTGCAAGCATGAGTGTGACTGGCTCTAGTGTGACTATACCTTGATTCATGGAAAGGACTGTGTATACATGTCTCCCTTAGGATGTGTGTGTGACTAACTGCCTATGACTATTCTCCTTCTCAGCCCTTCGTCTAGCCTGCCCTGTCTCTCATACATGCTCTTCCTCCTCCTACCTTCAGGGGACCCTGCAGAAACGGACTATACTGCCGTGGGCTGTGCAGTCACCACTATCTCCTCCAACCTGACGGAGATGTCCCGTGGCGTCAAGCTACTGGCTGCCCTGCTGGAAGATGAAGGCGGCAGTGGCCGTCCCCTGCTGCAGGCGGCGAAGGGCCTTGCAGGAGCAGTGTCAGAACTGCTGCGCAGTGCCCAGCCAGCCAGTGCTGAGGTCAGGGGCCACAGAGCTGACACTAGGGACAGGAGAAGGTTCAAGCCCAAACAGAAGGGGACAGGCCAAGCCACAGGATGGAAGTGTGGGACCCGTGGGCACACAGGACCCATGGACATGTGGGCAGGGGTTGGGCAGCTTCTGACTGGTGTTTACTCTCCACAGCCCCGTCAGAACCTGCTGCAAGCAGCTGGGAACGTGGGCCAGGCCAGTGGGGAGCTGTTGCAGCAAATTGGGGAAAGTGATACTGACCCCCACTTCCAGGTTGGTGACTTACCCAACCCCCAGAACCCCAGCTTCTAGGAGGTGACCTCTGATCTTGAGTTCAGCTCCTAGTCCTGCTACTCTGAATTGACCCCTCAGAGCCAACGTGAACCTCTTTCTGGAATGACACTGGGTACCTCCAGTCCCTTTTTAGGAGATGAGAATTCAGAACCCCTAAATCCAAACTTAACCTAATAGTTCATTCTTGGCCCTAATTGATGATATTTTTTAACCACCTGTCATCTTTTCCCTGTCCTTCCCATATGTAGCACTTGCCCTAGCTTGAGGATATTTTGAACAGCCTTCAATCCTTTAGAATTTATACCCTGAGGACACTGTTCCTCTAGTCCCCCACTTCCCTACCCCATGCCAGTTTTCTCAGCTGACTTGTCATCCTGGATTTCCCATGCAGATATGTGAACCCAGAGGGTCTGGGGTTCGATCTCCCCCTGATCCCCCCACGGTAACGGCCTCTGGCCTGGGCCTTCCCAGCTTTGTCCTCTCTGAGCCGCATACACTCGCTTTTGTACCTCCCCTCCCAGCCTCCTGGGGGAGCAGGACGTGATGGGAGATGAGAAGGAAGGGCTCAGAAAATGGGATCAGGGAGGGTGTAGTACAGGGACTTGTTCCCAAGACTCCAGGGTGACTGCTTTTAACCAAGATTAAAAAGAAATAGATAAAATAAGCTGGAGATGGGAAGGACCCCTAGAGGTGCCTCCTCTCCAACACACTGTAACAGCGCTGTCCTTCCCTCCCATCACTGACCGAGTGTATCCGCCTTGCACATGTCTCCCTTTGGTGTAGGCTCTGTTTTTCTTGGTGTGGGTTTCTTGGTGGGGGTTCTGTCCTACTGGGTGCTCAAGGCAGGGGCTCGGGTTAGGTTCTGGTTGCTTCTGCATACACTGTCCTGATTTTGGAGTCAGAATAATGAACCAGCTTTTGCCTCTGAGAAGGGTCCAGGTATCCCAAGCCCAATCTTGGTCAATACTGACTGCTCTTTTCCCATAGGACATGCTAATGCAGCTAGCCAAGGCAGTGGCAAGTGCTGCAGCTGCCCTGGTCCTCAAGGCCAAGAGTGTGGCCCAGCGGACAGAGGACTCAGGGCTTCAGACCCAGGTTATTGCTGCAGCAACACAGTGTGCCCTGTCCACCTCCCAACTGGTAGCCTGTACCAAGGTGAGTCCCAGAGGTTTCTCTAGCCCGTGCTGAGGGGTGATCCTGCCACCCACTTAAGAGCCTCTCATTTTATTTTTTTGGCTCCTGAGACCTTATTACCCAACCCAGTGACTTCTGTGGACACTATGAACACCCCACTTCACATCTCCTATCTCTTTCCTACATCTCTGAAACCCAGTTTGCCCACAGGTGGTGGCACCTACAATCAGTTCACCTGTCTGTCAAGAGCAGCTGGTAGAGGCCGGACGACTAGTGGCCAAAGCTGTGGAGGGCTGTGTGTCCGCCTCCCAGGCAGCCACAGAGGATGGGCAGTTATTGCGGGGCGTAGGAGCAGCAGCCACAGCTGTCACCCAGGCCCTGAATGAGCTGTTGCAGCACGTGAGGGCCCATGCCACAGGGGCTGGGCCTGCTGGCCGTTATGACCAGGCCACTGACACCATCCTTACTGTCACTGAGAATATCTTCAGCTCCATGGGTGATGCTGGTAAGGACATCTCCCCTGGGAAGACAAAGAACCCCAGTGAGGTTTGCCAAGCCTATTGGACATTCCTTTGCAGACCTGCCACCTTACCCTAAGGACTTAGCACAGACTGGGTATTTAATTTCTCTGAAACCTCTGGTGCTCTATCTGAAAAGAATATAATCCCTGCTCTGCCTTTTTTGGCACATTTAAGGAATATATCAAAGTGTATACAAAAATAGATGAAAAGTGGCATTATTAGGAGATAGTCTTCCCCTCTCCATTCTGTCACCACCAAAACTCTTCACAAAACATGTCTCATCTTCTTAAGACTATTTGCTAAAAATACCCATTTTTCCTCCTGTCAAAGCTCACCAGGAAATCTGTGTCTCTCCAAGATCCTAAACCCAGAAAACACTAACTCCAGGGATATCACTCGAGAATTCCACACCCCCTTCCCCCCATCTCTTTACTGTCCTGAAAAGCCCTGTCTATTATGTCTACACCACTTTCCTGCACCCCTGGCACCCTCTTGGCATCTCTGGCTTCCTTACCTGATTGTGGCCTATCTTTGTAGGTGAGATGGTAAGACAGGCCCGCATCCTAGCCCAGGCCACCTCTGACCTGGTCAATGCCATCAAGGCTGATGCTGAAGGGGAGAGTGATCTGGAGAACTCCCGCAAGCTGTTAAGCGCTGCCAAGATCCTAGCTGATGCCACAGCCAAGATGGTGGAGGCTGCCAAGGTACAGAGACTGCAGACTCCTAGACTGAGCCCTGATGGGAAGTAAAACAGTCTGGACAGTCACCCTCATCTGATCCGGAAGACTCAGGAGAAGCAAAAAATATAAGAGAAAAAATACAGGAGCACTCATAAGTAAATGCATCCCTAAGCTGCAGGGGGATGGTAGCCCAGGCTTCCAACTAGTGTAATTCTCAAAGTCCTCATGACTGACTGACAACCATACCATTTGTCTTCCTCTGGGTCCAAGGTCTGCTGTTTCTACTTTGCCTTACTTTGCTCCACCTCCTGCCTGGGATCCCTCTGTTTCCTGGTCTCTCTCATGTTTGCCTGTAAGCCTCAATCCCAGGGGCTCCACTGCTAACACTGCAAAGACAAGGCATTGGGACCCAGAGACATGAGGTGCAGAGGACTGTCAAGAAGTCAAAAGACTTCCAGGCCTGAAGTTTTTCAGTTTACCGGATTAACTAGATTTTCTGCTTTAATATTGTTGAGATCCCTGCTCTAAACTACATCCTCCTCAACCCAGAGAGCCCTGCTCATTTCCATTTGCTAGTGTTAATTTCTGGAGAGTAAGGGGAGAAACATGGCCCCTTCCCCAAAGAAGAGGAGAAGAAACAATTCCACCTTAAAAATTCAGCATCCCAAAGGGAATCCAGGGTCTTCCCGAGGTTTCTCATTCGCTTGGTTGAGGTGGCTTGCCTCATTGGTGATTACCTTTCAACGAGGATATTAGAAATTATTTCGGGAGGAAAAGTCTAAGTCTGGAGGAATCAGAACAGAGATTATTTAGGATCCACAGGAATGACTTATCTGTCCACTTTTCTCAGGGAGCAGCCGCCCACCCTGACAGTGAGGAGCAGCAGCAGCGGCTTCGGGAGGCAGCTGAGGGTCTACGCATGGCAACTAATGCAGCTGCACAGAATGCCATCAAGAAAAAGCTGGTGCAGCGCCTGGAGGTGAATAAACGGGAAATAAACTGGGAGTAAAAGAATGTGGGTGCCCTGGGAAGACTGAAAATGGGAGGGATATGCAGAGAGAGTCACTTAATATATCCTTGGAGGGAGGATGGCATGGGAAGAGTATGAGAATGCCTGGGGCTGGTCTTGACTACTCTGTTTTCACAGCATGCAGCCAAGCAGGCTGCAGCCTCAGCTACACAGACTATTGCTGCAGCCCAACATGCAGCCTCCACTCCCAAGGCCTCTGCTGGCCCCCAGCCCCTGCTAGTGCAGAGCTGCAAGGTGAGACTCCAGGAAGCATGTTGGGGCAAGAGGAGGTATGGGAGGAGAAGGACTTTCCCTCAGGCTGTGGAGGGGTGGGCAGGGGGGAGCGGTAATTCTTATGACATTTTCACCTACAGGCTGTGGCAGAGCAGATTCCACTGCTGGTGCAGGGAGTCCGAGGGAGCCAAGCTCAGCCTGACAGTCCCAGTGCCCAGCTAGCCCTAATTGCTGCCAGCCAGAGCTTCCTACAGGCAAGGCACCCTCTCCCTACCTCTCAGACCAGACCTTTTCCACCCTTCTAAGTCCCCTGGAGCTCTTACAATTTAAATCTCTGCCAATAGCCTCTGTCCTAGTACTGAGCCCTAGTGCTCACCATGTCCTATCATCAGTCCCTGTACTAAGCCCAGAGGAAGGATGGTACTGTCATCTGCCTGTCTATTCCCCAACAGCCAGGTGGGAAGATGGTGGCAGCTGCAAAGGCCTCTGTGCCAACAATTCAGGACCAGGCTTCAGCCATGCAGCTGAGTCAGTGTGCTAAAAACCTCGGCACAGCATTAGCTGAACTTCGCACCGCTGCCCAGAAGGTATGGGAGCTGGCTCTCTTTTTGGAAGATGAGGGCAGAGTCCTGGGATGATGGGGAATCTGCAGAATAACCTAGAACAGGGATAATCATATAACCCGAGGCATCCATGGGATACAGCAGTGCCTCCTCATATTATTATAGGCTCAGGAAGCATGTGGGCCTTTGGAGATGGATTCTGCACTGAGTGTGGTACAGAATCTAGAGCGAGATCTGCAAGAGGTGAAGGCAGCAGCTCGAGATGGCAAACTTAAACCCTTACCTGGGGAGACGGCAAGTATCCTTATGACCTTATTCTTACTCAAACCCTGATGTCTTTCTTCCAACCTACGCCCCAAAGCTGCCCAGAATCTCATTTAAATTGCCAGATTTCAAGTAGCTTCTCAAGTTCCCTCTTCCCAGTCACTTCTGTACTTGAGCCCCCCACCCCACCCCCTGAGACTCTCCCTTCATCCCTAGATGGAGAAATGTGCCCAGGACTTGGGCAACAGTACCAAAGCAGTAAGCTCTGCCATCGCCCAGCTGCTGGGGGAGGTTGCCCAGGGCAATGAGAATTATGCAGGTATGTGGGCAGGGCCAGGAATGGGGGTTTGGTGAGGGGGATGGAGGAATAGGATCTGATCTAGGGTTAGGACTGACAGAGAAAACCACTAAGATCAAGGCTTGGCAATGAAGGTGCCTTTTCCCTTCTCTCTTGTCTCCCCAGGTATTGCAGCTCGGGATGTGGCAGGTGGGCTGCGGTCACTGGCCCAGGCTGCTAGGGGTGTAGCTGCCCTGACATCAGATCCTGCAGTGCAGGCCATTGTGCTTGACACAGCCAGTGATGTACTGGACAAGGCCAGCAGCCTCATTGAGGAAGCGAAAAAGGCAGCTGGACATCCAGGGGACCCTGAGAGCCAGCAGCGGCTTGCCCAGGTCAGGTATTGGGAAGAAATACTTTTCCCTCTCCCCGAGATTCTGTCAGAAAGCCCACTGTGATTGATGCAAAGCCTCATCCTCACTGACAGGGATAGCTTCTAAGATCTGCTCTTGAAATCTCTCTGGATCTCACACTTTCTCTTCATCCTAGTACAAGTATCTCAGACTGCAGCAGAGGCCCAGCTAAACACCAAGTTTGGGGAAGTTTGATCACTGTCATTAATACCCTAACTTCAGCCTGCTCAGCTACAACACACTGTTTTTTCTTTCACTTTCAGAGGCAATGGAGCAATTATCTTTTCTGTTTTATGGGTAGGGGAGGGGATCTCCCAAATTGTTTCCATTTTGGCAACTCCCTTCTCCTTCCTACCTCAGGTGGCTAAAGCAGTGACCCAGGCACTGAACCGCTGTGTCAGCTGCCTACCTGGCCAGCGAGATGTGGATAATGCCCTGAGAGCAGTAGGAGATGCCAGCAAACGACTCCTGAGTGACTCGGTAGGATGATGGGGAGGGGGTGGGGGGTGGAATGTAGAAGCTGAAGAACTCCAAGCTTCTCCTTCCACCTCTAGACCTCACCTTGACCCTGATGTCTCAGATTTATCTCTTTTTATCAATCCCAGGCTCTGGGCCCACCTCCTGGAAAAAAATTTTTACCAAGCTCTCCCTCGCATCGTTCTCCATCCTTGCATCTGACTTTCTCTCTGACCCTGCAGCTTCCCCCTAGCACTGGGACATTTCAAGAAGCTCAGAGCCGATTGAATGAAGCCGCTGCTGGGCTGAATCAAGCAGCCACAGAGCTGGTGCAGGCCTCACGGGGAACCCCTCAGGACCTGGCTCGAGCCTCAGGTCGATTTGGACAAGACTTCAGCACCTTCCTGGAAGCTGGCGTTGAGATGGCAGGACAGGCTCCGGTATGAAGAGGCACGGGGTCTAGTTCAAGGGTTAGATAGGAGGCACCTGTGTGACCATGGAGTCCTGCCTGCTCCTGGCTCCCTTCCCTCCCAAGTCTATAGCAGCACTTGAGTGTCTGGGGCAGAAGATCCCTTTTAGAGATAGATAAGGGACTGGACAATATGTTGACCTCCTCATCTTCAACAGAGCCAAGAGGACCGGGCCCAGGTCGTGTCTAACTTGAAGGGTATCTCCATGTCTTCGAGCAAACTTCTTCTAGCTGCCAAGGCACTGTCCACAGACCCTGCTGCCCCCAACCTCAAGAGTCAGCTGGCTGCAGCTGCCCGGTAAGTTGGAACAGGGAAGCCCAGCCCTAGCATGTTGGAGAGACTGGGGAGGGGGCTTTTCATGAGATGTCCCCAGCTTAGGAGTGGTTCCATGCAAAAAAGAAATAGCTAGGGACTCACCATGTACATAGACTCAGGAATGACCTGTGCACCCATTCACTCAGCTTTCTGTTCCTGCCAGGGCGGTGACGGACAGCATCAACCAGCTCATCACCATGTGCACCCAGCAGGCGCCAGGCCAGAAAGAGTGCGACAACGCCTTGCGGGAATTGGAGGTCAGCACTTGGCAGGCTGATGGGTTGAAGTCGAGGAAGGTATTATGGATTTGGGGGTAAGGGAGGTGTCTTGGATCTGACTGCTCTCCACCTACACAGACAGTCCGAGAACTCCTAGAGAACCCAGTCCAGCCCATCAATGACATGTCCTACTTTGGCTGCCTGGACAGTGTAATGGAAAACTCAAAGGTAAGTGAAGCTGAGAACCCACCAGGGCAGAGGGCAGGAAGATGGAATTAACGGGGGGCTGCTCTACCCCCTCTGATGACAGGACCTGCCTCTCCTGATACCGTCTGTTCCTCAGGTACTAGGTGAGGCCATGACTGGCATCTCCCAGAATGCCAAGAACGGAAACCTGCCAGAGTTTGGAGAGGCCATTTCCACAGCCTCCAAGGCCCTCTGTGGTTTCACCGAGGCAGCTGCACAGGTTATTCTCCTGAGATGATTCCTGGAATGCCCCCTGCTTTCCTTTCCCCACCTTGCAGCCTGACACACATATAAATAAATCAAGAAGTTATGTTTGCAAAACCAACACTGTGGAAACAGGGGTTCTTTCTGCCTCCTGAAGTGCAGATATTTGTCAATAATCACAAAACCCCAACAATTCGGATCGTTGTCACTCCTGGACCCTGGTGCTTTGGGTTATGATTACACTGTCCAACCATCGGGCCTTTTCCAGCCCAGGCTTTCTTGATGTGTACTAATTAGCATATGCAAAGAATTCTTCACATAATTATCACTTTATTAAAATAGTACCAGTGACTAAATTTCCAGTCATTTGAGTTACTACTTAATTTCATCTTTTTCTACATTATAAAGTATAAAACAACCTATCAGCTCTGAGAGTATTTTGCTTTAGTATTTGAATTCTTAATACTGACCTCAGAGTTCATCATCTCAGACTGCTTCCCTCAAAGCCTACCATCCTGCTCCCTCAGTCTCCCCTACCTCCTTTTGCCCAGTTCTGTTGGGGAGCTGGCTCTGTATGGCTTAACTTATTTTTGAAAAAAGCATAAAGAGGAAATGCAAAGTTTTAAGTACAAGTCAAACTTACAACAGTCTTCCAATCATAAAAAAAATTTTTGGCAATCATTACACCATTCCCCTTTCCTCTTTCCAAATCTCTGAAGCTTGGAGGTCTTATAAATGTTAATTAGCCTAGTACCTTCCATAGTTTTAGAACTGTATTTTTAAAAGAATATTTGCATGGGGGAGCTTTCTATAGTGTTAATATAGTTTGTTAGTACCTTTAGTTTGTTAACTATGGTTTGATTTGTTAACTATGGTTTGATTTATTAATAATAATTTTGTTAATATTGTTTAATAACTTGTTTAATTTGTTAATACCTATTTTGTATGGTTTGTTAATACCTCCACTCACATAGAACACTGGTTACTAAACTTACCCCTACTCCCTTTTGTCTCCACTATCACTATTCGATTCCTACCTGAGAAATAAATATTCTTTATTCCTCATTCCCAAACTTCTCTCTCCCTAGGCTGCATATCTGGTTGGCGTCTCTGACCCCAACAGCCAAGCTGGACAGCAAGGGCTGGTGGAGCCCACACAGTTTGCCCGTGCAAACCAGGCAATTCAGATGGCCTGCCAGAGTTTGGGGGAGCCTGGCTGTACCCAGGCCCAGGTAACTCGAGAGAACAGGTACCATGGGCCAGTCGGGGAAAGGATGCCAAGCCAGGATGGACTGGCCCATTGGGAAAAGAGAAGATGAGGGAAGTATAGGGAAGGAGAAGACTGAGAGCCATCTTTGGCCTTCCACACATGGTCTCTCTCTGGGTAGTTGTCTTCTGCCTTGTTTCTCATTCTCTCAGTTACTTTTAAGCTCACGACTTCTCTGTAGATTTTTTAACTTACTCTCTTACTGACCCTATTAGGATTTCTCCATTAATGTATCGGTCTTTTATCTCCCCTTGCTCCCCACAACTTGTTCATCTCTAAGTATCTCTGTTTCTCAAATCTGACTTTTCAGGTGACTCTGTCTTTTCTAATTAGACCTCCAAAGGTATTGCTCTCCATCCCCCAACCTAAAGTTAGCTCCTTCCTGGGTGTGTACACTTCCCTCCTACCCTCATCATGTGTCTGTCTCCTCAGGTGCTCTCTGCAGCCACCATTGTGGCCAAACACACCTCTGCCCTGTGTAACAGCTGCCGCCTGGCTTCTGCTCGTACTGCCAATCCTACTGCCAAACGCCAATTTGTACAGTCAGCCAAGGAGGTGGCCAACAGCACAGCCAATCTTGTCAAGACCATCAAGGTTCCCAGTGTTTGAATTCTCAACCTCTCCCTGACTTGTCTAGTCTCTTCCCTGAGTCCTTCCATCATTCCCCAAGCCTTCTACCAAAACCCTTCTTCTTGAGCCCAAGCCCTTCCTATCCACATTGGTCAACACCAGCCTCTGCCCACACCTTTAAGCCCAGGAGAGAGACCGGGGCTTCACCCTCTTTGCCCACAGTCCATCCTGAGGACTTCTCTCGTACCCATTTCCAGGCGCTAGACGGGGCTTTCACTGAGGAGAACCGTGCTCAGTGCCAAGCAGCAACAGCCCCTCTGCTGGAGGCTGTGGACAATCTGAGTGCTTTTGCATCCAATCCTGAATTCGCCAGCATTCCTGCCCAAATCAGTCCCGAGGTGAGGCAACCTGAAGGGAGAACTGATGGGCTAGCTGCAACCTCATCTCGGGAACTGTGAGACACCTCTCCCCTCCGCTCTCCCCAGGGCCGGGCCGCCATGGAGCCCATTGTGATATCTGCCAAGACAATGTTGGAGAGTGCTGGGGGACTGATCCAGACAGCCCGGGCCCTGGCAGTCAATCCCCGGGACCCCCCACGCTGGTCAGTGCTGGCTGGCCACTCCCGTACTGTCTCGGACTCTATCAAGAAGCTTATTACAAGCATGAGGTATTGAGGGGATGGAGAACTGGTGTGACTGGGGGACATACATTGTGGCAGAATGGAGGGGTGGACACTTAGGTACAATTAGATGGAATAGTTTTGGGGAATACCTATTGGCTAAGATTTGGGGGATATAGGGAAAGATAGGCTAGCCTTGTTTTAAGGGGCAGTTCTTGGTATTGGAGCCTGTGATGTGTCTGCAGGGACAAAGCTCCAGGGCAGCTGGAGTGCGAGGCGGCCATTGCAGCTCTGAACAACTGCCTGCGGGACCTAGACCAGGCTTCCCTTGCTGCAGTCAGTCAGCAGCTTGCTCCTCGTGAGGGAATCTCTCAAGAGGTAAGGGGGAAGATGGTTATGTGAAAGGGTGTGTCTGAGAAGAGAGACAGCAGACTTGAAGAAGATGAGGGATTCAGGAGTGGGCTTCACAGAGACGTCAAGAGAATAGTACATGCCAAGGGCAGTTAGTTTGGTATGGAAGGAAGAGTGGGGTCCTGTGCAACAAGAGGGTTCTATTCCAGGTCACTAGACTAAAGTCCGCTTTCTCCCCAGGCCTTGCACACTCAGATGCTCACTGCGGTACAAGAGATCTCCCATCTTATTGAACCGCTGGCCAGTGCTGCCCGGGCTGAAGCCTCCCAGCTGGGACACAAGGTACCTGGGGAGACAAGTGGGGAGTCCCGGGGGTAGGGTTAAAGAGACTATCTTGTCCAGCTGACCCCTATTCCAACCCCTTTCCTCAGGTGTCTCAAATGGCCCAATACTTTGAGCCGCTCACTCTGGCTGCAGTGGGTGCTGCCTCCAAGACCCTGAGCCACCCGCAGCAGATGGCACTTCTGGACCAGACTAAAACATTGGCAGAGTCTGCCCTGCAGTTGCTGTACACAGCCAAGGAGGCTGGCGGTAACCCCAAGGTATTGCAGGCTGGGAGGGAGGGGCTGCTACTCGTTAAAATTGGAGAAGCAAAAACAGGACCCCTTTCCAATCACTCACTCTGCTCCACAGCAAGCAGCTCACACCCAGGAAGCCCTGGAAGAGGCTGTGCAGATGATGACAGAGGCCGTAGAGGACCTAACAACAACTCTCAATGAGGCAGCCAGTGCTGCTGGGGTCGTCGGTGGCATGGTGGACTCCATCACCCAGGCCATCAACCAGGTTAGTCTTAAGGTGCCTGTGGACACTGATGCTACCCTGGGCCAGGGTTCCTAAGCACAGTGGCAGAGACCCTGACTATCTTCCCCCTTCCTCCATCGTCCCCCATCAGCTAGATGAAGGACCAATGGGTGAACCAGAAGGTTCCTTCGTGGATTACCAGACAACTATGGTGCGGACAGCCAAAGCTATTGCTGTCACCGTGCAGGAGATGGTGAGTTTGAGAGAGTATAAGAGGACTGCCCTTGGAGAGCCAAGTTGAGACATAATTTTACCTTTTACATTATTGCCAGGTAACCAAGTCAAACACCAGCCCAGAGGAACTGGGCCCTCTCGCTAACCAACTGACCAGTGACTACGGCCGGCTGGCCTCGCAGGCCAAGCCTGCAGCTGTGGCTGCTGAAAATGAAGAGGTAAACATGGAGGCAGCTCTGACCTTCCCTTTGGTCCTCACAGAGAACCCCAATGGCACATCTCTTGTTTCTATCATATCATCCTCTGGGGCTTTCCTACCTTCAACTCCCTTTAGTCTTTCATAGAGAGGGGAAGACACCCTCAAGGCCACTCCACTAACAAGTGATCAGGGCTGTGTATAGAGATGGGATCAAAGCCTTCAGTCATAGGGATAAAGGAGACAACCCAGGATCTAGTATGTCCCATTCTGTTGCTATTGCTCCTCTGAACTTGTGGCTGCTGCTCTGTTCTGCTGCAAGTCTTTGTCCTTCCTTCCCTAAGCTCCTGGCTTTCCAAGAAAGCAAGTAATTGGATCTTAGCAAGACACACCTAATCCCCAAACCCAAAACCCTCCACAACTGCATACAGGCCAAATTGTAATCCATGCCCTCTGATCCAAATACCCCAGCGTGAAGTGCTTCTCCCTCTCCTCCTCACTATGCTTAACACAGTCCTTACCAGCTGGTGCCCACGTGCTATTATTATCCCTGTGTAGGAGGTGACCTCCTGCCGAAAGGATATGAAACGGGCAAAGTCTGTGTGCTGCGATACATGTTTTTTAGTTCCTTAGTGACTCTTCCAAGCACATAGCGGGTAACCTGAGTGCCTCATGTAAAAGCCATCTCCTTTTTTCATCTTCTCACAGATAGGTGCCCACATCAAGCACCGGGTACAGGAGCTGGGGCATGGCTGTTCTGCTCTGGTCACCAAGGCAGGTGCCCTTCAATGCAGCCCCAGTGATGCCTACACCAAGAAGGAGCTCATAGAGTGTGCCCGGAGAGTCTCCGAAAAGGTGACTGCTCATCCTTGCGGACTGGCCCCCCAACCCTGCCACCTTTACCATCCTCCTTTAGCCTTCCCAGCCCTCTCCTCTGTCCCTTCTCCCAAGCAGCAGTGACCTTTTTCTTTCACATGGCACCTACCACAGCTACCATATGACTTTCCTCCCCAAGGTTTCCCACGTGCTGGCTGCACTGCAGGCCGGGAATCGTGGCACCCAGGCCTGCATCACAGCAGCCAGCGCTGTGTCCGGCATCATTGCCGACCTCGACACCACCATCATGTTTGCTACTGCTGGCACACTCAACCGTGAGGGTGCTGAAACTTTCGCTGACCACCGGTGAGGAGGTTACCTGGGCCTCAGGGAAGCAGGATGGGGGTGGGGCCAGAGGAGGCTAGAGCACAAGGAGCAGCAGGAGTGCTGAGGAGAGCTGACTAGACTGGACCTTCCCTCAGGGAGGGCATTCTGAAGACTGCAAAGGTGCTGGTGGAGGACACCAAGGTCCTGGTACAGAATGCAGCTGGGAGCCAGGAGAAGCTGGCACAAGCTGCCCAGTCCTCTGTGGCCACCATCACCCGCCTCGCTGATGTGGTCAAGCTAGGTGCAGCCAGTCTGGGAGCTGAGGACCCTGAGACACAGGTATCCACCTGACACCCCTAATTCTAGTCAGATCCACTTCCTGTTTCCCCTTTTCCTCCCACAAACCAGAACCTCTGCTCTCCCACACAGGTGGTGCTGATCAATGCAGTGAAAGATGTGGCCAAGGCCCTGGGAGACCTCATCAGTGCAACCAAGGCTGCAGCTGGCAAAGTTGGGGATGACCCTGCTGTGTGGCAGCTCAAGAACTCTGCCAAGGTTGGCGGGAATGAGAGCAGTCTCAGGAGATGGAGCAGATCAATGTGCTTCCTCCTGTTCCTTAAAACGGCCCCCTCCCCCATTTCTCTGACACCCATAGGTGATGGTGACCAATGTGACATCGTTGCTCAAGACTGTGAAAGCTGTGGAAGATGAGGCTACCAAAGGCACACGGGCTCTGGAAGCAACCACAGAACACATACGGCAGGAACTAGCGGTGAGCATGAGTCTGGGGCATCGGGGCCTCCAGTCAGAGGGATCATGCTAGACTGAACCTGTACCTCAAGTGTATTCACAGAAATGTAAATGGTCATACGCTCTTCTCACTCATTGCTAAACGTCTTACGTGAACTACTTAAGTCTTACTCTTCCTGACTTTTTTACTCCTTAGATTTGACAACTATCTTCTTTCACCATCATCCTCCCACTTTCTCCAGTCACCAATGGCCTATTAGTTGCCACATTCAGCGCCTTCTTCTTGGCCTTCACCCTCTTAAACATTTCCAAAGCATTTGACTATGGTAACAAACTGTCTTTGAAGTTCTTTCTTCCTTTGGCCTTCATGGCGCTGGTTTTTCTCTTGCCTCTCTGACATCTCTTCTATAGTTGTCACTGAATCATCTTCAACCTAGTAAATGTAGAGGCTTTTCCAGAATTGTACAAATAGCCTTTTTTCTCTGTTCTCTTCTTAGGTAAGTTCAACCACTTTCATTAACATTTTCTAAGAAATTCACTTCCAGTTCTGAGTTCATTTATTTTTCAGCTGCCTATTTGACACCATGACTGAGATAGAATGTCTCCCAACCTGCTGTTCTTCCTGACATGCTACTTCCTGTTGATGGTGGCAATAACCTCCTAGTCATGAAGAGTCTCCTCAGTCATCTTTGACTTCACTGTCTCATTCACCATATCCAGGCCATTGCCAAGTCCTTCTAACTACCCTCTCATCCCTCCCCACGAGTCTCACAGTGAGCACTCTAGTGCAGATCTTCATTTGCCCTCCCTCACTGGAACTGCGGTACCTGTTTTTCACCTGGTCTCTCTGCCTTCAATCTATCATTCTCATCTCTCTTACTCATCTTTCTCATTTCTGAATTCATCTTTCTGATATTGTTTTCATCTCTACTTGGAGATGTCCAAACTGAAACTTTTAACTTTTTGCCTCCCAAACCTGATTATTCCCTCGTTTTTCCGATCTCAGTAAATGGCACCTTTTAATAACTCAGTTCCTGAAGCCAGAAACCCAGCTTTAACATCTTTCTCTCATTCCCCCCATCTAAACTCATCAGCAAGTCTTGTTAGTGCTCCCTCCATATTTCATTTTCTCTTTTCCCCAGCTCTAACAGCACCACTTTGTCCAAACCATCATCAGTCTTTAGCTGTATTTATGCCATAGCCTCTATCTCATCTCCCTGCTTACATACTCACCCCCCACAATCGATTCTCTCTAAACAGTAGCCAGAATTATTGTTTCAAAATATAAGTTAGATTACATAACTGTACTGCTTAAAATCCTTCAGTGACTGCCCTGACATCTGTAGCAAAATCCACACTCCTTCCTATCACCTTCCAATTCCCATGCCCCTGCCAACTTCCCCAAACTCATCCTATCCCACTCTCCTCCCATTCTGTACCCCAGTTCCATTGCTCCCCATCAGTTCTTGCCCACTCCAGGTCCTTGCACTTGCTTCTCTCCAAATTTCTGAACATCTGGCTTCTTCCAATCTTTCAGGCTTCAGCTTAAATGTTCCCTCCTCAGAGAAGCCTTTCCTGAGCACCAATCTGAAATAGGACCTCATTTTTATTTCTCATCATAGCACCTTCTTTGTTTTCTTTATAGCCCAGATCAGTCTTTAGATTTTCTGCTTTTTTACCTATTTTTTGTCTGTATCCGAAACTAGAGTGTAAGCTCCATGAGAACAAGGACCTTCTTCCCCACTGCATCCCTAGCACCTCACACAGAATCTACCACCTGCCCATCTTTAATAATTTGTTGGATAAACACATACATACATCAAAATATTTTTATGACTTTTACATATTATGTAAAATTCTAAGTTCCTTGGTCTGATATTCAAGGCCCCACCAACTTTTCTATGCCATCGCTATATTTTAGAACATTCCTTAATAATCTCACACATGACATCCTGGTTATTCATGCTCTACCATTTACCTAAAATATTCTCCTGGTATCTATATCTCTTAAGATCCACCTTCTTGCCCCGCCTTTGCCACTCATCCATTCAAAGTTTCTCAGTAGTTCAGGAATGAAAAACTCAGTTCAAAAGCTACTTCTTTAATTTCAAATAAATTCTTCCCAGTCACTTTACTTAGGAATAATGACCAGCTGCTTGCTGTTATATTAACTGAATATGTGAACTTCTCCAAGGACTTGACCTACAACATGTACTCAGTGAATGCTTGTAGAGTGAACCAAATTACATGACTGCTACACATTGTCTTATAGTCTCACTCACTGTAAACCTTTTCTTCTTGTTCTGCCCCAACAGGTCTTCTGTTCCCCAGAGCCACCTGCCAAGACTTCTACTCCAGAAGATTTCATCCGAATGACCAAAGGTATCACCATGGCAACAGCCAAGGCTGTTGCTGCTGGCAACTCCTGTCGTCAGGAAGATGTCATTGCCACAGCCAATCTGAGTCGCCGTGCTATTGCAGATATGCTTCGGGCTTGCAAGGTAGAAACCCTAGTAGTGAGGCAGCTTTAGGGCAGAACATGGTAGGGAGGAAAACTACAGGGGCTTGGGGGACCTGGAGCTCTTTGGGACCTAACGCTAACATATTACTCTGTTACAGGAAGCTGCTTACCATCCAGAAGTGGCCCCGGATGTGCGGCTTCGAGCCCTGCGCTATGGCCGGGAGTGTGCCAACGGCTACCTGGAACTGCTGGACCATGTGCTCCTGGTAAAACAGGAATTATCTGTTCCTCATACCAGCCTCCCTAAATACACAGTCCTCTTCCCACATGTCTCAGACCCAGTTCTCTAATTTTTTATTCAAATCTCTTCCCCACTATTTATTTCCCAAATCTGTTCTTGTTTCTAAGCCTCCTTTTCACTGGGACCCCATCATTCCTAGCATTTTTGGTTCTCCCACTCACCTCTTTCTCTTCTTTTTCTTATGTCTCTCTTTCCACCTGACCTCCTCCTCTTCCTCTACCTTCGTCATCTCTTCTTTCTTCTCATTTGATCATTCTTCTTACCAGCCGGTGAGTGACATACAGCCCTACTGTCTTCACTGTGTGTGCAGTGTGCCACCCAGAGTGCACCTGGATAGACTGTGTGGTGTTCGAGGGCTATGGTGTGGAGTGGTCCAGGGACAGGATTGGTGGGCCATGGTCTGCCCTGGTTTTTTTTAGGTCAGAATAGAAGCCAAAGTCTGATTCTCTGCTCCCTGCCTTCTTCTTCCCTAGACCCTGCAGAAGCCAAGCCCAGAACTGAAGCAGCAATTGACGGGACACTCAAAGCGTGTGGCTGGTTCAGTCACTGAGCTCATCCAGGCTGCTGAGGCCATGAAGGGTGAGGGGTGCCCAGGGGCAAGAAGGGAAGGGAAACCTTTGTCATAGGGATATCCCTGCTTCCTGGTTGGAGTACTCTGAGCTAGCCTCTGCCTATAGTCCCCACAGGTACAAGGGGCCTAATAATATTAACTATCCTGTTCGGTGCTCCTGACTTCCCTGGTCTAGCTGAGCCCCTTCCTTCCCCACTTTGTCCTATCAGGAACAGAATGGGTGGACCCAGAGGACCCCACGGTCATCGCTGAGAATGAGCTTCTAGGAGCTGCAGCTGCCATTGAGGCTGCAGCCAAAAAGTTGGAGCAGCTGAAACCCCGGGCCAAACCCAAGGTCAGTCCTGCTCCCCCTCTCTTCTCTGCCTTCCTAATGGCAGAATATCTCCACCTTCAGCTTCCTCTTACTTTGCATCTCTCTCTGCAAACTTTGTCTCTCCATTGTAGGAGGCGGATGAGTCGTTGAACTTTGAGGAGCAGATACTAGAAGCTGCCAAGTCCATTGCAGCAGCCACCAGTGCCCTGGTAAAGGCTGCATCAGCTGCCCAGAGGGAACTGGTGGCCCAAGGGAAGGTAAGTATTTGGATATCCAGAAGCATGGGGACAGCAGCAGCTTTGCTGTCTACACCAGCTTTGTAGTGGGAGGCTTTTACATACATATGGAGAACAGAGGTTTGATCAGGCTCTCCTCCTTTCTCCACAGGTGGGCGCCATCCCAGCCAACGCACTGGATGATGGACAGTGGTCCCAGGGCCTCATTTCTGCTGTGAGTGTACAACACCCACTAGGTTCCTCTGAGCTGGAGAGACTTGAGAAGGCTGGAGAGGGGGTGGACCAGGGCAAGAGGCATGTTTTAATCTTATCTCCTTACTTTAGGCCCGGATGGTGGCTGCAGCCACCAACAATTTGTGTGAGGCAGCCAATGCAGCTGTACAAGGCCATGCTAGCCAGGAGAAGCTCATCTCATCAGCAAAGCAGGTAGCTGCCTCCACAGCCCAGCTCCTTGTGGCCTGCAAAGTCAAGGCTGACCAGGACTCTGAGGCAATGAAACGGCTTCAGGTGAGGAACCCTGACCCATCCCATCGTACTGCTGTGCTGTGCTGCTTTAAATTGTTACCCCCAAAGCATGCTTTTCTGTGGGAGGACTCTGTCAGCTGGGACCTTACCTCAGTTTTCTCAACTTCATGCTGCCTTCTCTGCCCAGGCTGCTGGCAATGCAGTGAAGCGAGCCTCAGATAACCTGGTGAAGGCAGCACAAAAGGCGGCAGCCTTTGAAGACCAGGAGAACGAGACAGTGGTGGTGAAGGAGAAGATGGTTGGGGGCATTGCCCAGGTGAGCTTGGCCCTAGATACCCTGAGGGACACCATTAGCAGACAGTCACATTGCCTTTGCTGGCCTCAACTACTCTCTACCCTAATGAACAAACCCACAGAACTAAGTCCCTGATCTTCACCCCTCAGATCATTGCTGCACAGGAAGAGATGCTCCGGAAGGAACGGGAGCTGGAAGAGGCCCGGAAGAAGCTGGCCCAGATCCGGCAACAGCAGTACAAGTTCCTGCCGTCAGAGCTTCGAGATGAGCACTAGGGCAGCCGCTTCTATTTAACACGCAGACCCAGCCCAGAGACTGTGCCTACCATTACCAAAGCCTTCTGGGCTGTCAGGCCTACCCTGCCCAACCCCAGCACTCCCCAAAGTGCCTGCCAAACCCCAGGCCTGGCCTTGCCCAGTCCCACTGCACTTCCCCTGTCCCTTCCCAACTCCAAGTGCCTTCATGTCATTGGGCCCCCTAAGAGCCTGCCCCTCCCCAGAGTATTAACGCTCCAAGAGTATTATTAACGCTGCTGTACCTCAGTCTGAACCTGCGAGGGCCCCAGCCCACTCCACCTTGCCAGCAGCTTCTGGCAAGTCCCCACAGCCTCAGCTCTTCTCATCCTTTTTTTGATACTATCCTCTTCCTTGCACCCCCAGTTACCTGTGGGGTCCATGAGGTTTTAAGCTCTAAATAAGTCATGCTCCAATAAAGGTGATTCTGCCTACAACTCTGCCTGGGTTCATGAAGAGATAGGACATTTCTCCAGGGCAGTGGGATTGAGTTCTGTCACCAGCTTGATCTAGCTCAGAAATGGAGTGGGTCAGACTATGGCAATCTGCTCTGTGAGGCCCCTTCCTCCTCTTTGTACTCATCCCTTAATTCATCCTAGTTGGGAAGCTGTCCCTGAGAAGTCATACCTCTGTTGTCCCCTATCTCACTGGCCAGTACCTATACTTCACCAAGTGTCATTCTGTTGCAGGGACAGCAGCTGCTACTGCTCTTTGTGGCTACCAGGGACACTCTGTTCTTCATAACTGCTCAGAGTATTTGAACAGATCCAGTCCCTGGCCAAATTCAAATTTCAAAGCAGCTTTGCTAAAAATAATAAGCCTATAAAATACAAGTGTCCGAGCCTAAGCGAATTACCAGCACACATTTGGTTTACATTTAACAAGCAAAAATTCCAACTGAGGCTGCCTCAGGTAGGTTCTACTGTTCACTGGGTTGGGGAACTTCTAGGCCCTCCAAGGCCTTGTCCTACTGCCTAGAATAGCACTAGAAGACAACTGAAAAACCTTGACCCGGTGTGAGACGATAGTTAGGAAGCAGAGCTCGCCTAGGGGCAGGCTGGTGCTGATAGCCCTGTTCCAGCTGCCCTGCTAATCTGGGGGTTCAGTGGAGGGAGGTGGTCAAGGAGGATAGAGGTGAGTGCTGTGTGCTTCCACTTCCTTCTGCATTCACCCCTCTGCCCACTGCATGAACTATCTGGCAGACCCCTTAGATCTGCCACTATTTTCCTACACGATTCTTTAACCAGCTCTGTTGCCCGGTACGTTATTTCCTTGCTTCTCCCTCCAAGTGGCACACAAACACCACCCATCTGCTGCTACTCTGGGCACCCTTCACCTTCTTGAAGCCAAGACATCTACTTGTGGAAAAGTTTAAAGTAGGCGGAATCCCCAGGGCAGCCAATTAGGAAAGGTGCCAACTTCACACCATCACTCCTGTCACCTTTGATTAATTCATTCAATATTTACTAAGCCATGCCTGTGCTAAGCACTGGAATATAGAGATGTATTATCACCTCTGACGCAGAGGACTGGCAACTCCAGTAAACATTGCTATGGCCCTCTAACCCCAGATTCAGTGTTCTAGCATTGTGAGTTGAGGACCTTAGAGATCAAATCCCTAACAAGTGGTAGTCTAAACTGTTTAAACTACAGCTATGAGCCCAGGATAACTGTTCACTCCTGCTGCCACTTCCCTGCCATGTCCCCACATCCCCAATCATGTACCTCTCATTAGTGATGCCTCCAAGAGCCTTCTGGGAAAAGATGTGAATACCCATTAGACCAGCAATTCTTGAAATGTAGTCCTCAGGTACCTAACGGCTCCTGAGACCCTTTCATGGGTCTGTAAGGTCAAGATTATGTTCATAATAATGTTAAGACATTATTTTCCTTTTTTATAGTGTCAGCTTTGTACTGACAGTGCAAAAACACTGGTGGGTAAAACTGCCTTAGCACAAATCAAGGTAGTGGCCCAAACTGTACTAAGTCATTGTATTCTCACTGTCATGCACTAACAATTTAAGAAAGAAATGCTAGTTTCACTTAAAACAGTCCTTGATGAAACAGTAAAACCTTAATAATTTTATTAAATCTTATTCCTTTAGTAATACGTCTTAATATTGTGTGAAGATCCAAAGCTTTTTGGATCTTCAAACTCCGCTCTTTAAGTTTGGAGAGTGTAAGGGGTTCTAAGACCAAAAACTTTGAGAACTGCTGCACTAGATCATGAGTTCCTTTATATCCGCATAGTATTAGTATCTTTGCGTACCCGGAACCTGGAGCATAAAAAATTCACCTGGCAAATGTTTATCAAGTGCCACCCCTATGCCTGATGCTATGCTAGGCATTGAGAATTCAGAATTGAAAAAAGATAGTCCTTGTTCTTGAGGACTCAGACAAGTGGAGGAAACAAACAGGTACAAGAACTGTTATAATAAGGACTATGAAGAGAATGATAGCAGCCTGCACCAAAAACATACAATCATTAGATAGGTGGAGGGGGTTGGAGGGGAAGTAGCCAAGGGAGGTTTCCCAGAAAAGCCAAGGCTTGACCTTGAGTCTTTTAAAAACACCAGGAATCAGCCAAGGGAAGAGCATTTTAGGGGGAGGAAACAGAATGCACAAAGACGGAAGCTTTAAGAAAAGTATGACTATTTCCAGTGCCTACTGGAGCTCAGTATAATCTGGGATAGGAATGAAAGGAGATGGGGTTAGAAAGGTAGGCAGGGGCCAAAACAAAGGGCATTCTATACCATATTAAGAAATGTAGATTTTTATCCTCAAAAGATGGAGTAGGGAGGGGTGGGGTGAAAGGATCTTAGGATTCTATTCCCATCAACTTTTAAAAAGATCTTTGGGAGCAATGTAGAGAACTGGTTTAATGAATGAGTTGGGGAACCAGATCCACGCAGGATATAATAAAAGGAGCTGCCCAAGGCAATCCGAGACTTGGAAGAGGATCCTTATTTGAAGGAAATAGAATCTACAGGATTAACTCGATTCATAAGTGAGGAACAGAGGAGCACTTGATAACGCTCAGGAGTCTAAGGGCCGATGAAGGTCTTTCACGAGTTTGGGGAAAACAGGGATGTGGATCGGAGGGAACACTACGAAGGAGGTCATGTTTGTTCCTTGTGTAGCAGCAGGCAGCTAATCAGATCTAAATACATTTCTGGGCCCCTGGCCCTGGCTCGGGCCCTGGGCCCACGGTTCCCACGGTTCCCACCCCCACCAGCAAAAGTCAAGCCTCCCATCCCTCTGACCTTGGACAGCAAGGCGAAATGATCCCTCCAGGCTTCCTATGCCCCTTTACCCTCCTCCGAAGCAGTTCCTCTCCCCACCCCCACCCTCCGTCACCCCACTCCAAGAAAAAAACGAAAACAGCTTCGCGCCAGCGCCTTAGACTTCCCGACCTAGTAGGACCCAGCTCCGGGGGCTCTTTCTTGCGGCCTAGGTTGGAGGGGCATCTTTCCTCCGATTCCCGAGGCCCCGCAGCTCAGTAACTCTTCCCCTCGCCCCCTGCATTCCCAGTCCCAGCCTGGCCCCGCCCCACCCCCGGGAAACATCCCAAAAAAGGGCAGAAAAGAAATTTCGACCTAAAGTTGGCCCAAAGGGGAAAGAGGAGAGTCCGCTGGGAGAAGAGAAGGGAGGGCGCGCTGGGCAAGAGAGAGGGAGAAAGCGGGGGTGGGGTGGGGGATGAGTGGACCGGTGGTCCCGCCGCCAGAGAGAGGAAGAGGGTGAGGAGGGGGCGGACAAGGACGTGTCCCGGATAGGGATGGGGGTGGGAAGCGCGCGTATCCCGCCGGGTGGTAGCTGCGTGGAAAATATGTGGGGCACGTGGGGGCGGGGCAGGAGGGGTGCGGAGCTGGGTTCCCAGCCGCTGGGTATCTGTAGAGGAGCGGCCCTGGCTCCAAGGGTACGGGCTGGAAGGAGAAACAAGAGAAGGGGTAGGCCCGCCCTGCAAGACGCTGGGCTCCCCTTTTGCCTCAGTTTCTCCAAGTCCTTAGGCTCTCCGCTATCACCTCCACGTCGGTAACGCAAACCCAGTCTGGGACTCAGAGTAAACTGAGGCACTCGACCGCTGAGGAGCCCTGCCTCCCAAAAAGACATTTAATCCCAGGGGATTTACAGGAAACTTCTAAATTAAGGGCAGCGGCTGCTGCAGCTGAGGCGCGGGAGGGGGCAACGGGTCCCGGAGCCCAGGCAGCTGCCCTAAGCTCACGCCCCGAAATAGCCCCAGGGGCCCCATCCGCAGCTGCCACTGGGCCGGGCTGTCACTCAGGAAGCACGGAGCCCCCAGCCTGAGGGTACCCTCCCCTCAGCAGCGCTTGTATTTTTTCAGCGGACCATCCCGGGTACTTTCCCTTCCGACGGCTGGGGGAGGTGTGGGGAGAAAGGGGAGTAAGGGAGGGGCGGAGCCTCGAGGGGGCGGTCCCGAGGGGGGTGGGTGCAGGGGGCGACCGCACCCCCACCTCCGACTGGGCCTTGCTTCTGCCCCTACAAGGTTTGGGCCATCGTGGGGGAGGGTCCCAGCCCCCAGCTCCGCCCGGTCCCTCCCCGCCTTTTAGGCGCGCCAGCCCGGCTGGGACATCCCAGTCCGGTTGGTTCTCCTGGCCCACTAGCTGTGCTTTCAGTCCTCGCCGCCAGCCCAGTTCTCCCGGACCGCACCGCCAGCCCGCCGGCCCGACCCCCACCGCAGCCATGGACGCCATCAAGAAGAAGATGCAGATGCTAAAGCTGGACAAGGAGAATGCCATCGACCGTGCTGAGCAGGCCGAGGCTGACAAGAAGCAAGCTGAGGACCGCTGCAAGCAGGTGAGCGACCCCTCCCCCCCCCCCCCCCCCCGCCTTTCCCTTCCCCACCTTCCTACCCCGGGCCCAGTGCAACTCACTCCCTCGAAATGAGAGCAGGGTAGGCCCAGCCCTGTGTCCCCTAGCCTGAGGCCTGCTGTCCAAAGCTCTCTCCTGTCTAGCGCAGGGTCTGGGCCTTCATAGTTCCCCCAGGGACCTAGCCAGAGCCACACTTCATCTCACACATTATAGCCTCGGGAGCCCCAGTACCCCACTTTCCACTCTTGCCCTTGCAGAGTAATAATGGCCCTGCTCCTTAGGGCTGGAATCTCTCCACTCCCACCAGATCCCTCGAACACTCCTGGCTGCACTGTTCCTCCTCTACTCTCTTCCTGACAGCCTCTTAGTACCTGCTTACACGCATCCCTGCCTTCTTTCTGGGTCTGGGCCTGGCTAACCAAGGCTTCTCTCTTTCAGCTGGAGGAGGAACAGCAGGCCCTCCAGAAGAAGCTGAAAGGAACAGAGGATGAGGTGGAAAAGTATTCTGAGTCAGTGAAGGATGCCCAGGAGAAACTGGAGCTGGCCGAGAAGAAGGCCACCGACGTGAGTGTGAACCTGTGAACCTGGAGGACGGTGGGAGAAGCACACTGGGAGGGGTCCTAGACCTGGGGATAAAGGGAGATTGGAACCTAAATAACCCCAGCGCCAGGACAGAAATGGTTTCCTCTCAGGAACCCAGGCCAAGGCAAGCTTGCACAAATAATCCTAGGTAGTGGGTAAATCAAAACCACCTACCGCTTCCCCTAGAGAACGGATAGCCTTCTAATTCTGTTTGGCTCCAGCTCTTAGAATGTACAGTGATCAAGCAGTGAGTCATCGTGGGGGTGGGTGGTACAAGAATTTACCATCTACCCCAATTAATCCTCCTACTGAAAAAGGAGAGGAGACTGCAACTACATTTGCAGGGTGTGGGTATAGGTGCCATTGAGCAGGAGGCGGGAGAGGAATCCAAAACTGGGCTCTGACTTGAGTTACACCCCTGGGGGGCCATTAGAAATTCCCTGGCCTTGACCTCTGGCTCCCATGGCCTTGCTGTGCACTAGGGCCCCAGCTCAGGTTCTAACAGGCCCTCATTTACCCTCATTAAGCTGTCAGCCTCGAGACCATGCCAGGACACAGGACATAGGGACAGGGCCACAAATGCCAAGGCAGCCGCTTGGGCACATCCTACTCACTCAGATTTCGCTGCACACCCCACACACCCTACCCAGACTTTTCGACTTTCTGTCATTTCCAACCCCCACCTTGAGGTAGGAGAATGGCCACATGACCTTAGACATGGTCGTTATTTGTACCATTCTCTATCTCAGTTTCTCCATTTGCCTTGTACCAGGATCAAGTTTAAAATGAGCCCACTGTTGGGTGGATATGGGGATTAGCATAAGCATAGTCTGAACCTCTGAGATCAGAGATGACATTAACTGTGTGTATTGACTGTTATCCATGTTCCCCAATTCCTTCCCCTCCATTCCCACCCTGGGTTAATTTATCTGACCTCCAGCCTTTGGTTTTGGTTCTCCACAAGCCCTGGCACTTGGAAGGGAGCTGACCTGCAGCTGCTAGCAAAGACAACCCTGGGCATCTGACACTCTATAAATAACCAAGGCTTGGTGCAGCTGAAGGCAGGACTGGAAACCCAAGGAGTGGGGTGGGGGCTGGAGAGGAGGAGGGTAGACAGGGACAGAGCCAGGGAAATAGGGCAGCAGTGCCAGGAGTAGAAAGGAAACTGCCGAAACTAATTGTGTGACCTTGAACACAGTACTTAACTTACACAGTGCCTCCTCCCTCAGTTTCTCCTTTCTCTTGTTGCTTCCCATTTGCCCAGTAATGACAGTTGTGTCTTTAGTGGTTAGAGAGCAACATCTATAACTTGGGAGAACTTAAGAAGCAGAAAATGGCAAATGTCAGTCCTGTGATGAGGATCCCAGGACTTCCCAGAGTTATTTGTCACCCCACTGCCATAAAGAGAGTTCCCTTTTACAGTCTCATCTCTCTCTAGAGTAGACCACTCAATGTCCCCGAGTCATTCTTCTCAACCTCCAATGCTGTCCCCAGAATCCTTCCACACTGAGTCATCTGGCCCCGGGCCCATCATGGGCTCTTGTCACTTTAGGTGGCCTTCAGCACCTGGAGGACAAGCTACCACTACTTTCTATATATGGTATTGTATTTCCTCTGCCCCACAGTACCACCCAGTATCTGCTTTTTTTACCCCCTGTGCCCCTAGTACTGCCACCTGTCTCATTTACGTCTTCCTTTACACTGGTCCTTTCTCCTCTCCAATCTTAAATCTCAGGGTCTCTACCTATGTCTTTGTCTCTAAAGAAGAGCCAAGGATAACCTAACACTTATGGAGTGTGGATTCTACAGGCAATGTACTCAAGTGTTTTCTGCATATTATTTCCCACAATCATCAGACTCGCTTGGGAGCTTTAAAAGAAAAAAGATTTCCAAACTCCTGCCCTGGTGATCTCAGTTCAGTGGATCTAGCAAGGAGCTAGAGAAACTGTTTAGTTTTATAAGCCTACCAGATGGTCCCATTGATTGATAGAGTATTAGAAATACCGCATTGTCTTAGAACTCCCTACTCGGATTTAAAAAGGAGGAAACTGAGGCTTAAAGAGACTAAATAAGTTGCCCAAGGTCACACAAGTGTTGAGTGACTGAACTGCAGCTCAAAGATAACAGTCTGACTCAGAGCCAATACTCATAACACCAAACTGCACTGCATCTCTCATTTTCCTTTGCTGGGGCTCGTCTTGCTCTGCGCTCTCTTTTTTTCAAGGTTTCCAAGGTTTTTTTTTTTCATCAGTTTCCATGGACCTTCCTCAAAACCTCCTTAGTTCTGTCTCTATTTTAGGATTAGTGGCTAGGTATCTGTCACTCATACTGCCCTGGCACCATCCCCCAGTTGCCTCTAGGCCTTGGCAGGGAACCCCTTGCTACAGCCATGGCTTGCCGCCTGAGCCCCATTACTGAGAATCTGCCTGGCAACTGGTGACATCGTCAGGGCTTGTCTGTGATTGGCTATTTTTAGCAGCAGCAAGGTCTGGTTGGCCTTTTTCCCCACCCCCTTACCAGGGCCCTCCTCTGCTGTGGAGTCTGGGCTGCCTCAGACCTCCTCATAGCACTTGGAGTATCTTGGAGGGGACAGAGGGATCTGCATGCAGATAATCATTGGGAAACTAACTATGCACAGTGCCTGAATTGGCCCTGTAGCAAGGGAGTGGAATGTGTCAAGGAATGCCTATTTTAGATTGAAGCATAAAGTCTGGGTAGAAGATAGATGGTTGCTTAGGGCGAAAAAAAAGGTTGAAAATCTGGAAACCAGGAAGCTGGCGTTCTTTTTTGACAAGAATATTACCATGTTCTGGAGCCTTGAAAATCTTCATCCAAGGTAGACAAGGCCTTTCTGACCTCTGACCCTTTACCTGCAGGCCGAGGCAGATGTGGCCTCTCTGAACCGCCGCATTCAGCTGGTAGAGGAGGAGTTGGACCGGGCACAGGAGCGCCTGGCTACAGCCCTGCAAAAACTGGAGGAGGCTGAGAAAGCAGCTGATGAGAGCGAGAGGTGGGAAGGGGATCCTGAGCCAGGGACAGGGTAGAAACCTCTCTCTGCTGGTCCTAACCCCACATCCACCCCTCTCTCTGCCTCTCAGAGGAATGAAGGTCATTGAAAACCGAGCCATGAAGGATGAGGAAAAGATGGAGCTTCAGGAGATGCAGCTGAAGGAGGCCAAGCACATCGCTGAGGATTCAGACCGCAAATATGAGGAGGTGACAGCCCTGCTCCACATCCTTCTCACTCCCAAGCCCCAGATACCCTCAGTCATTCACCATAGATCTACTCTTCTCTCTCCCTTCCCCCCAGGTGGCCAGGAAGCTGGTGATCCTGGAAGGAGAGCTGGAGCGCTCAGAAGAGAGAGCTGAGGTGGCTGAGAGGTGAGGATACCCTGGGGTGGCAAGTGAAACTTCGCCTGAGCCTGTGGCTCTGGGGCACTCTGCACAATGAGGAAGCAGTTTCTCAGACTTGGGGCCACAGGGACAGGTCCTATCTTCTGACCCCTACCTGCTGCCTCTAGCCGAGCGAGGCAACTGGAGGAGGAACTTCGAACCATGGACCAGGCCCTCAAGTCCCTGATGGCCTCAGAGGAGGAGGTAGTGACTTCTCTAGACCTTTCTGGGCAATGGCGCCTTCTCTCAGCTCACCTCCTTCTCCATCTCAGGCTGTTCTCTGTCACCTGCTAGGGTTGGGAAGGGCATGGGGCTTCCAAGCTCTGTCTGCTGTCACTCTCACAACTTTGCTCTTCTCTTCTCTCCTCCACCCCTCCCACACTGTGCCATCTCCACTGTCACCCCACACTGTGCCCTCACATCTCACCCTGCCACACACCCCCTGCAGTAAATGTGGGGACCTAGAGGAGGAGCTGAAAATTGTTACCAACAACTTGAAATCCCTGGAAGCCCAAGCAGACAAGGTAGAGGGGGGTAGAAGGGCAGTGAGGATGGGGTCCTGCAGGGGAGTGGGGCGATGGGCCCAGGCAGGGTGGGGCTGGGTGATCAATGGAGACAAGATCCTGAGTAGCCTGTGGGGCTCAGAGGAAAAATGAAGGATTTGTGGAGGCAATCCACTGATGGCATGTGTATGTCCCTGAAAGTATTCCACCAAAGAAGATAAATATGAAGAGGAGATCAAATTGCTGGAGGAGAAGCTGAAAGAGGTAAGAGTCCTTCCTGTCTTCTCCCTCCCCTCAAGCCTCCAAATCCCCATCAGAGACAGCCTGTGGCAGGGAATTTTGGGATAGGGATGGTAGAGAAGGTCAACTTAAGTGATAGTGTCTAGGCGGGCCTAATTTTTTTTGTCATTTTCACATCTTGCCTTTACTCCCAGGCTGAGACCCGAGCAGAGTTTGCCGAAAGGTCTGTGGCAAAGTTGGAGAAAACTATTGATGACCTGGAAGGTAAAAGGGATACTCCCTTCCACCCCTAAACCTTTTTAAGTAGGTTCACCCTCCCCATGACTGTCAGTCAGTCTGTCTGTTATCTTCACATCCTATTATAATTTGCCACTGATAAATTAGGTCTAGACCACCTAACACCCCAGATTGCAGTGGTCAGTGCCTGCCATTCAAGTACTTATAGCTAGCTACAACTCCAGTGCTTCTCAAACTTAAGCGTGTGTGCGAATCCCCCAGAGAAGTTTTAAAGTGCAGATTCCTGGGTCCTACTCCCTAGTGATTGCTGACTTTGGCCTGGAGAATTTGTTTGCTTAACAGGCTCTCTGGTGAAGCCCATACTGCTGGTCCTCAGACCACACTCTAAGTAGCACTGATATAGACAATTCTGTCTCCAAGTGCAACACAATAGAGCTAGCTATATCACAGAGCCTTCTTTATTAAATAGAGAGCTATTTGGCTTAATATCTAGATTTGTAAGACAACATTAATGGAAAACACTATTTTTAGCTACATTTGGTGAAAACAAACATGTAGTTGCTTGTCTGTGGCTATTTCTCACTGTATAAAACTGTCTTTCTATTCTATGATAACCCTTCATGTTTATAATTCCCATTTCTCTTGCTTCCAGCCTTCTCAGGCAAGCCTCAATTTTATCTCCAACTTTGTAGGACTTTAGACATTTCTGGCTTGAACACTCTTCCCTTGAAACAAGCATTCCTATTTCTCCAAAGCACTGTGCCCTCAGGTCCCCAGAGAGGCAAGAGTTCCTGGGACAAGAATTAATTTAGGGTACAGAGAAGGATAAAAGAGACAGTGGTACAGAGAGGGGAGGAGGGAGCCCTGACAGCTGTCCAGTTGTTCTCTGGCCTGTCTCTTTTACTCCATCTCTGTCTACCTCTGATTCTTGTTCTCTCTTTCCATTACCCTCTCTCCTTCCTTTCCTCTTTCCCTCTATTCCCTCTCCCCATGCTCCCACCCATCCCTGCACCACTACCCCCAGATGAAGTCTATGCGCAGAAGATGAAGTATAAGGCCATCAGCGAGGAGCTGGACAACGCACTCAATGATATCACCTCTCTCTGAGCCCTCACCAGTGTGGCCCCCTTGACCTCTTCTCTCCTCTCCTTTCCATTCTCTCTGTGAGGAGGAGTGCAGGCAGAAGGAACAAAAATTGCCAACATTGCACAGCCAGGCTGGGCGCAGCCTAGGAGAGCCCCCATCATACATGCTGCCTACCCTGGCACTTGCTTCTTCCTTCTACCCATCCACTACTCCCTCCAACTGCTGGCTTCTACCTCTGCTGCTGAATAAACTCAACTTGGACTCGATGCTGTTTTCCTGCCCTCCAGAGAGCACTTCCTTCACTCCCCTAAAAATACTAGTTCAGTGCTGAAATCTTGGCTCTTACAGACACCCCCAATCTTATAACACACCACCACCACTAAGCTCACCCACAAAACTCTGTGGTCCACATTGAAACCCCCTCTGCACGCACATTCCCAGTCTTTCACTTTCTGTCACTGCTGCATGTAAGCATGTGTGACCCCTTTAGTCACCATGAGCCCTGTGGTGTCTCTACAGACCCAGGCCTGTCACTGACTTTAGAGCACTCACCTGGGGTTCCAGGATCTCAAGGAATGGTTAGAAGGGAAATGGGGCGATGAAGTACAGGGAGGGAGGGGGTAGGTACGGCAAGAAGATTGTGAAAAGTCTGAGATGAAATCTGGAAAAGCTTTGGATGCCAGCAACATGGGGCTTTCATTGCAGGTCTGTTTTCTGCCTCAAATCTGTCTGTCTGGCTAGCCCTCCCTTTCCTGGCTCAGTGTTTTGTTTTTCCTTCTGTTTCCAATCTTCTTAAACCTTCTAAAGGAGATGGGCAGATTAGTTTATGACTCAAGCCTTCCCATCCCACCTCTGTGACCCTGAAGCATTGAGTGAGGCATCCATCTCCATCCTGGTCAGCCCATCCATTCGCCCCTACCATGGGGTCCTCAGATCCCTGAATGCTTGTGTCTTCATGTGCACAAGCATGTCTATTTGTCACACCCCCTGTCCATGCCTTCACATGTCTCTTCCGTCATGTCTCCCCTCCCCTTCCTCATGTGCTGCTTCTTCTCACAGAGACCTTGGCCAGTGCCAAGGAAGAGAATGTGGAGATTCACCAGACCCTGGACCAGACCCTACTGGAACTCAACAACCTGTGAGGGCTGGCCCTGCCTCCAGCCAGGCTATAGTTGCCACCCAACCCAATAAAACCCAATTACTGGCATCACAGGGCCCTTTAAGCTTTTATTTGGTGTTGGCGATGGCGGTGATAGTTTTCCAAAGTGGAGGAGGCTGAGAGGATGCCTGAGGGAAGCAATGGAGTTGGAAGGACCCCTAGGTGAGCAGGGCCTGGGTCTGTGTTCTGTGACAAGGCTTCCTTTTCAATGGGAGCCAAGGGATGGGGGCACTGGGCTCACTGAGGAGGGTTGTGAACAGGCCCAGTAGGGCTGGGAGGACATCCTAGCTCTTACTCTCTACAGGGCAATGGAGCTGCTGTCAGTGGCACTGTCCCATTCCAGCAGGTGGCTGAACCAAACACAATCTGATGACAAAAGTGCAAAGCTACACAGGTTTTACTTGAGCAGAGTGAAAGCCCAAAAGCCTAAATGTGATTTTAAGCCTAGAGACTGAGCCTGCTCTACCCTCAGACACATACACTGTTACTTACACACACACACACACACACACACACACACACACACACAGAGTCATTCCAACAGTATCAGTGATTTCTGCCTCTTTCCTGATAGAATGATGCTGCCCCCCTCCCCCCTGCCAAGATGTCCGCATCCTAACCCTGTGACGTGTTACCTTAAATGAGAAAGGGACCTTGTGATTAAGCCCAGGATTTTGAGATGAAGAGGTTATCCTAAATTATCTGGTTAGGCCCAATGTCTTTATAAGAAGGAGGCAAGAAAGTCAAAGGCAGTTGCAAGAGATGTAACAATGGAAGCAAGAAGTTGAAGTGATGCAAGGAAGGGGCCACAGCCAAGGACTGCTTGGCTTCTAGAAACTAAAAAAGGAAACATTCTCCCCTCTGTGTCCAGAAGGAACCAGCTCTGCCAATATTTTGACTTCAGTCCATAACATTCATTTTGGACTTCCAACCTCTTGAACTCTTAAGAGAACAAATTTGCATTACCATTAAGTTTGTGGTAGTTGTTACAGCAGCAATAGGAAATGAATACAACACCCTGATTTGGGAACAAAAGTACCTTCCACACGTTTTATTAGAAAAAAATATTTCTTAATCTTTGTTAGTTAAAAAGTGTCATGGGCAGGATAGAACAAAGTCTCCAGCTCCCATCTCAGATTCTTCTGCCTGGCTTCTTTCTTCATGTTCTCCAAGTTCCAGACCTCTAAGCAATACTCTCAGTGACCTCTGCTGGGTGGTAGCTAATATCCCCTTTGGTCCCACTTGGGCGTCTACACAACAGGGAAGCCTAATCAGAAAACTGGCCCAGGATGAGCTTATTTGTGTCCAATTTTCTTAAAGTGTTCTGGACTCCATATAGGAGGTGGGAGCTATGCCTGAGGAAGGATCAGTATAATACATACCTTCGCTGCCTTCTCATTTGCACAAGGCAGGCGATGCTGGTGACAGCAAAGAGGATGCCAAAAACCAGGGCCAGGATGTCACCTGGGGAAAGAAGAGGATGACTCAGGAAGTCAGCATGTAGGCTTCTCTCAGGGCCTACTTCTGTGTGTCCCCCAACCCCTGCCCCAAGTTCTACAGCTGCCCCCAGCATCTCAGAATCCGGAAGAGGCCAGCAAAGGGATGGGGTGGATACATAAAAATGAATAAGATATAAACACCTTTTTTCTTCCCTAAAAATGACATAAAAGGTTGTTTGGGGAGGAAGATGATCAGAGATTTCTAAAGCTGCATTCTGACCAACTCTTACCATGGAGAAAATAGTGAAACCCCCCCCCACCATGTTGATCTGACATGATCCCATGGGGTTGGATATCTGTTCTACAGAAAAGACAGCAGAGGGGTCCTGACTAGTACCTGGGGCTGAACAGTGCCAAGGGGTGGCCACAGCATAAGGAGCTAGAGGAAGAACATAAACTTACCAGCAGCGAGGCAGGAATTCAGGTGGACTGTAGAAAAAAAGGAAACAGAGCTGGGAACCGGGACCACCAGCAACCAACAAATGAAATATGGGATGATGAGAGACCTATGGCTGAGGGGACATGGTAATATGGGACACCAGACAAAGCCGCACCTGGCTCAACAGTCTGCTCCACTCCAGTAGGGAAGGAGGCCTCAATTATCCGCCCATTCAAAGGCTGCGTGGCTCGAAAGTTCATCTGTAGCCGAGTGTCCTCAGGTCCCCACAGGGAGCCAGAGAGAGTGTGAAGCTAGGGAGGTCATTAGACAGTGGGGGAGGGCTCGGGACAAGGAAACAAAAGGGTCACAGCCAGCACCTCAGGGCTCCACCCTCGATGTCATTCTAATCTCCCACACTGCCTCCTCTTTCTCACCTCATTCTATACCCATTTCCCCCACATCCCTTTGTCACCACCATGCCCCAGCCCCACCTGCTTAGCACTCAGCCTCACTGTCTGGTTGAAAACAGTCCAGATGACCCCCTGGGCACAGGGGGGTGTGGTCAGAGACCCCTCATATCGGAAGTAGCGGCTGAGGTCGGAAGGCAGCAGTGCAGATACATCCAGTCCTGGGACCCAAGTCTCTGAGTCTGTGGAGAGGACCTGTGTTGGAATCCCACCTAGATCACTCCCTTCTGAAGCTTTGGGGTATAGGAATATAGTTTCATCTCCCAGAAGCCAAGTTGACTTAATTCCCTGAGACCACTTTTTCACTAAGTGTCTCTCTACCCGTAACTCAGCACAAGACATAGCTCAGAAGAAAGAAAAGGGCTTTGGAGAGAATTGCTCCTTATGTCCTCCCTCTGAGTCTTCACTTTGCATGTGATAACATGCTGGACCACAGATTTAAGCTCAGAGTGAATCAAAAGGCAAAATGAGCTGAATAACTCGGAAATAAAAATTTTATAACTTAAAAAAATGGGGAAAAAATAAAAAATCACAGTTCCCCCTAGTTTAACAAAACTTAAGGTCCAGTAGAATAAGTGAGGTTTAAAATGACCCAGAATGACTGAGAAGGAAAAGAAGACTTCCAACAAAAGTATTTACAAATTTAAAATATTTGATGCTTGTAAGGAGAATAGACAGTTCTCAGAAAAATTTTAGCTCCAACCCCTGAAATTCCAAACACAATTTTTTGGTCTTACTTGGTTTTTGTCTTATTTTGTTCTTGATTTTTGTTTTTTAACCATAAAGGCAGTGGGACAGCAGTTTGCTTATGTCTGTTTGTCTCTGTTCAACTTCATAGTTATTATCAAGATCATAGTCAGCCAATTCATACATCAACCCTCTGGGAGGGACCACATCTCCATACCATCCTCAGCAATTTCTTCCAAATGTGACAGCAGCTGCTCGTAGGCACTGTTTTCTTCAGGGCCTTCCTAGAAGATGACAAGTGCAAGACAGGTGATACATGTATCTAGGGCCATGGCTGGAGCCCTGCAGGCGAGGTGGAGTTCCCATGTTCCTCCCTCATTCCTTAGCTCTAAGAATGCTGAGGGAACACAAAATCTTATGTATTATTTATTTATTATTCAAGTCTACTTACTCTTACTCTGCAAACTAACCTAACAAGCTTGGCAGGATAGTTTTCAATGGCAAATTGGAAATGAGGAGGAAGGCGGGCTACTTTACTAGGACACATGGTCTTCATGGCCCAGGCCCAACTCACTTTTCAAGACTCACTGCCACCTCCACACACACTTCATGCCCCGTGCCCCAAAAACATAATAACCTTTGTATTCATTACATCTGCATTCACAATAATTTATGTGTTGACTTTTCGAGCAAGGACATGTTATTTCAAGGCTCTTCTCTGAACCCTATGCTGTGAGGCTGATGTTACAGAGTCGGCTTGAGTGAGACTAGCTGGGGTCTTGCCATCCCTCCATTTTACTAGCTTCTAATCATTGTTTGTAGCCTTGATCATTACAGGTTCAAAGAGGTCACTAGATGTTTCTCTAGACCTTATTGTAATTCACAAACAGGAAATTATGTCCACTTTATTGCAGCTGCAATCCCTCGATTTGGCCATATTCTGAGCCCTTGCACATGCCCTTTGCTCTGCACAAAGTATCTCTTTCTTTCCCTCTAGTGAAGGCTTCCAGTTTCACCTCCTCTGAGAAGCCTCCCCTGACTACCTCTTTACTCTGTCCTTTATATATGTTTACTCTGTCAGCTTCCCTCGCCAGCCATGGGCTCCTTAGAGACAAGATCAAGGGTTTCTGAAACCTTTTTGTGGCCCAGGGCCTGGTTCACAGTGGGTGTTTAATGAATGAAATAATGAGTGAATGAGGATAATAGCCAGGTGCTGGAGTGAGTGTGCTGGGAGGGGGTCTCTGGGGGCTAGATACGCTGAGCCCCAGGGCATGGGGAAGCAGGGAGTGAGAAGAGTCCAAGCCTGGTACCTGCAGAAAGACGGCCAACACGGCCAGGCCCCCTGGGCGCCCCAAGGCCTCGTCAACTTTGGGAAATGAAGTGCTGAGGTGAACCACGTGGATCTGGAGAGGAGAGGCGGGTAGAAGTGGGCAAGATCCCTTGCCCCGCGTCCCCTTCGTCCCTCCGCGGAGAGCTGCGCCCTCACCTCCGCAGGGAAACGGTGGCCGCCAACCGTGTGCTCCGAGCCCGGTCGATCCGCAGCGCCCCAGTGCAGATGTAACTGAAGGGCCCGGTACTCCCGCCCGGGACCCAGGGCCATCTCCAGTCCGGGAGGCAAAGTCAGCTGCACTGCAGCGAGAGAGCAGGTGAGAGATCCCAGCGCCACCCCTGAGAGGCAGCCTAACCCCCCAGCACCTCCGGGATCGTCCCCATTCCCTAGGCCCCATGCCGTTCCAAGATACCCCCACCTCTTCCTTGAGACTCCGCCCCGGGACCGCCTCACCGGTGTGGCCATTGTTGCGCAGGCGCAGTTGTGGGAGTGGCGGGAGCTCAAAGCCAAGGAGTTCCACCGGTCTCAGGGCGGGGCAAAAAACGGTGAGCTCGGGACGGATATCTACCGGGGACTGGAAGCGGCCAGCGCAGGCTGGGGACATCTGGGGCCAAGGCGGATCGCCTGTGGTGGGAGAGTATGGACAGGAAGTCTGATAAGATCAAGAATGTTTAGGGACAAAGGATAGAAGAGATGAGGGGGGTGGAGTCAGAAGACACTGGGGCGGGAAATAGAAATCAGGGATGGGGACAGAGACGGGTAGCGGGCGTTGTCGGGGCCTGGCAAACCCAGATGCGGTGTGAGGGGCACCCAGGACCAAAGTTAGGGGGTGGTTTGGGGTTAGATCAGAGCTGAGTACCCAGATTGAGTCTGTGCAGGGGTTCAGTGCCTCACCTCCGTAGCGCCAGTGACTGTGGTCATCCCCTGTTAAAAGTGAATGATGAGAAGGCTGGTATTTGAGCCCAGTCCCTCCCCGATGGCCAGGATGAGGTGGACCTCGCATCACAAACTCAGATGCCTTCCAGGGGCATAGCAGGTAACAAATGCCTAAAGCGAGCCAGGTGTAAAGCACAATAGAGTGCAGCCAAACATAATACCACAGCTGGTGGGCCACACAAAGATCCTACTGGCCCTGGAAATACCACCAGTTCGCAACCACTGCCTTAGTAAAGTGGGTGGGGACCGCAGTCCCCATACCCAAATCAGTAGATCCTCTTTCCTTTCTCCCTTACCAATCATACTTTTCTTTCTGGTCTCCTAACTCTTTTTCTAAAGTTCCTGGTTTGGCAGGTCCTCCTGCCTGCTGTTTCCTTCCTAGGTCTTCGTTTCCTCACCTGCAGACTGAAGATGAGGGGATTTCTACAAGCCTTTCTTGTGTTTTTTCTGGTGTCCCCATCTTTCCTCTTCTCTCATACTCTTCTACCTGTTTTCTCTTTTTGCATTCCTAATCTTTCTCCTCTCCAACCTTCCTCATTAGTCTTTCCCACCTCTTCCTGCTTACCTCTCTCCATCTATACCTCATATTTGTCTTTCCATTTGTCCCCTTCTAGCTCTGAAAGAGGGGAAGGGTTTAGTGGCACGGGAGTCCCTGGAGTTGAGAAAGGCTACTGAATAATAATCTGCCTGGACTGGGGTTTAGTGAGAGAAGGCACAAACCTCCTGGAGCTTAGCTTTGAAGGGCTGATGACCACTTACCTTTGTTTTTTCTGTGGGCATTATTCTGGGGACCTTGAGTGTCTCTAGGAACCTCAACAGTAGGGAGATCCTCTAACTTCAGAGAGTCTTCTGGTTCAGGCTTCATTTCAGGTGGGTCCTCCTCTCCAGGTGGATCTTCTTCACTGGGCAGGTCCTCCTTGCCCAGTGGATCATCTTCCCCAGATGAATCTGCTCCTACGGAGGGAGTTCCCTGCATCTGGTCGAGGCTCTGGGGATGGGCAGGTACCAGGAGCAGCAGTAACAGCAGCAGTTGCACAGTGGGGCCCGGGGCAGGGGCTGAGATCAACAGAGGGAGCCAGGAGCTGGGGCACAGGAGAGCCATGTGGCTGACTGTAGGGTGTCCCAGACACGGTGTGTACGGGCTGTACGTGCATTGGAAATAGGAGCTCGGTGGGGGAGGAGCAAACCCGGAGGAGAGCAGGCTGACTCACAGAGTGCCCTTTTGTAGAGATGGAGCCAAAGTCCCTCACAGCTGTCTGGCTTTGCGCCCCCTACCCGACACCAAAGCCTGGATGAGGGTGGAGTGAGGGCAGGTATGTGTGCAGGCACAAGGTTATCGGGGTCATGGGCTCAGCCTGGAACCCAAGGTACCACCTGGCACTGCACAGTCTTTCCCTGGCACCGCCCAGCTGCCTGCCAGCTAGCCTCAGCTAACCCTGGCCTGCTTCCCAGTCCCAGGCAGAGAAGGGGAAAGACAGGGAGCTGGGGCCCCCACATCTTCTGGTTGAGATGGGAGCAGCCCATGTGTGCATCTTATTCCCATAGGGAGCAGGTAAAGGGGTAGGGCAAGCTGTTTTGGGGGCTTGAGGGTAGGTGGTTTGGTAGGTGGAAGGTGAATTTGAGTATGAATGGAAAACTGAATATATGTATGAGAGGGACTCTGATGGGTTTAAACTACATTTATTTTTCATCACATTACACCTCTGCTCAAAAACCTTCATTGGCTTCCCACTGCCTACCAAAGTATCTTCCATTTGCCCATCTTCTCCCTCTAGTTGACTACCATGTCCCTTCAAAATCTTACCCGAGACCTTTCCATCTTATATCACTCTTCATACTTAAGCCAAATTAAACTTCATTTTTTTCTCTAAAACCTTTGTCTTTGTTCATCTACTCACTGCCAGAAATGCCATTCACAAATATTTATTTAGCATCTACCATATGTCAGGCACTGGGCTAAAAGTACAAGAATGAATAAGACACAGTCTTTGTCCTGAGGAGCTCACTGTCGAAGGAGTGAGGACAAACATTATCATAAGATTTAGGAGCAAGAGATGAATTCTGCCTCAGAAGGTAATACAGAAGTAGGCAAATTATCATCAGGGCTGTGGAGAAGCAGAAGTTTAATTGGTGACAACAATGGGGAGAATAGTATTCTAGGCAAAGGAGAAGCCTCAAATATTTTGGACAGAATGACAGAATCCAGTTCTCATATTAGGACATGTTGAGGGTTGGTGTGTAGCATGATTGTAGGGGGAAAGTGGGTGCAAGGAGATGAAAAATAGGAGGACCCCAAGAATGGACTTGGGTTCCCAGTCTCTGCTTGTTCATTTAATGAACATTGAGCCTCCTCCAATCTTCCAGGTACTGTTCTAGGCCCTAAGGATGCATCAGCATTGGACTGGAGAACAGCCTCTCCTATTCTATAGCTCACATTCTAGTAAGGCCTCTATGGCTTCAGCAAAACAGAAGAGAATAAAGCCATCTCAGGAGGTTCATATTTGGAACTAACATTCAGTAGGTACATACCTATATGGTTTTATTAGGTTAATATATTGAAATATTTCTAAATTTGTTGGTAACTAGCCCTTCAATCCAGGGTATTCCTGTTACCCCAACTCCTCCCCTGGGTATTCTCCTGACCTCCTCAAGATCTAAAGCAGTAATGCCTGGTACAGCAGGGGACCGAAGACTTCTCTTGAATGCCTCAGCCACCTTTCACTCTGATGAATCAGTAGTTGTGAACTGACTACCATATTAAATAGTTTCACTATCTCCCCTGTCTAAATCCCTTCTATTATTCAAGACTCAGCGCAAAGGCCACCTGTTCCAGGAAGTCCTTATTGACTAACTGTACCACAGGAATTGATTTCTGGTACCTCAGCTCCCACAGTGCTTTGCCTGCTCTCACTAATAACCTTGCCCACCATATAATTCATATTAGGATGATTTATGACATTTTATCTCCTCTAATAGCATTGAGCTCCATAAGAGCAGGGTCCAATATTTGATTGACTGAGTCATTCTTTTACTCAACAACCATTACTGAGCATTTCTCTGAAGATCACCTTGTCTGAACTTGAGAAAAACCAAATAGACTAAGATGACTTCCCTGCCCTCAGGGAGCTCATTGTCAGTGATCTGGGTGTGTTAACCCATTTCTGTTCCAGGAGCATGACATTACGTTTTTATGGCACTCCAAATTATCTGCCTTGTCAGAGTGACTGCCATACTATATACCAAAACTTGTATGGCCAAATAGCAGTTGCCCTCCAAGCAGTCATTTTAGGAGATAACTAGCCTATAATCTAGGTTGTCATTTCTGAAGCCGAATTAAGACCCATCCATCCATGGCCATCTGATACAGTGCACTCTGGTCAGCACCGTGGTTGGACCCTGATACATGAAAAGTCCATGGTACTATCTAAATTGAATGGACCAGGACAGAAGGGAATTTGGTGACAGCTAATTGAGGTGGATGTGTAATGGGTCATGAGAACTTATGTATTTAGGATGATGATGTGTAACGGGTCATGAGAACTTATGTATTTAAGACAGCGATGTAAGATCTAAGATGGCGGAATGGAAAATTTTAAATTCCCCCAGCAAGGTAGACTGCAATCCCCTCCGACCAAGGGCCGGAATTCTCCGCCCAGACATCCTATTTGCTTGCTTAAAGGTCAGGCCATAATCAGGCTATATGGTTAGCCAATAAGGAACTGCAACCTGTCCCTCGCGCGCCAAGTTAGCCCGCCATGAACCTAATATAAGGAACCCCATGCTATGGATCGGGGCTCTTGTTCTCGCTGCTGCGGCAGTGGAGGCTTGAGCCCGGATTCGAATTCGTAATACAATTATCTTTTTGATTCTGATTCGGCCCTGAGGTCATCTTGTCCGGGTGCGGTCCATAACAGATGAGGTCATGGGGGACGGAAGCACCATGCTTCTGGAGTCTGGAGTCTATGTCTGCACATCTTTCTCCAACATGTGCTGAATGGTTTTTCCTTTTTAGGTCTCTGTCAGATCTCTTTCTACACTTCTCTGTGGCACTCTATGTCTACACATCTCCCCACCCTCTCTGCTGCTTTGCCAGTATTTTAGAGCTCACATCTGTATCTAGGTGCAGATCTTTGTTACAGCACCCTAATTTTCCATATGCCATTCTGCATGGTGCTGCCTCTTTCCTGAGCTTGTCTCTGTGTATGACTGTATCTCTGGTTTGGGTGGGGAAGGTAGACTCTGACCCTGCATTGTTCTTTCACAGCTGGAAGTCTGCCAAACCCCAAAACAGGTTTGAGCTCCCAGAGTCTTGTTCTCTGAGCCTCCCCAAGTTAAGACAGAGTGTACTCAGGACTGACTGACTGACTCCCCACCCCCACACCAAGTGCATGATCTTAAGACCAAGTCTTTGGTCATTAGGGTCTGTTTCTAAACCAGGGGTTCAGAGGAGGAGAGAGTAATTAGCTGGTGGGTAGGGGGAAAAAAAGCACTCTATTCCCCAGATGTGGATTGGAAGCAAAGACAGATCAAAGCCCTTCTGGAGCCTTGAGGCTGACCTGTAGTTCTGGCCCATCTCACCATCTGTGTTAGTTTTCTAGAATTGCTGTGACAAGTTAAACAAACTGGGTGGTTTAGAACAACAGAATTTTTTTCTCACACAGTTCTGGAGGCTAGAAATCTGAAATTGAGATGTTGACAGGGCCCTGCTCCTCCTGAAGTTTCTCTCTAGGGCCTCTTCTAGCTTCCCATTGCTCCAGGCATTCCTTAGCTGTGGCTGCATAATTCCAATCTCTGCCTGCAACTTCACATTGCCTTCTTCTCTTGTCCCTTTCTCTCCACGGAATGTCTCTTTAAGCAACACTTGTTATTGGATTTAGGGCCCACCAGGATAAGCCAGAATGAAGTTATCTCAAGCTCCTTGGCATAATTAACTGCAAAGACCCTTTCCAAATAAGTTCACATTCATAGGTTCTAGGGGTTAGGATATGGACATACCTTTAGGGGGAACACCATTTAGCCCACTATGCCATTAAAAATTGTAGAACCAAAGTGAATGCACAGGATGAAAAAAAGATGGGTTTGTATTGGCAATTCTCATGCCCATATTCCTCCTCATACTCTATAGGCAGTTTCATCCAATCCTGTGGCTTCTATAAGTTGATGAAAGCCAAGTATCCCCAGGTTGGGCTCTTCCCTCTATGTCAGATCCACAACCACCTGCCGGCCTAATAGCATCCCCACATCTTTAGTGATACAACTGAGTTGCTGGATGAAATTAACAATAGGGCCTACTTGCCTCTGAACTTTCTAGCTGCATGAGTTGATAAATGTTTAGCCACTTTGAATTACTATTACTTTGACATAGTCTCACTGATATAAATTTCCTCCATGGTTTAGCCTCTGTATGTCTCTCCATTCTCCTGTCTCATCACTCTCTCCTTTGCAGTCTGTGCTCTAGTCTTACTGAACTTCTAGCAGTCCTTTGAATGCACTGCAGCATGCATATGTGGAGTATGAGTGTGTGTGTGTGTATGTGATCGTCAAGTCTCCTCCACTGCCAGCCCTGCCCCACCAGGTTTTGCTCATCCTTCAGGTATCAGTTCATGTCATTTCCTCCAAGAAGCCTTGCTTTCTCTGACTCCTAGCCAGGTCAGTCCTGACTACATACAAGCCTATACTTCCCTTGTAACATTTTTCTCACTTTATAGTGACTTTTACCATGTCTACCATGGTGGACTACATTCATAACATCATAGGTTATATTTCTGTTGTCCACTATTTCATCTCCATGCCTAGCACAGGATGTGGGATATGAGAGGCATTTATTTTTTGTGGAATAACTGATGATTGTTGTTAAAAGCATCCCTAGGGCTTCTCTAGCATCCAGTGAGTTGAAAGCAAGAGTTGAGGGTAATTAAAGGAAAGAGAGGTTGTTGACGGCCCTCTGATCCTCTCCCATAGCCCCTCCTTTCTTTGGCTTTGGGAGCAGAATTGGGGGTAGAGAATTGGAGACACTTGGCTGTCTCCAAGTGTCCCCAGTGTATCTTCTCAGCTTTGCCCTATTCCTCCTCCAAAGTTGGATGATTGTCCAACCTGAGCTCACAGCAGGCTATTTCTTGCCCTTCTTCCATCTACCCAAAGCACACACACACACTAGCAGCACACCCTGACACACCAGTCACCACTGCACCCCAAGTGCTGTGCTCCATTTTCATCAGCTGGGCTCATGGTGATACTGATTACAATGGGATTAAATGCTCCCTTCCTCACTTGAGCTCCTAGTGCAGACTGTCCTCAATTCTTTTGAGACAGTGTAATCAGTCCTCTACCTATAAACTGGTATATCCAACAGTTTCCTTGGGACCCGAGTTCAGGGTATAGTCTGACCCAAGCTCTCTCTTTCCTCCATCAAGCCCTTCGAGTTGTTTCTCCCTGATCTAAGCCCAGCAATTCCTCAGAATTCTTAGGATGTCAGAGCTAGAAGGGACCACAGACTCCTGACAATACCTTGGTTCTTGACTTGGGACGCAGATTCCTAGGAATCCAGAATGGTAGGAATGGAGTCCAAAGTCTATCTAACATTTTGTTTTTTAATAGCACTTTTTCTAATTACAAAGTAATGCATGCATGCTCAAGCAGAAAACTTGGGAAAGGCAAAAAAGTATAGGGAATTTTTAAAATCACCCTATTTGTCCTGTTCACCTCTGGCACTGATTAAGTGCTTAATAAATATTTGTTGAATGAATTATTTTCAAACTCATCACTCAGAGATAAAAACCACAATTATCATTTGATTGTTTATCCTTCCAGTCATATATATTATATTTAAATGGGATCATACTGTACAAACAGCTTTTGTAGACTGCTTTTTTTTTCCTCTCAGCAATATACTATGTACATTTTCCCATGTTGACAGCTTTTTTTACATCATTTTTTATGCTTTTATTTTATTTCTTCAAATGGCTGTACCATAGTTTTCCTACCCAATTTACTACCTCTAGACATTTGGCGGTGGGGGTGGGGTGGTGGTGGTGGTGGTGGTGGTCCAGTTTTTTGTTACAAACAACATTATGCCACCCATCCTAGTACATATATTTTTGTCCACATATCTATTTTTTTTACAATGCATTCCTATAAGTGGATTTTCTAGGTCATAAGAATAGGCACATTTAAAGATTTCTCAGGCATACTGAAAAAATGGCACTGCCAATTTACTCTCCAGGGCTACTGCCAATTTTTCAAAAGACTTAAATAGAAAAATCTGGTACATATTATCTTTGACTAGGTAGCACAGACTAGTTAACTCCAAGCTTTTGCAACTGTCCATAGTTAAGCAATTCTGAACTACCCTGTTAGTTATTGGCAAATGCTGACCAGAAAGCTATTTAGCGGCCCGATTTGGAACAACAACAAAAAAAGGAGTTAGTGAATTAAAACCTATAAACTTTTGTCCTAAGGACAAAATATTTCAAACTTTGTGACCCATGAGAGTTCCTAGTTGTAAAAGCATTGGGAACGACTGAACCCCAGCGTCTGGCATGGGCGCAGGACAGAATATGTACCGTAACTATTGTGTGTCCTCTTTCCAAATGGGACACTGAGGCCCTGCCAGTGTCTGCACCCCCCCACCCAAATCAGCTGACTCAATGTCCAGGCTGCTGCCCCAAATAAGTACCACTCAGAGGAGGACCATGCCCCTGTCCTACCGGCCCTAACCCAGAGGGGGCCACGCACTGACAAACGACACCCTGGTAGTGGGGCCAGGCCATAGCGGAGGCGGGCAGACGCAGGTTGGCTGGCCTTCGCGCATGCTCCGTCCTGCGCGCACCTCCCGGCGCCAGGGGGCGCGCTGGTCTCCGCGACCCTGCCGGGTTGGTCCCTCCCCTGGAGCGGTTGGAATTTGAATCTCAGGCGGGCTGTAGCTAAAAGTGTCTCCAGATCTGCGAGGGATGGAGAACCTGTGCCCCAGAGCTCGGTGCCTGGTGCAAGAACAGCGTGCCCGCTGGGAGCGGAAACGCGCCTGTACCGCCCGAGAACTACTGGAGACTGAGCGGCGCTACCAGGAACAGCTGGGGCTGGTGGCCACGGTGCGGGCCCGGCACGCCTTTCCGTATGGGGTGGGACCCCAGGGTGTGAGGGGACCCTAGGGAGTGGGAGGGCCTCTGCGCGGTCGGTGACCCAGTGTATGGGATCACCTTACGCTGTCCGCCTGCATTTGGGGATCGGTAAACTTCTACAGTTTCTAGCTGCGCCTTGGCCTCTTCCTGCAAACTATATGCTGATATTCTCTCCTTCCGCAGTACTTCGTGGGGATTCTGAGAGCCAAGGGCACATTGCGACCGCCAGAGCTCCAGGCACTGTTTGGACCCTGGGAGCTCATTTATGGCGCCAGCCAGTGAGTGGAAGGGGCATGGGGAGAGGGGCGGAGGGAGAGCCCTGGCCTCTGCCAGTGTACTGAGTTCAGAGTCAGAGAATCAGGTTCTTACTCCGAGTCTGTCAATTACCTCACCTGTGGTCTTGGCGCAGTGCCTTAACTTGCCCCAGTTCTCCCTCTGTAAATGAGTAGTGGCATTACTCTGGGCCAGAGTTATGAGAATTAAATAAGGTGCTTGAGCAGTTACTTGGCAGCTCTTTTGTTGTTTTCACCCATGCAGAGAGCTGCTTCCCTACCTAGAAGGAGGGCATTGGGGACAGGGGCTAGAGGGCTTCTGCCCCCAACTAGAACTCTACACCCAATTTGCTGCCAATGCAGAGACGTCCTGGACCACCTTGCAGGTAACCGGAAGATGACTTCATTCCTACTGTTCCTGCATTTATATAGCCCTCTGGGTGCCCAGTTCTGTGCTAAGTTCCCTGTAGGGAGCACACAGCTTACTGAAGGCTGGGGATATGTACACAGATGAACACAATATAGGAGTGGCTTCTATCCTGGCTACCAATCCTATCCCTATCATTCCAGGAGCAACTAAAGAAAAGCAAACGCTTCCGGAGGTTCGTGCAGCTTCAGGAAGGCCGCCCTGAGTTTGGGGGCCTTCAGCTCCAGGACCTGCTCCCTCTGCCTCTGCAGAGGCTCCAGCAGTGAGTGAATTCACCCAGACTCAGCCAACTTCTCTTTTCTGAGTCTGTATGACTGCTGTCCTCAGCTTTGTGGAGTTACATGGGGTCTGTCCCAAGACCTCTCTCCTGGAACAAAGTGCTCCTAAAATCCTTTTGCAGGAGTAAATGTGAACCCACCAGACTAACTGGGTCTGCAGTCTCCCCTTAGCTGGGACTGTGGAACCCTACACTGAAGCAAGGGGGCCTGTAATAGGGCTAGTGACAGGGTACCTGGAAGAGTTTGATGAGATAAGAGACTGGCCTAGTGTAGAGTATCTGTTGCTGGGGACGAGTTAAGAGATTATAGTCAGGCTGTCTAGCAGCCTCCTGGAATTGATTAACTGTCATTTTGGGATCTGACCTCCCAAACTATGGTCAGTTTGCCCCTGACTCTTCAGTGTGGGATGGAAGACGGCCATGTAGTGTGAGCCCAGGTTTTAAAAGAGGAGATACAATAGCCAGAAGCAGATCTTTCCTGGCCGTGCAGCTGAAGTATATGTAGGGGGTGATGTGTGTGTCAGAGGGAATTTTGCCCACCTCTACTTCCCTTCATAGACTTCCAATTGTCTAATTCCAGGTATGAGAATCTTGTCGTTGCTTTGGCTGAAAACACAAGTCCCAACAGCCCTGACCACCAACAACTCACACGTATGTTCTTGCTCTGCCAAAACTCAAGGCAGGAGGCCGCCTCTCTTGTATCCCTTTCTGGTCTTGACCTCCGACAATGGTATGCCCTTATCTTCCATTGACATGTACACGATGTCCCTAATTGTCTTGCCTTCTCTTTGAGAAGTTAGATGGTGACCCTGGTCCCCTGGGAATAGCCTGTCTTTCATCATCATCAGTGACTACCCAAAGTCAAAGTTATCCTGAGAATGGGGTGGGGGATGCTATTCCAGGGGCTGCTCGGTTGATAAGTGAGACTGCCCAGGCAGTCCACACCATTGGTCAGAAACAGAAGAATGGCCAGCACCTCCGGCGTGTCCAGGCTCTGCTCGGTGGACGCCAGGCAAAGGGGCTTACCTCAGGTAGTTTGCGTATTTCCCTTTTCTTACCTCTCTTCCTCCATATTGCCAGCACATACCCGTTTCCTCAGCCTCCCTTTCCTTCTATTCCCATGGGTCAGAGTCCTAGAGCTGTACCAGCATAAAAGCTCTTCCATCTCCTAGGTCGCTGGTTCCTACGCCAGGGCTGGCTGTTGGTAGTTCCTCCCCGAGGGGAGCCTCGGCCACGAATGTTCTTCCTCTTCTCTGATATGCTCCTAATGGCCAAGCCTCGACCCCCATTGCACCTGCTGCAGAGTGGCACCTTTGCCTGCCGGGCCCTCTACCCCATGGCCCAGTGTCAACTCCACAGGGTCTTTGGCCACTCAGGAGGCCCTTGTGGCGGACTGCTCAGCGTAAGTAATATGTCCTAGTTAAGGTAGGAGAGGCCCAAAATACACCTCAAATGCATATGTACCTGTTTATCTCCTCAGTTTGCACCCCTTTAATAGGAACTGAGCCATCTACATTGAGGGAGGATAACTGGGGCCTGTGGTTCATACCTAGTTCTCACCTCAGTCCTGAATTACCTCCATGGGAGCAGCAAGGCCTTCAGCATTAGTCTGGACCTTTCTGAGCCATGAACTAAGAAGTGGTCTCTCCTTAGTTGTCCTTTCCCCATGAGAAGCTACTGCTTATGTCCACAGACCAGGAAGATCTGTTGCAATGGTACCACAGTCTGTCTTTGGCCATCAGGTAAGTTGTGTCTTCCCTCAGGTAGAGTGTTGTCATGAGGCTCAGGAGCTAGAGATGAGCGGCTCTGATTTTATCTCATGTCCTACATCTGTCTGGGACCCCCAACCCCATCCCCATCCCATGGGTGATTTTGTCTGAATAGAGTGCTCATGCTAGTCCCTGAACTGTCTGTCTTCTCTCAACAGCAGCCAGAAGAACTAGAAGAATCATATAAATTCCAGAACTCAGGATACTTCACGGATAGGTCAGGGTCAGGAGTATAAAGGAAACTTCTTCAGTACTAAACAAAACAGATCCCTTCATGGTTTACCCAGGACCAAGCCAAACCGGGTTATTTGACCAGCTCTTAAGAATCAAGAAACCAGGTCTGACCCAACTGAACCTCCACTGAACCTACCCCTCCAACACTGATGAGGGGATTTGGGACAAAGTTGGTGCTGTGTCTATGGCCAGTTGTTTTTCAAGGTTGAAGCTTTGCGACGTGACTTTTTATGTTGTATGTGGTTTCCATAATTTATTTTCCCACCAGATTTTAGTAAAGTTTTGTTTTTTTGGAAAGGCCTTTCTGTTTCAGCTATGTGCTATGACAAAAGGGATTTTTGTGCCCTGAAGGCTGGCATGACAGTGCTTCAGGAATACAAGGAAAGAACTGGAGCTCCCTCTGTCTTCTCAGCTCTGGTACTGGAAGGCAGCATCTTTTTGTCCTAATAAGGGAAGCTTTTCAAGAGGCTCAGTTGTTCTTAGGTACCTAGTATGGGTACGTGTGTGAGACCAGCTGGAATGGAAAAAGCACACAGGAGCATCCAGTCACAAGAACAGACTTTGTTTTACTAAACCTTCAGCTGTTGTCCCTCCTTCCTGGCAGGGGCTGTGACTGGGGCCCTTTGCCACAGCCTTGCTGCATCTTCTCCTTAGCCCTTGCTCCACTCCCCTGAGAGTAGATAGGTTCCTTGTCTCTGTGCTCCTGTTCAGGGGCTCCTCCCAGGCCTGACTGTCACCAGCTTCCTCCTTGTCCTCTTTTATACACAAGTCCTCAGGAAAGGGTATGTTGGCCTCTGTGAAGGGAAAGTCAGCCATGTTCCAGTTTCAGAGACTTTGTCACTACCTCCACCAGACTCTCACCTCCAAATCTATTACCTGGTTCTGAAACCTCCACATCCTTGTTTGGCTTGTTCTTTTGTAGCAGCTGGTGGATGGTGTGTAACTTCATGTTCAGAAGCTCCTGCTGGGCTCCAGCCAGGGTAGTCACACTGTGGATATGTCCGCTCAGAGGCTGCCCAATCTATGTCCCCGACTTTTATACCTACCACACATTGCTTTCCTTACCGCTCAAAAAGGGGGTCCAACTGAGCCATCAGATTGTTCAGGTGTTGCTCTGTCTGGGCCAGCTGTTGTGTCAACTGGGCCAGCTGTTGCTCTGGAGATAAGGGAGAAAAGGAGAGCAGTGGTTACTTACCTTTTGCTGTACCCTGCTCTCCTGCCAAGCCCAGACTTCTGAAAAACCCACCTGACTGCAATGATTCCTTCTTGCCTGCCTTCTCTTCAAGAACAGCAGCCTCATCTTTCCCCTGCTATGGAAGGAAAAGGCATTACTGCAATAAGAGTTTCCATTACTTCAGTCTCCAAAGCCAGTAAGAGGAGGAGGAAAATCGGAGGTAGAGGAAGCTTTTGGGTTTTTACCTCAGAATCACAATTATATCTAGTCCAGCTTCTCACACAGGACATGAAGCAACATGTCAGTATGCCCCCACATGTGGTCATTCAGTCTACTGAACTCTACCTCCAGGAAAGCAGCTCCTCAGGTTTGATAAAGTTCTAGATGTTACTTTACATACAAAACCAAAATTTGTCCTTTATGTATCTTATTTCTATGGTGCTGATTAGAGCCTTCCCAAATCATGTCTTTTCTAATTCCCCTAGGAATTTGAAGACAATGGTCATTCCCCCACCTCCTGCCCTCTTCCTCATGTCTTCTCTGGTTTAACATCACCAGTCTTTTTTAATCAATGCTCATTTGACACTTTTTCTCTGGTTGCTTTACTGAGCTTGTAGAGCTCTTAAAGCAATGCCCTGAAGAGAATAAAATTCTCCATAAGTGTTCTCATCAGAAGATAAAGCGCAAAACTTTGTTCCTATCATTGATTTGGGAAGTGGACTGTTACATCACACAACTGAACTTTATTAGTAAACCTGCTATTATGTTTCATTCAGACTAGATTTGAGTCCAAGAATAGAATTTATCCTTGGCTAGATTTCCTCAGTAAATTCAGTCCTTTATCCTAGCCTGTCAAGTCTATTTGGGATCATGATGAGTTATCACTATTAGTTATCCTGTCTAGTTTCCTATCTCCAAATTGGTTCAGCCCTCTATTTCCCAAAGCAAGTAAGTGATAGGGCTAGGGCTAAAGATGCAGCCCTGGGAGGTACTACTTTCCATTTCAACAGTTGAATGCACCAAAATGTACTGTCAGTTCACATTTCGGGGCCTCCTTCCCAAGGAAAACATGAGACTTGAACTCTAAACACTGTGACTACAGTAATGCCACTGTGACTACTGCTTATGCCAAGGTTGGAATCTCACCAGGAACCTCACTTTTATAGTATGGATGCTCGCTGGGTTCAAATTCCAGCTCCACTAGTTACAAGCTCTCAGGGACCTTAAGCAAGTGACAATCACTTCATTGGACTGTTGGGAAGACAATGAGATGGTTATTAATTATTTACAATTTACCATGCACACCCTTCACATCCATTACTTTGCTGGATGCTCAAAATAACCCCCAAATGTTGGAAAGCCAAGAAACTATTATTGTTCATTGTATATACTGACGGGAAGATGTCTCTTGTTCTTGGAACCATAGCGCTATGGCATAACTCCCCCACGGGAAATTTCAGGCCTGGGGCATCCTCACTCCTGGTCTTCCCGCACCTGCAAACACTTGTACAGCACAAAAGCCACGATAGCCGCGGTGTACAGCGCCCCCAAAGGCAACTCCCTGGCCAGGGCCCGCTCACGTCGGTCCTTGGGCGGCGGCTGCCGCCAGGGTTCCGTGGCTCTAGGGTCAATCTGGGCGGGGTCCCCTGTGGAGGAGGGCAGAGGTGGGTCAATAGAGTTGTGGTTTGGGCCCGTGGGCAGTCCCTCCAGTAGCCCTCGCTGGTACCTGGCTGTGCCTGGAGGTCGGGGCTGGGGTGGTCTCCGCGGACCCCAGGCAGCGCGGACACAAGTAGCAGCCCCAACAAACCCGCGAGCGAGACTAAACTCACCATTGCAGGGAGACAAACGGAAGGAGTACGCGCCTGCGTACGCGCGCTCCGACCCCGTCTTGCTTTGGCTCTTCCGGAAGGTCACGCCTACTTAGTGTGTGGGCGGGGCCAAATCTTATTTACATAGTACCGTTAGCTCAGCTTTCCAAAATTAGTTAATTTTCTGTCTATTTAGGCATTCTGTAGTAGTCAGAATGCCTCCAGAAGTCTTAGAAGATTATGCCAAAAGTGTTTCTTAGTTCTTACGCCACCAACATCCTCGCCCTAACCAAGAGATAAATTTTATTCTGGGTCTATAAAAGGTTATCTCATGTCATTTACCACTTGGTTCGTGCTGAAGGCCTGTTTCCTAGGCCACAGACGGAGGACTTGTTCCTAACCTGTGCCTAGGGGAAAGTCCCCGGACCTCCGGCAGAGAGTGCCACGTGCGCATGCACGTAGACTTTCCCTGCCTCTCACGGTCAAAACCGCCAAGAAGCAACCCCGCGTGCGGGGCAGCCGAGCGGCGTGTTAGCGGGGTTGTCGTCCGTCAGCTAGTCTAGTGACGCAGGCAGTGCGCTTATCCGCGCGCCAACTACACGGGGCTCATTCTCAGCGCGGCTGCATTTTAGAAAACAGCAAGGCTCGGAGCTCATAATTGCCAAACCTGTCTCAGGTTTTAACTAGAGCAGTTACTATGGGCCATTCCCTTTCCGCACCGTTTATGTCTTCACATCCTTCAGATCTCAGCTAAAGTGTTCCCTTCATTCAGAACCCTTTCAATATATTAATTACTGAAGCAATTACATCTCAATAAAGCTGGACAAGTCCATTTTCATTTATTAAAAATCAATCACTTAAAAATTTATATAGAAAGAATAATGCTAAACTATATTCCATGAGAGTGGGGGCCATATCTTTTTACCATTTTATTCCTATAGCCTAGCACAGCACCTGGCGCTAGCAGACACTCAATGAATCCTTGTTGAATGAAATTAATGTGTTCAAAACTACCCGTCAGGTAAACATAATTAGTATCGTTTAAAAAATAAGGAAACTAAGTTATTAATCAAGTAAGAGGCAGGACTGAGATTCCAACCATTTTCTGTCTCCATATTATCTGCTTGACATCACCCCACCCCAAATCTTCCCACCCCCCTTGCCTCCCAGGTGGACTTAGGTAGTCTCCCTCAGCCCCACTGTCTTTTAAAATTGTCTGGGTTACCTAAGACAATGGTCTGAGTTATATTCCTAATTAGACTAAGCTCTTTGAGGAAAGAAACCATTTTCCACCCACATTTGTATCTCCAGAGCTTGGCACATAAGCAATTGGTACATGTGTATTAAATGAATGAAGTACACGTGTGTTAAATAAAATGACTAAAATCTGACTGTAACCTCTTGTCTCTCCAGAAAGGGTGGAGGAAGGGGAGGGAGACACCCACATCCAGGGGAGCTGTCATGGCCTACCTAACTACCTAGAGGCACCCTGAGTTACAGAGCAGGGTAATCCAAACCTTGACTCCAACCCAGTTGGCATAGCTAATGTGAATGAGTGGTTCAGGCCAGGTAAAATATGATAAATGGCCCCCAACTGATTGTTACCTGTAGAGAATTCGGGTCCTCTATTGCTAGATCTTCATCTTCTGATTTTTTTTCCAAAAAAAAACAATAAATTAGGATTTTTAAAAATTGGAAATCTGTTTTTAAGTGTCGACAAGGAATCAGTGGTATACTTAGCATGTTTGCACATGAGCAGACCATTAAAAAAACTCTCCTAGATGACAAAATTGTTTTCAGTAATAATCAGGAAATAAAACAAGGGCCAGAAAGAAACTAACAATAAGGGCCAAAAATTTAAACAGTGAATTATTTGTTTTATTGAATTTGTTTTATTAGCAGTATAAAAATTTATATAGTTAAAAATTCAGAATTAAACATTACAAAACAAGAAAGGAAAAGATAATGGGTTAATATCTCTTAATTACATTATTGTATGTTTTGAGAAAAGGGGTTAAAACTTATACCTACATATTAATCTAAGTGATGAATAATTAGTTTCTTTTTGTGACATTAACTTCCATAGATTTGTCAAAAGTAATCTTTGCATATTCATATTTAATATAGAATAAAGCCAAATTTGTGAGTCTTCACTCAGTTGATCAAAGAACACTTTTTATTAATTTTCATTTCAAAAAGTTTTTCAACATGAAACAACAGATATACAGATAGGAAAAGTCTTAAACATAAGGATGTTTGGCAGTCATAAAAATTCTTTCATCATAAATTCCAGAAATTTTTAATATAAATAAAAACTCCAAGTGGTCACCTACAATGTCAATTAAAGTAACTCAAGTTCAATTTCTTTGAGTTTACAATTATTGTGCTATCATTGTTTAAGTCTCCAGTTTAAGTGCAGGAATATGTACTATCATGGGGGTTGGAGACAGAGACTGTGCTCAAAGCAAACTTGAACAATTTCACTCTGTTAAGAAGAACTAGTTTTAGATATAAACACATGTAGATTAATCTGTTTGTAGGGCCCAACTGTATAACTGGAAGTTCTCCAGATTAACTTTTATGTAGATTACAATGTTTTTTAAAGGATAAGTAATACAATTGTGCTAATTTGATGCTCATATATCATTAAAACTCATCAGTAACCACAGAAATTTAGAACTTAGATCTACAAAAGATTCTTCAGAGGAGTATATTATCACTGGCATTTTTTAGAATTTCTGAAACATGGTGGTCATAAAAAAGAGACTGATTTTTTAGTTGGTTTTGTTTTAAAATTCTCTACAGACCATACTCTTACTGCCTGTAACTGGAGAGTCAGAACCTTTCCTACTATCTCTATTCTTGGCACACTGAATGATTTAATCACAGCAATGACTAAAAAAAAAAATTAAAAACACTGTATGGGCCAGACAAAATACATCTCTGACCTTTGGTCTAAGGTTTATATTTGGAACTTAAATTCCTCTTTTCACATCACTAGCCCCCCCACGTGACTGAGCTGTCTCTGGGCAGGGCAGGTACTTCACTCCTTGAAATGAACAAGTACAAAGACAGGGCTCAGTTTCTCAGGAAAGTATAGGGGCAGGGTTTCTTTAACTCAACTTACTTTTGAGCTTGACAGTTCTTAGAGACAGTTTGAATGAAGTGGGTTGAGAGTGAGAAATCTAGGTTCTTCTATCTCTATGATACCTGTAATAATATGATACCTGTAATAATAATAACAATAACAATGACAAAGGCCATCCTAACAAATTCACCTTGGGTCAGCCTTAGGGTGTGGTGAGATTGTAGGGAGCAGGAGACCTCCCAATCACATTCCACTTTATAGCTGCTCACTGAGGAATACATTCTCCTTCAAATGATTCAGAGTTGTAGAGAAAAGTGAGACAACCTGTGGCAAAAGGGAATCTCTGTCTTAAGGCCTGGCTTCCTTGGCTTGTGGGTCCTGCCTTATGCCACTTCTTCCCCTCTTGGAGTCTGTATGGCCTCACCTACACAGTGGCACAATAAATTCAGGCCTGCCTCTCTCTTCTCTGGCTGAAGTAGTTACAGGGCCATGAGGCAGGGTGGTGGTACGGAAGCTCAGGACCTGCTGGATGGCGCAGGTGCAGGCACTGGGCGGTATCTTTGTTCTTTCACTCATCCTTCCCCTCCCCCTTCCTCCCCGGAAACCAGCGATTTTGCCTTCGCCAGTATTGGAGATGATGAGCTGTGGGGGCCAGGCCCAGCGAGGTGGGAGTAAGGGGGGCTGCTGCAGCTGTCAGGCCGTAAAATAGGCTGACTCCTTTGCTCAGGACTGGATGCTTGCGGATTCAACTCCCACATCAGCAGTCATGTGCAAAGATAACTCCACAGATCTGCTAGCGCCTGGTAAGCTGGGCGGGGCAGGGGCAGGAGGAGGGGTCACATAACTCCATGTCCCACCTGCTGGGATCTGGAGGGTTGGGCTGGGAAGTAACACCCCATTCTCTCACATCTACAGGAATCCCCTCCCTGACTAAAGCCTGGGGTTTGTGGGCCCTCTTAGGGGCTGTGACACTGCTGCTTCTCATCTCATTGGCTGCACACTTGTCCCAATGGGCTAGTGGCTGGAGCAGGAGACATCCGGGACAGGGACAGTGAGTGGGGCAAAACAGAGATGGGTTAATTGAGAATTTCTCTTTACCAAGGAGTCCCCATTCATTCCCTAAACTTTGTGTTGCAGTTCTGGAGGGTCTGTGGAAGAGGTCCCCCTATATGGGAATCTGCATTATCTGAAGACAGGTAGGAAGCTGGCAGCGGTGAGAGGCACAGAGGTCAGATCCTGCCTGGGTGGGTGGGATGAGAGGCCGAAGGAGGAAAAACAAGAAGTGCCCAGATTCCTGTTTCCTGTACCAGGACGGCTGTCTCAAGAACCAAGGCCAGATCAGCAGGATACAACACCTGGAGGTCCCACCAGGGTGAGTCAGTTGTGGTTGAGGTAAAGGGGAGGGAAGGAAATGGGGGCTTTTTCAAGGGTCCAGTGAACTTTTAACAGTCTTGCATCTCCAGGCTGCAGAGGAGGTGATGTGCTATACCAGCCTGCAGCTGCGGCCTCCCCAGGGCCGGATCCCCAGCCCTGGAACCCCCATCAAGTACTCAGAGGTGGTGCTGGACTCTGAGCCAAAGCCCGAGGCCTCAGGCCTAGAGCCAGAGCTCTATGCCTCAGTATGTGCCCAGACCCGCAGAGCCCGGGCTTCCTTCCCAGACCAGGCCTACGCCAACAGCCAACCTGCACCCAGCTGAGATGGAGGGCCTGGCACAGTAAGGCACGCATTGCCTCAGCCTCCTCTGTTGCAGGGGTTACTGCTGACTTGTCCTGGGCATGACTTTCTCAATAACCTCCAGACAGGCAGCCACTGTCCAGTCATGGAAGGTGATATTCCCTGAACTTTTTATCTGAGCTGTGAGGGAGATGTCTCAGGGGAAAGGCAGGATCTCAGTTTCTTGAGGATGGAGGAAGCAGAGACAATGGTCCTCTCCTCACCTCTTTTTTTTCCCTATTTCTGTCAGCCTCCAAACTTCTAGGTTTTCACTTCCCACTCCTTCCCAAGTTTAACTGGATCCTTCCCACTACCATTTTTTTTTTTACAGCATATCCTTGTACCTCAGTGTCTTCTCAGACACAGGAAGTGGGAGGTGAGGGAGGGGTAAGAGCCTGGGAGGACTTGAGTGGGTACACCCAAGCAGAGCACAGAGGCTGGAGGGGTCCTGGAACCTAGCAACCTGAGGAACTCAAGCCTGGCTTCTGATCAGAGAACCCTGGCAGGAGAATACCAGCCACCATTCTGCTGCCTTTGTTGTGTCCCCAAGTTTTCAAATAAAACTTCTCAAAAAATGTATAAATTTAACCTATTGGGCTATAGGCCTGCAACAGGCCTCACATGGTGGAGGTGAGCTTTGCTGTCTGCATAGACCACTGTCTGGTGGTGTCTAGCTGGGGAAGAGGGCCCAAGAGAGGCTGCTGAATCAACACTGCAGGGGTGGGTGCCAGGGGTGGAGGCTGGCGCCCAGCTCCTCAGCTGCTAGTGCTGCTGCTAGAACACCCTCAGCATCTGCACTCAGAGCCACCCTACTTCCATCACATGGAGTTTGCAAGCTCACCAAGCCCCTGACCTATTCTCCCATGTCCTCGATAACTGTGCTGCCTCTCACAACCTGAGGTCTAAGCCATCTCTCTTTAGGCAGGTCCAATTTCACAGACCCGTGGTTTGAGGGGTAGAAGCTAAGGCTTTTACTTCCAACCTTCTCTCCTTCTCACTTAGAGTCCCAGGAAAAACCACAAAGTAGGGAACTATGCTCCTGAGTCCAGCCTGGTGGTCACAGTAAGAAGGGGGACCTCCTCTGCGCACGCGCGCGAACACACACACACACACACACACACACACACACACACACACACACACCCACCCCACCCCCAAATGCCCTGGTATTTCTCCACCTCTGAGGACCCCAACCTGGGCCTCCCCAGATGAGGTTACAGGCAGGCTGCTGGGGCTGTGTAGGAAGGAAGGTGACTTTGAGGGCGGGCACCGGATAGGAGGAACCACTGGCAACCGGATGTGGGGTTCTGTAAGAGCTGCTGTGCTGAAGACGGCTCAAAGCGTTCGCTGCCTGGGGAACGTGACGGCTTGATCCTGGAATAGGCGGGGGGTTGGGGTTCCGCCAACCCACTGGGACCCGCCGGGAATCTCAGCCCAGGCCTAACACGCCCCAACCCAGATTCGCTCTCACAGTGGGGCACCGCAGCGCTCGCGGCCTCCGCAGCTTAAGGACTAAGTACCGAGCGCCCCCGCCTGGCGTGACGCGGCCTCGCCACCACCTCTGCGCAGGCATAATACTGCCCAGTCCGCGGCATGCTGGGAAATGCAGTCCCGACACCGCCGGGCAGCCCCGGGGTCCAGCGTGGGAAGGCGGTGAGTGGTGACCTTGTTGCTCCCTTGCGTTCGCAAGACGTAGCAGATTCAGTGTGTGGCGCTGGGTTGACTTGAACTTTGTTTTACTTCCGGCCCCCGAAGACTGGGTCGACTGCCTTCTCTTTCCCTTACAACCCTTTATTTTTTATTAGCTCCTTATCATGGCTATCGCTGAGGCTCATGCTTAGGCCCTCATGACTGAATTGATCCCTACGTCTAGGAAATAAATAAGGCGGGGCAGCCGGATGCGCCTCGAATACCTTTTCAAGGCCCTTTTGCAACATCTCTCTAGCAAGTTAACTCGTCTCATCTTACCAAATACCTGGGGGAGTTCTCTCTCCTTCCGTGTCTCCAGGTGCTTCCCATAATGACTCACTGGTCTGATCCCAGCCAGGAGTACCTGTCCCAGGCAAGTTCCCAGAGGGCAAGTCCTTAAGAGAAGCCATGAAGGCCCTCTGGAGCCCCAGTTTTCAGTCTCTTTCTGAGGTCCCAGCTGGGATAGGGTTAAGTTCAAAACCCAAAGGATTTTTTGGGATCGTCAAAGATTCTTAACGAATTACTTAATAGGTGGAGAGGGGCCTCCGAAGACATCCCAAGCCATTCAACCAAGGTCCCTCCATCTTTGGCCTTGCTCTCCACTCTGTCGAGATGAATCTAAACTTTCAAGCTGGTTTTGTCTGCCAAGAGGGAAACAGAGCTGGGACGGTGGAGAAAGACCAAGTCTTAATGACTTCATTTGAAACCTTGGATCCTTCCATGCCCAGAGCTAGACCTGAACTTTTGGTTATGTAAGCTAATAAATTCCTTTTTGTTTATGTCTAAGTTAGATTTTCTATCTCTTGCAACTGTGAGTTCTGACCTACTATTAATGGCTTCTGTATTTAAGTCTTTTGGTGATTATCACTGTATCTGTCAATAATACTCTACTCAGAGCAAGGGGATTCTGGTCATATGACAACCCTATGAAAACCTCCATTCCATACCCACTCTGAAACTCTCAGGTATATGTGAAGAATTTTAAGTGGGCTCTCCTGAACTCCTGGTAGAGAATTCCCTCCAGACCAATTTCTGGAGAAGAACCTTAGCCAAAAGCAAGGATCTTCAGGAAGGCAGCAAGTGGGAGAAACAGCCTGCCACTGAAGAACAATCAATGGCTTTGCTGAGTCTCCCCATTCTCCGAAATGGATGGAATTTCTCAACCTTTGAGGCCAGGAGAAACACAGACAAACCAGAGGGCAGAGAGACCTGCTGGAGGAAACAGGGGAACCTCTGACTGAAAAAGATGAGAGCCTGGAGGAGATACGTGTAAAGCTCAAACACAAAAGATTTCCCTGAACGAGAAAATGTGATATCAGAAATAAAAATTTCCATAGATAAATCAAACAAGAGGATGGTCACTGCTAAAATCCAAAAATAGGTCTAGAAAATAAATAAATTGAAATATCTCCAAATGTGACAAAAATATAGAGATGCAAATCATGTGGTTAAAGATGGGAGGTTGGAACAGACCAAGGAAACTTAATTGCAAATTCTATGAGTTCCTGGAGAAAAGAGAACCCAAGAGGAGAAGTCATACTTAAATAATGTATGAAATTTCCCTGAGCTGAAGAAAGTCTTAAGTTCCAGAATGGACTGATAGGAAAACACATACTTAGCCATACACAGGCTAATAATCTTAGCCCTAAGGATGTGGAAAATCTTGGCACAGTTTCAGGCAGAAAGAAAGATTTTTTATCTGCTACCTTGGAAGTTAAAAGACAGTAAAATTCAATTTTGAGTTAATAAAAGAAAAAGCCTGCAGCCCAGACCCAGCCAAGGAAGAAAGATATTGAAGATTTGCAAAACTCACCAAGTATCTCATCTGAGAAATACTTTAGAAAGACTTTAATAAAACAACAAATGAATCAGAACACTTTAAGTCAGGGGAAGGTGAAGAGGAAAGAAAGCAGTGGAGAGCAACGAACCATGATCTACATTTTTATATTTATCTATCATCTATATCCTCTCTCTCTCTCTCTCTCTCTTATTTATGATATGTAATATAAATGCTAAATAAGGACTCTTGGAACAGATGGAACACACTCTAAGGGAAATTCTAATTAGAATTTAAATTATCTCAATAAACTCTGGAATCAGGTGGAGTATAAGAGGAAGGTAAGAGTTCCAGGATCTAAGGTAGGGAAGATGACAGGGGAGGGAAGAATGCTAGTGAAAGTAATATAAAGACCATATCTTACTGGGATGGAAAGGAAGTAGAAGATAAACAGAGTATGATAAAAATAGGTGTTTTCACATACTAGAAGAATCATGTGGTCTATTTAAAAGAGCAGGGCAAGGGTTGGTTAACCATTAATAGAAAGACAAACTCTAAATTAATGGGGGAAATGGGATGCAAAGGAAAAGAGTTCACAATAATTTTTAAATAATTTAAAAATAAGATGGAAATAATAAGTCAAATATTATCACTTATAGTAAATATGAGTAGATTGAATTCTTTCATTAAAAAATTGACAGATCTTGTTACAAATCAAATTCTGGTGCATATTACTGAAACATGTAGAGCAAAGTGATAAAGAGTCAAAATAAAGATGAGGGAAAGGGATACCAGGCAGATAAACAGAAAGTTGTGATGATACTGATACCCAACAAGAACAATAAATTACAGGCTGAAAGTGAAGTGAGGATTGCTTGCAAAGAGGTAGGAGGGAACTTGTGGGCTGATGAGAACTTTCTGTATATTGATTGTGGTGATGGTTACCTGACTTAATATATTTGTCAAAACTCATAGAATTGTACACTTAAAATTGATAAAATTTATTGTATGTAAATTACAATACAGTAAAGCTGGTTTTAAAAAATAATAAAATTACTCTGTTCACAAAATTTAAATACTGAATGAAAACAGTGTGATACCAGAAACTCTCTCAATTATCCTATATCATATATCCCTGAAATGCCATAAGGATAGCAAGCTTAAAAAAAAAAAAAAAAGAAAAAAGAAAAGCAGTACTTATTTCAATAAACTATAAAAAGAACAAGAAAAGAAACCCAAAGTAATCAAGATATCACAAAAACTGACATGAATGAAATGGAACACAAACAAAAAGCATAAATTTTAAAAAAAGTTCTTTAAAAGAGCTAGCAACTTTTTGCAAGCCCAAACAAAAGGGAAAAAAAGAGTAGAAACAGACAAGATTAGTTATGAGAAAACATCATTACAGAGAATGAGTTATAAAGAAGTGCAAGTTAAAATTTTTCATCAATTAATTTGAAAATTTAGAGGAAATGGAAGTATTTCAGGAAAAATATAATCCACCTAAACTGACCCAAGAGAAAGAGGAATGCTTGAATAGCTCAACTCATTTTAGAAAAGATGATTAAAGATCTACTTTTGGTAAAGACTGCATTCAAATGACACCACAGCTGAGTTTTTTCTAACCTTAATAATTTCATGCCACTTAAACTAGTCAGGACTATAGAAAAAGAAGGAAAGCTCCCATACTTATACAGAGCCAGCATAACTTAATACCATTCCTAATAAAAAAAAAACTCTAAGAAAGAAAAAGGAAAACTGCTTAAATACAATGAATACTTTTTCCTAAAACCTAACAGCAAATATTTTTCTTGGTAGTGAATCATCAAACTACTTCAACTAAAATAAAAATTTAGAATGCCTGCTATTATCCTTATTTTTTAACATATCTTGGAAGTTTTTCAAATGCAGTGAGTTATGATCATCTGAAAAATTATAACGCTATATTTTTTGATGATATAATTGTAGTATCAGGAAATTCAGAAGACTCTAGTAAGAAACACTAGTAAAAAGACAGTACAATTTGGAAAGTTGACTGGATACAAGATAAATATAACAAAAATAAATTGCTTTTTTCCTGTTTTAGCAATAAGCATCTCAAATTGAAAGTCAAAAAACATTCAATTTATAGTTACAAATTATAAAGTTCTTAGGAAAATAAGAATTATAATCAGTACAATGCTATGCACGATTGTAAGCGCTTTATATTAATTAAATCAACCCGTACAACATCCTCTTGAGATAGGTTACTACTACCATTCTTATTTTATAGAAGAGAACACTGAGGAACAGAGAGAGTATGTGATTTACTTCAGGTCACTAGCCGGTAATGTGTTAGAGTTGGGATTTAAATCTTGGCAGTTTGACATTGAGACTACCCCATAATCGCTAAGTTATAGTATGTAAATTTTTTAAAAATTGAGATATAATTGACATATAACATTGTATTAGTTTTAGGTGTAAAACATAATGATTTGATATCTGTATATACTACAAAATGATCACCACTATAAGTCTAGTTAACATTCATCACTACACAGTTATAAATTTTTTTTGTGTGATAAGAACTTTTAAGATCTGCTCTCTTAGCAACTTTCAAACATGTAATACAGTATTATTAACTACAGTTGCGATGTTGTACATTACAACCCTGTGACTTATTTATTTTATAACTAAGTTTTAAAGTATGTAAATTTAATCAAGAAACACATAATACTCATATGAAGGAAGTTATACAATATTATTTAAAAACATAAAACAAGATTGAGACTAACAAAATCTGCCATTTTCTTGGTTGGGAAGATAAAATATCATAAAAAATGTCAATTCCCCCAAAAGTAAAATGCATATACAGTTAGATAATTCCAATTTGTATCTTAAAGAATAGTCAAGAAAAAATATTTTTTAAAAGCAGAGTAGTAAGAGAAATTTGTCTTACAAAATATCAGAATATACTGTAAGGCCAATTCATCAAATCAACAGGTAAAGGGGAACAAATGATCAGTGGAATAAAACAGGAATCCAAAATTAGGTCTTTGTATATATGAGAACATGGCAATTTATCTCATTGGGTGAAGGAAGGCAACCTACCTAATAAATGGTCCTGGAACAACAGGCTGTTCTTACTGAGTGCCTACTCTGTGGTAGGACTGTGCACTAGTAAGGCTTGCATTCCAGTGGAGCAATGGAGCCTGGTGGGTAAAGCACAGCTTCTCCAGCAAGACATTCACATCATTGAAGTTGGAGGCAACTCGGGTTCCAGTCTGTGCTCATGGGTTCTGACTTATCCCTGCCTCCCCACTTTCCATTCACCTTCCCTTCTTGACTGCCTGCCCTGTGGACTCCAAGTTCCAGCATCAGAAGCAAAGAACAGCCTTTCACAGATTGTTTAACCCACTCTTACAATTGCATAATTGTATAAAGGCAATTTCCTGTAGCAAATCTCTTTAATGAAAAAAAAAATGTGTCTGTATGTATATGTATATGCATATCCTAATGGTCTGTTTCTCTGATTCAGCCTTTATTATTGAGATATAACTGCTATATAACATTGTATAAGTTTAAGGTGTTGATTTGGTACATTTATATATTGCAATAAATTACTGCCATAGTTAGCTAACATCTCTAACATGTAACAAAACTGTCATTTTTTTTAATGCAGTGAGAACAGTCTGATTGAGCCTTGATTGATGTACTACAGGACAGACATACAAGTATTCATTGTTTTATTCTTTCAACTTTTCTTTAGGCTTGAAATGTTTCAAAATAAAATTCTGGGGAGGGGGAGAAAAATATGTACAAAGGATCTAACATCAATAGAGGAGCAAATTCAACTGGCTAGCAAACCTGAAAATATGTTCAAATTCACTAGAAGTCAGGGATAGGCAATTTAAAGAAATAATGAGATATTACTTCATATCCATGATGGAAAAATTGGGGATCAAAACCATTGGAGAACTCTGCAAGCCCGTGTATCATGTACTCTTAGAGTTAGCTCCCTGCCCCTACTCTAAGGGTGAGGTTGCTGGTGTGCTCATGCTAGTTCCCACCAGTCATTGGTCAAGAGCTACTCTGGGAGGAGGCCACTTTTGACTGGCCATGTGTTGGGGCACAGCCACTTGCCAAAGAGAAGCTGCAGGCAAAGATATTGGCATTTGGAAGCCAATATATGCTGTGCACCAAATGGTAAGGCCGAGAGGACAAAGATGGCTGAGACACTGGGTGTCTGCTTATGCATTGCTCAAATCCATTCGTGTGCCTCATTAAGTTCAGGCTGTTACTGCTTCTTAAAAAAGGAAGAGGGGGAGGAGGAGGAATAAAAACTTACACCAGGAGGGTTAGTGGGACAAGCTACAATCCCCACTGTTGTGGTTGGTTCGAAGGCTGCAACTGAGATTCTTCATTTTTCTCCTCTACCATCCCCTCACTCTATGCTGGTCTAGATGGCTTGCCTCATGAGTGACCTGGACCTTTATTTCCAAGGAGCCTGAGCCCTGATTGCTGTGTCTTTTTCAGGCTATGGTGGCCGGAGTTGCTCATTTATGGATAGTTGATCACTGGGCACTGAGTACCAAGAGGCATCCATGAATCCTCTGGCATGCTCCCATTATGTAGCAGCAATTCTATCTTCTGATGATAATCAGGTTTGATTACCCCTGTCAGGATAATCACCCCACTCGGAACGTGTGAGACAGCAGAGCCAGGCACAATTGCTAAGTAAGGAGGACTCTGCTCTGTGGACTGACGTAGACTCAGTGCAACAGTTCACCTTCAGCTCCCACTGCTGAGTGGTCATCTCCTATTTTCCCATTTAAATTCCTGAGAATGAAAAATTTATAATCCCATGCCACCAAAAGGATACTGCCTTGAGTCTGTTGCCCACTCAGCTGAGGTCAGAGGGCTTGGGGGTCACATAACACAGTTTTGGGGGTCTAGGGTTGCCTCATCAGCAGGAGCTTGTCCCCTTTAAAAGGGGCTATAGGTGTGGCTGGCACAACATGTGACACTTGGTAAAGAAGCTATAGTCCTAAGGGATGGCTTTTGTCATAAGCCCTCCTAGTCAAATGGTTAGTTAAAAATTAGCTTACAGCCTACAGACCCATTTCCTAATTTGTCCATTAGGAGGGTTGGGCTAAGATCCCTTCAAGTTCCAAAATGCCTGATAACTGACCCTCCCCTCAAACTTCTGTGCATAAACTATTGTTAAGCCAGATTCCCTCCATCCAATGCTTCTGTAATTTATTGTTTGAACCCCAAATTTCATTTATCAATAAATTCTGGCTGTTATTATTTATCTTTATTACATTTTATTCTGTGGTTTGAAGCCATCATTTCGCTCTCCCTCAATGTCTGAATCTTGAGTTTCCCTTTTGGTGCATTTGCTTTTCTTTATAGCTCTGTGCCATAAAGAATCCATAAATATGCTTTCTGTGTCACCATTCAAGACAGGACGAAGTCACTGGAGAACTAGTGGCACTCTGGCTTCAGGGATCAGAGCTTCAAATCCCCTTTTGTGCTATAGGATGGCTCACGGTTCTCCCTCCTGACTCTGAAGCTACTGACAGATTTTTAAAGATGCTTTTGCTAAAATCTACACCTACTGCATCTCCAGACATATCCTTGGTTGATGTGAGACATTGTCTAAATCATCCTATTTTAGGTAGGAAACTATGACTTGCCCAAAGTCACATACTGTGGCAGGGCTGGCTTCTTTATCCATAATATCATGTTCTTTCCATTACATTGCACTTCTTCCACAGTTTGGGAAACTTGCCTATTGCTGCTATAACAAAATACCACAGATTCAGTGGCTTAAAAAATAAATTTCTTATCTTACAGTTCTGTTTGTCAGATGTCTGACACAGGTCTCACTTGGGCTAAAGTCAAGGTGTCAGCAGGGCTGATTCCTTTCTAGAGGCTCTAAAGAAGAATCTGTTTACACCAGGTGGCCTCCAGAAGCCTTTTCCAGCTTCTAGAAGCTACCTGCATTCCTTGGCTCATGGTTCCTTCCTTCATCTTCAAAACCAGCAACTTAGGTGGAGTCCTTCTCAAGTTGCATCTCTCTGCCCCTCTTTCCTGGTCCAGTCTCTTTCCATGGTCCTAAAAGTTTCTCCCTTTTAAGGAGAAACGTGACTTCATGTGATTAGGTAGCACCTACCAGGATAATATAGGAATAATCTCCCCATTTAAAGGTCCTTTACTTAATCACATTCACATTTTTATCAGGTAAAGTAACGTATTAACAGGTTTTGGAGATTTGAGTGTGATCCTTTTGGGAAAGCCATTATTCTGCCTACTATGCCCTATCCGTAGATTAGGGTCTCCTAGAGTCAGTGGATTAAGGTAATAAAGACAGATATAACCTGACTTTCAGGGTCTCCGGAGACTTCATTGATTTCTTGATGTTGACTGGAATTCACTGAAGTTTATCCAGGTGAGCCCCTTTCCACACAGAAAATTCTTTTTAGATGCCCTCATAGTTGGGCTTCCTCCTCTTAACACCCTAACAACTTATAACAAGCAGTGGAGTTCAGAAGGAGGCAAGAAATGGGCTTTGGCATTTGTCCTCTGGGATCACAGATGATTCTATGGTCCTGGAAAAGCTGCATAGCACTGGCCCCACAGCTCTTAAAAACCCCAGGCATTCCTGACATTTGGGCAGTTGAGGTGCAGCTCACAGGTACAGGCATTCTTTCTGATGTCCAGTTTTGAGAAGTAACGTGACTGTCAATATTGCAAAGACTCCATATGACACACATGGGGAAGGAGAAGGATTCTGTTCTCATCCTTATTCACAAAAGAGGGCCACAAGATGGTCTAGGATGGAAAGGAATGCCGACTGTCATAGGGAGAGGTGTAACCATCAACAAAAGAGCTAAAGAGGAGAGAAATATAGGCCAAACCTGCTTAAGACAGCCAAGCCATGGTGGCTGTGAAATCTGCTTCATCCCAGTGCCCTTGGGCTCCCTCCCTTCTGAAACCTCTTTAAGGGTCAGGCTAGGTAGCATGCCCATTGATTCTTTTTTGTGCACATACTTGAAGCTGTATTTTGGTATTTTACCTGGATCCAAACCATGTTCACTGGTGTTTGGTTCTGAAAACTGGGACATTATCTATACTTTGTAGCATTCCTGTGAGTGTTCCAGCAATTGATTTACATACACACTGCCCCTCACCGACTCCCTGTATGCCACAGACATAGGTACCCTGACTGCCCCCACCCACCCCTTCCACCAGCTGTGCTTATTATACACTCCCACTCACTCTCACAGGCCCCTGAGGCCCCCAGGGAGTCACCAAGGCACAGCACTCTCTGCTTTCTGGGAGGGGCCCTGATGGGTGCTTGGGGGAGGGGAGTGGGTTGCTGGAAACTTTAATCAAGTAGGGACCGTTAACAGCTGCAGGGACACCTTAGGAAACAGTGAGCCTTAAAAGAGAAATATTTGTAGAATCTGTACCCCTGACCTTTCAAGACTTTTCATCATCCCCTGCCATGAAAACAACAAAAAAACAGCTATCGCAGGCAATCCTCTGGACAGGATTTGAAGTAGAGGCTCACTTCACACAGACACCCTTTAAGAGACCACAAAGACCTGGGGATGCTCTCAGACACCCATATACACCTGCCTCTCCTTGAGACACATTCCTCAGGTGACAAATGACAAATGTGCACTCTGCCTCAGTGGGCACTTTTCCTGGGGCAAGCTGGGTGACATTGTTGGGCAGAGCTCTGGACAGACCCATAGACCCATCACAGCGCCCCTCTACACACCACTAATCATACACTACAAGCTGTGAGCATGTGGTGAGGACCTCTTTCCCCTTCCTTTTTCCTCCCCACAGCTGCAGCAGGGTGATTCTGAGGGGGCGGATGTCTCTCACTTGGGGTGGGTTTTTTCCACCTCCATACCTTGTCTTGACCCAGCTTCTTCCTACCCACAGAAGTAGGCCCTTTTGGGGTCACATTCTAGATCACATCCTGGTAAAAGAGCATCAGAAGCACCTTTGAACCGCTATTCAGCAGCCCCCTCCTTCCTCCCCTGGTTTCTTTCCCTTCCTCCAGCCAGGGCCTCATCATGTTGATGGCCTCCCAGCCCCTGGTCTTTCCCCATAAATACCCCTTTTTCCTCGGAGCTAGGTGTAAGGGACAATGTTGAGCCTTTTTAAGGAAGAACTTTACTAGGAAAGTAAGAAAGAAACCAAAACCAAGCCAAGAAAATTTCAAAACCTCAGCTGGTCCAGAATCTGCATTCTCAGCACCCAGCCCTGCTTTGTTTCTTTGCCTCCCCTCATCTAAGAAGCTGACGCCCTTTTTCATCCCTATGCCAATCCTTTGCTTTCCTGCTCCCTGACCCTCCACAAGGGTGCATGAGTAGCCAATGCTGCAGGCTTTCCTAGAGGTGCAGAAGCTGGGTTGCCTTCATTCTCACCCCCAGCCTAGGCCTATTTCAGAGCCTCTGCCTCCTGGACTGGGCTGCTGTATCCAGCTCAGTTGCTGGGACACAAGGGATGACATAAGTCCAGCAGGGGGCAAGATGAGATCAGGAAGGGTATGACTGGCCACAGGTGTGATCAGTAGGGCAACAAAGGTGGAAGAGGCCTGGGAAAGGCTGTGAGGAGGAATCTGGGGGTGTTTACAAAAGAGAAACTATGTGGTACCAGATGCTCAGCATCCTCCAAAGGCTGTTGTTCCCAACAGGGCTTTGGAGTGAGACCCTCCCTGTGTGTGGCATCCTTGGCAGCTCTGTGGGTCTACAGCAGGAGAAAAGCTGGGTCCACCCTGAATGCTCTTAAACTGATGGGGAGATGAGCTCACAAAATAAGGAACCCCTTTCTGTGAATTCATACCTGCTGGGAGACCCAGGATGATCAGGAGCTAGGGCTCATACTTGAATCCCTCAGTCTGATTGGGAGGATGAAGCCCCACCTTGAAGCAATGATTGGTAAGATCATCTGGGGTCAGTTGGGCACAAAAGACTACACAGAGAAAGGCTGTAGACTAGGTAGCCAGGAGGAGAGCAATAGGGCAAATCTGAGCAGAGCCTCAGGAGGGTGGGCCTTTGGAGCCTCCAACTGCTAAAGTGGGTCTGGGATACATGAAGGTGGAGCACAGGCAGGACACAGGGACGAGTCTGAGTAGTGGTCGTCAGCCCTGACCTCCATGTTCTGGACCTCAGTTTCCCTTCCTTTGACTCTCTGGCCAGTGCTCAGGGATACCATCCGCTTCACTGAACCCATCTGTCTGAGACTTGCTCACATCTTCCTCTTTTGTGACTGGAAGTCACAGGGCAAAGCACTAAGCCATACAGTCACAGAGGGAACACAGAGCCTAAGGGTGCAAAAGGACAGAGGGGAGAGCAGCAAGGGAAGCTTGGTGCCATTGGAAGAGGGGAAGACGGGTGGGGCAGAGGTGCCCAGGACTATGGCTGAGGCTGTCACTTATGCAGACCTGCGATTTGTGAAGGCTCCCCTGAAGAGGAACATCTCCAGCCAATTAGGAAAAGGTAAGGGTGAATGAGGCGTCACTATGATTCTGACTCCCCATCCTCCTTCATGACCCCACCCCACCCCACAGACCCCCATGCCCCACCTCCATCTTGGTCCCTTTTCTCTCCTCTCCAGACCCAGAGACTGATGAGGATGGAGAACTCACTTATGAGAACGTGCAAGTGCCCCCAGTCTCAGGGGGAGCCTTGAGCTTGGCTGCCTCTGGTAGGAGACAAAACCAGTAGGAAGAGCCCAGGGGATGTGTATTTACGGGGAAGGGGTTGAGGGTGGAGGGCTGTGTCTTGAGCTGGGGAGTCGGCAGTATTCTTAGGAGGGCAATACTCTTGAGAAAAGGAGGTGGGAGGGGAGGTTCTTAGGAAAGAGAAGAATGAGCACTGGCAGCCAGGGGAAGAATTAAAGCTCCCAGGAGCAAGGTGAAGATCCCAGTGGGGAGACAGGGCTGGGGAGGGCAGCCCTGTGGGAGATGAGTTCGAATGGGACATGAGGACTCACAGGAGCAGGGAGAGGGTGAGAGCATTCCCAAGAGAGGGTTTGGGGCAGACAGAGAGGAGCCCTGCATAAAAGATAAAGGGAGACCCTGGAGGGCAAGGAGGGGGTGTCTGGGGATTTGAGGAACTCTGGAGAATGCTAAGCTCAACTAGGAACAGTTGCAGAAGGCACGGAGGGGCATCGGAATCTCCGCACTGTGGAGGGGGTTGGTGGGTGGGGCGGGAAAGGGGCATTTCCCCGAGCTTTCCATCTTCTAATTGGACTCTCTCGCCATGCGCAGTAGTCCATTTGGAGCGGCCAACAGCGTCCTGGAGCTCCACGACGTCACCAGCTGCCAGCCGGCTTCTGGGCTGTGAGTTCCGCGCTCTCCCGGGCCCGCGCGCGTAGGCGGCCTCGCTCACTTTGCCAACCCCGCGAGGCCGGGCGGGGGTGGGCGCGGAGCGACGTGGTGGCGCCGGGCCGGGCGCTGGTGTTGCTGCGCTGTGCGGTGTGCAGGTCAGGTCCGGGGAGTGAGCGTGGGGCGCAGCCCTCCTGGACCACCTGGGCAGCCCCGCGACCCCCTCCCCTGCCACCTTCACGTGCTTCTCTCTAAAGTGTCGACCCAGATCCTCTCCGATTTTCCCCTCTGGCGAAGGTCCGCATTCACATACCTCCCGCCCTTTCTAGGTCTGAGATTTAGTGCACCCTCCTACCAGGTAGCGCCCTCAGTCCTGCTTACCAGTAACAATCCCCAGCCCTTGGTCCCCTGCGGGACCAAAAACACCAAGCCTGCACCACGTCCTCTGAGAGAGGCTTTTTTCTGTTTATCTCCCCACCCACCCCTTCAGTCTATAAACCCTTTCCTGGGGCTAATTGCCCCTCATCCCATTGTCTCCCTAAGGCCGTGCAGCCTGGTCCAAATATCTCCTTCTGGGCCTGCTCCTCACCTGTCTGCTGTTAGGGATGGCTGCCATCTCCTTGGGAGTGCGCTGTGAGTATGGCTGCCCCCCATTTCCCACTTGCCCCAAACAACTTTCTTTCTTACTCTCCCCAACAGCTGCCCTTCCCCTGGAGGGTCCGTAGCCACTACCACCATCACATCCTTAGCTTTTGGTCTGGTTTCCAGCCAGGTCTGTTTTAGAGCAGTATGTCTTTCTAAATTGTCCTCCCCTGATTCAGTACCTCAGGTTTTAGGCAGTCAGATCTTAGGTTTCAGCCCGATATGCAAAAAAATTGTAAGAAGCAAAAAAATGACACTGAAGTCTCAGGGCACCAGGTCACAGCTGAAGATGCCCTCCAAATCTCTCTTTATGGCCAAACAGATCTGCAGGTGTCTCAGCAGCTCCAGCACACCAAAAGGGTTCTAGAAGCCACTAACAGCAGTCTGAGGCAGCAGCTCCGCCTGAGTATCAACCAGCTGGGGCAGAGGGAACAGGATCTGCAGGGGTCCAGGAGGGAGCTGGCCCAGAGTCAGGAAGCATTACAGGTGGAACAGAGGGACTGCCAAGCTGTCAAAGAGCAGTTACAGGCCTGCCAGTCTGACAGGGAGAAGACAAAGGAGACCTTGCAAAGTGAGGAGGAACGGAGGAGAACCTTGGAGGAGAGGCTGAACCGCATGCAGGACACACTGAAGCCCTTGTTCATATGCCCCTCATCAGGTAACTGCTCTGAGAGAGGAGAGATAGGAGGGTCTGCTCTGAGGGGTGAATTGAAGCGAGGAGACACTTGTGGCAGGGGTGCAGGGGTCTGTCTATCAGGGGGCCATTGAGTTGTTCAGGAAATGGGTAAGGAACCATAGTGGTGGCTGACATGAGTATGCAGCCTTAGCCAACAGGAAGAAGGATCAAGCTGCATACTAGATTTGGGGGGACTCTCCCAGCTCTAAGGCAGATCCTGTGGGGGAGAGAAGGGGAACAGCCAGCACTGAAAATCACACTCTAAAGCAGCAAACTCAGATCTCATCTGGCTTGATATTAGTGTCAAGGATTGGTTGGTTGTACATTTTTCTAAGGAGAGGGTCTATAGCTTTAATTAGTTTTCACTACATTTGAGAGTCTCAAAAAGGTTAAAAATTACTGATGAGGTGCAATCTGGTGGTGGGGCAAGGCAGTTGAAGCTCTCAAGTGTGAGTGACACAATGAGGTGGGTGGGGATAATGTGGGGGTAGGAAACTAGAGTGGAGTATTCACCCAGTCAGTATGTGGAGATGAGGAAGGGGAACACATAAAAGGTGAGGGGTCGTGCCAAACAGGCTGAGGTTCAAGGCAGGGTTCTAGACCCAAGGGGACTAGAATGTCTGTGGACTGGTTATCTGTAGTTGAGGTTAGGCTCAATCTAGCCTCAAGGAGTATCTGGTTACTTTCCCAAGGCTTAAGACAGAGAGATTATGTGCATACACTACCAGCCCTTATTATTATTTTTTTGCCTTCTTATTCTCTATGACGCTCAGTTCCACCCATCCCCACAGCTACACCCTAGACCTCAGCACCCCAAACTGCTCTTCCACTGACAGGACAGTTTCAGACCTCCACTGTGACCACAGCTGCCCCCTATCCTGGCTTTCCCCACACTTCTCCAACTGCATTGGGGCCTCCAACCAGCTAACTACTGTTTCTCCTTTTCATTAGCCATCACCTATCCTCACTTCTCTTTCTACCCATCTTGGATTCTCATTTCAACCACCCACTCCTTTGTTCCACTGTCCTTCTGTTGCACCTGAGTGGCAATATCTCAACCCTAGATGAACTCAACTGTTCCCCTTGCCCATGCCTGCACCCAGGTGTGACAAATTGTGTAATCATTCTGTTGGATGCCACTGAAACCCTAGTTTCAACCTCAGCTAGGGCTTCAGCGCTGCCTGGCAACTTCAGTGGTTGTCTTGCTCCCCATAACTCCTTACCCTACTACTTTCTCTCTCACTTTCAGCAGATGCTCTATTCTGTTATAGAAGAATTCTCCCCATTTTCCACCACCAAGTCTATGTATCCATTTGCATTTTTGCCTATTCCCATCTTTTGGAAGGATAAGTGCAACAGCTTGCTGGATCTTTTTCCTAAACATTTTCCCAAACCCCCATTCCACTCTTCATATTGCAGGCAGGATAATCCTTTAGAAACAAAAATCTGATTGTGTCATCCCAGTGAAGAGTATGTCATTTAGTTAATCAAAAGTTATGGAATAAACACTATATGTCTAGCACTGCACCCAGGCATTTGGGATCTAGGGAGTGAACAAAATTCCTCTATGTAACACTCTACACTGACTTTCACTTTCTTGTAATATTAAAATAAAAAATCCTTAACATAGCTTCCAGGACCCCTGCTGACCTTTCAGCATGCCACTTATTCCCTCGCCCTCTTCTCTTTGGCCACAGGTACTTCTTTTTATTCCTTTAAGTTGCCGTAGGATAGCAATTCGAAAGACCAGTTGGGTGGGCACGTGAGAAAATGTAGATAGAAGAGAGGGAGCTAGTGGAGAAGGAATGATTTTTGAGTGACAGGGAGAGGACTGATGGAAAAAAAAAACAATGGAAAGAGGTGAGTTGGGGTCAGGAGCACAATAGATTGAGGTGTGGGATGTTAAAGAAAGAGGGATATTTATTTCTTATGGATGGTCAGGAAAAGAGGAATAGAGAAGAGAAATTTTGAGGTGGAGAGGAGGGAAATGAGAGTTCACAGAGAGTATCTGATGATTTTAGCAAAACAGGAACTAAGGTTGTTTACTTGTGGAAGAGTGGAGAGAAAGGAGGTAGCTAGCAGCTAGAGGAGTGTGGGAAAGTTGAATATGTAGTGGGAAATGCTTCATGGAGTTAATGAGATGAATGAGTGGCCCACTGAACACTTATGGGGGCACCCAAGAGAGGTTAGCTAACATGTGGGCGGAGGACTGGAATCATTTAGAAATTGGGAATAGTACCTTTAGCCCTATTAAACCTCCCAGATCATTAAGGAGTGAAGTTGCTGAGTGTTAAAGGCTTATACTAAATATGCAGGTATGGCACATCCAGAAAGATTGCAAAGATCAAGGGCTAGAAGTCAATGAAGTCGTTGAGATCAGATGCAAGGGAATATTGTTAGCAACTAGATTGCTGAGTGGTCACTTTCAACCCAAGTGTTGAGATCCCCCTCCTGGGTACGGCTGTGCTGTCACACTCTCTTTCCTTTTTAGATACCTGCTGTCCTGTGGGATGGACACTGAATGAGAGGAATTGCTTTCACATCTCACTAACTAAGAGAAGTTGGGAAGAGAGCCAAAACTATTGTAAATCTCAGTCCTCCAACCTGGCTACACTCAGTGGCTCTTCTCTTTCAGTAAGCATACCCTTATTCACAGACTGTAATGGGTACTGTTAGATAAAGGGACATATATTGTCAAGTCAGGATTGGCAGTGCACGGATAGCATGCATGCCGTGGTATGCATTTCTTTTTTTTTATGCAGCTTCTCAGCATTGTGCTCCAGGCAGCCCCTACTAACTGACAGAGCTGGCCTGAGAATTCACTTATGAACCATCTTTACTTTTACCTGCGTCTCATCTCTACTTTCTAGTCAGCATTCTGGGCTGCCTAACAGATTCTCTGATTGTCATGGCCTTTCAGGCAGAGAGACCCCATACCTGGTGGGCTGGATTGTAGGGATTGGTTCCGTGTGACCACAGCAGCCCACAGAATCACTCCCCTTCAAAGGCTGGCAGAAGTTTTTATTCATCTAGGAGATGACCCCGAAGGGTGAGCCTGCTTATATCTGTAGGGTGACATTTGAAGGATGCAGGGATAGGTCACTGATGAGCTGTCATGCTCTTATCAAAGCTCCTAGGTCCCCCTAGAGTGCTCTTTTTCTTCCATCAGTCCAGGCCCCCTCTTTTATACCTATTCCTCATTCCACTATTTGTCATCACTCTCATTCACCTCTGGTCTCTCTGAATCTCCCCTTAGGATTATTATTATAGAAGCAGCTTAGTTAAGATGTTGATTTCCCGTGTTTCGTCTAATTCATATTGGATTACCTTCAACTTTATTAAGGACCTGCAGCGGATTAATGGTGCAAAAGACTCTGGGTAAGTTTGTTAGGACTTTTGGGTATTTTCAATTTCATAATCCCTTCATAAAGACATTAATGACATTTCCTTCCAGGTCCTGCTCCCAAACCTCTTTCACGATCAATATTGTAATTGCCTATGTGTCCATTTCCTCTATTAATAACTCTTTAGGGCATTTTTCTTCTCTGTTCCAACCCCACTACCTAGAAGTCCCTGGCACATGCTTTTATTTTTAATTGCTAGGTTGAGACCTGTGTCATCTTTTTCTCATAAGTTAGGGCTGATGAAGGACCCTGGCATTCAAACTTATTGTCCCTCAATAAGGTTACCCAAACTGAGGCTATACATTTTCAGCCAGGGCCATTTGGGGAGTTGCCTCAGGGGAGCAAGGAAGCAGTGGGGTACCTTTGAGGTCCAACCCAGGGACCCTCAAACAGAATGGTTATCTCCTATGTTCCCTAACTGGAGTTCCCATCTTTAAGACCTTGAGTTATTTTTCCCTCCCCTGGTCCTAAAGCCTCTTTGGGTTGGAGTCCAGTTGTCTCTGAACTGTGCCCAAATGTGGCGTTAGGTAGGCAGGGTGAATTAGGACTTGGGCTAGGTTTTATGCAGATCAAGGGAAGAGAAAAGGAGAGAGGGGACCAGAGATTATTGCTGCTCTTTTTCACCACTATATAGGTCTTATGCTCGAAACCAAGTATGTGTCAAGGTACAAGACTGGTGGGTAAAACTACAGTCAGTGGAGTGTACTACTCAACTTCCGTGCATCTGTGAGATGGCAGCTTTTAGGTATCCAGATGGGGACCACTCTTTGCACTGAGCTGGGTAAGAGTGAGGGATGAGACTGAGGCATGGGAACCTGAGGGGAGTGGGACTCAGAGCAGGGGACCAGAGGTCAGGGAGAAGCTTGTTTCTGGGAATGACAGTCATGCCCATAGCCTCCAGGTGCTTGGTCTGCTTATGTCAAGGGGGTTGTGCAGGGAAGGCCAGGAGCTGAAGGGAGGCCAGTGATGGGGTTGTCTAGGGAGCTGGGGAGACAGAGTGAGCTGGATGAGGGTTTCTTAGTGACAATCAACTGTGGGGTTTGCTGATGTTTTACTTTCAGATACTTATGCCAATAAGAGCTCATGCCCCTCATCTCTAATCTGCAGCCTGCAGGTGTCAAGATCATCTCCCTCCAGCGTTTCCTCATTCATCCTGAACAGTGCCAGACCAAGGGCTAATCCATGCTCAACACTTCTAGCCAGTCTGCTGCCCGCTTGAAATTCTGCCCCAGAAATTGGACTGTTCCTAGGAAAAGGGGGAAGAGACCTCTAGAAGAGATTTTGGCCTCTCCAAGAACCTCCCATAGTGGAATGGGGGGGTGGTGGGAGGAGGGCGCAAGGGCTGAGTGGATAGGGGCAGCCCGGAGCCAGCCAGGCAGTTTTATTGAAATATTTTTAAATAATCTGCACGTGTTAGTCTCGTGTGTCAGCAGTGCTGTGTCTGGTTCAGTGATCCCCATGGGATAGCAAGCCCAGGGGTTGGATAGGAAATATTTTGTCCCTTGAGTCCATGCTGAGGTTCCCCTGTAGGGGGAGGATAGCCGGTCAGCCCATCTGGGGCTGGCACTGTCCAGCATGTGCGCTGTCCTCACAGGGCATCCTGAAGGCTAAAGTTGGAGGCCTGAGACCACAGGCTCCACTGCTAAGAGCGTGCCCCAGGCAGCTGCAGGCTAGTTGTGGGTGGCTTGGCATGGTGCCCTCGGTGGCAGAGGAGACTGCCTGCCTCACAGTTCAGGTTGCGGTAGCGGGCAACAGCTGGTGTGGGGCGGGGGCACATGGACAGGAAGCCAAAGCTGAAGGGGCCAAGGCAGCAGCCAGGGCAGGGCAGCCCCTCATCGGACTCCCGGGGAGCTGAAGGGGGTGGCGAAGGTTCTGTCCGCTCCAGGGCTGCTGCCTGGGGCAGGCTATGTTGGGCCCGGTTCCAGGGCTCCCCGGCCCAGCCTTGTGGGGAGTTCACCACCACAGCTGGGGGGTTGTTGTTAAGGGGAGGTCCCGACCTAGGGGACCAGGGCTGGGAGGCCGAGGAACAGGTGCTGATGAAGTTGTCTGTGGCCACAGCCAGGGGCAGCTGGGGAGCTGGTCCTGGGGGTTCTGGCTCCGGACTACTGCCCTCACATTCCATTTTCTCTTCAGCTGAGGGGCCCACAGCAGGAGGGCCAGGACCTGGCAATGCTGTCTCCATACGTCGGGGGAGCTCAGGGGATGATGGTAGTGAGCGGCAGCGACGAGCAGGTGTCCCAGGCTGGACTAGGGTCTCTGGAGTAGTCACCAAGGGCAGCTGGCTGGAGGGCAGTGGTGATGGTAGTACAAGGGGCAGAGGGGCGACTGGCTTGCTGGGTGTGTCCAGGAGCTTGATCTTGCCACCCCTTAGGTCTTCCCGCAGTGAGAAGGGGTTGACTCGAGTCAGATTGTCCCCCCAGTTGGGGAGTGATTCTGGTGATGGGGGCAGGAAGAGGTCTGACCGGCTTCGGGAGAGCCGGGGGTCTGGTCTGGGAAGCGTGGCAGAGGGACCCCCTCTTGGAACAGACCCTGTAGGCAGAGAAGTCTGTGATCACTGTTCTCAGCATTGATAATTTCTTACAGGCCTCGTTTATTCACCAAGAGGGTGGTGGGACTAGAGCTTAGAAAAGGGTGTCAGATAGGATGCTTTGGAAAGGGGAAGATGTTACCTCCAGTTCCCTTTTACCTCTTTCATTTTTTCCTTCCTTCAGGCTGTAGAATTAGAAAACTATCTTCGTTGTTCGTTGAAATGTTCTCTCACTCCACCCCTTTCTCAATTAATAAATATACTTAGTTTCCCTCAGATAATTCCAATTTCTAAGGAGGAGAGAGGCAAAAGGACTCCAGTTGGGTCAAGGTTATACTCACTTACCCTTAATTTGTGTCAGGGGAGCCCTGGTGAGTGGGGCTGGCTCAGGCAGCTGCTCCAGGATCCATTCCAAGTGCTGGGTGATTTCAGTGAAGGGTGCACGAGCACTGGGTTCCATCTGAGGGGTAGGGAGAGGGGCAGCTTCACTTAGTGTTCCAAAATTGGGTCCCTGAGTTTTCTTCCCATCACCTGGAACAGGACAGCCTTGTCAGCTGATGGGTGAGGACAGAGGGCAGGGAGGGTGAGGCTCTTACGCTGCAGCAATGGATGGCTAGGAGCAGGAAAGGCAGTGGGCAGTCATCCCCTACCAGGGTCCGGAAAGCAGGCACATCCAGGCCAAAGTCCTGTGGGGACAGAGAGGAGGGGCCTCAAAGTTAGCCTTCTTTGGCTAACTTCCTTCTTAATGAGGACCTCAACCAGTAGTGACTCCTTCTTAGTTATGAGCTGCCCAGTCTGGAGTTCCTTTTTTTCAAACCTGGAGACATCATTCACCTCAGTACGGGGTAGGTAGTCCGGGTCTGCAGGTACTCGCGCGATGAGCTCACAGAGGACAATACCAAAGGCAAAAACATCAGCCTGGGGGAAGGAGATAATGTCAGGGGGAGGAACTGACAGTTTTCATGTCAGAATTTTGTCAGAAAGTGTCAGAATTCAGGGGGGAGTCTTGACAGTTTTCATGTGTTGGAGGGGTGCCTGTAAGGGGCAAGGGGGATCTTGAGGGCCTCCTGAATATCTGGTAGGGTTGTTTAGGAACTTGGGATGGGGTCCTTTAAGAGTATCTCTAGAGGGTCTCTGGAAGGCCTTGGGGATCTAAAGGGTTGATGTCTCACCTTCTCATCATATAGCTCACCCCGCAACACCTCTGGAGCCATCCAGTAGGGGGAACCCACCACAGCCAATGGCTCCTTCCTTGCCCCTTCCCTGTTGGGGAGGGGCAGAGTCATCAGAAACATCCCATCAGAAATTCTCCCAAACAAAAGGGGCTGAGGTCAGACCCCTTCCCACTCCAAGGGAAATGTTCCTGGGGGCTTCACTTAGATAGGGGTCTTCTGTGAGTTTTGGGGGAACAGGGATGTTCACCTTACCTATACACAGGAATCTTTTCAGCCAGCCCGAAGTCACCCACAACAGCTGTGAAGCCTTGGTCTTCCCGTCGGATCAGACAGTTCTGACATACACATAGCATCCCCACATACCCATCACCTGCTGCTCTTTGATCTTTCAATCTATACCCCAAAAAGCTCTGTCACTCCAGAATAACCCCAACCCTCTCTGATCTTCCAGTTCTCCAATGCACCCCAATCTTGCAACATCATTCACCATTCCAAAACACAGTGTGGTGTTCAGTTCCTCAGAGACACCCCCTCAACCCAGTACCCTATTCCCCAATGCGTTGCTACATCTTCACATATCTGTTATCTACATTCCAATATCCATTGGCTAGTTACAACCTAATAGTCTTAAATCCCGCTTCATGCCTCCACCCATCTGGCCAGTCTACCTTGGATGTGAGGTCTCGGTGGAATACACCTTTGGCATGCAGGTACTGCAGGCCGTGGGCGATGTCCAGAGCCAGGCGGAGCCTGACAGGCCAGGATAGAGGTTCGGGGGAGCTGAGCAGCTGTTCCAGGGTCCCCCCATTCATATACTGAGGCATAGTGAAAGGAGAAGGGGAATGAATATCAAGGTTTCAGTCTGCAGTCTCCCATTTATAAGCCAGGGGACACTCAAGAGGATCACAAAAGTCAAAAGGGTGAGCCAGTGCTCTAGGGTCCCCACTCATATTCTAGGGCTGTCCTGTCCAATACATATGCAACTATTTAAATTATTGAGTTTAAATAAAATTAAACATTCAGTTCCTCAGTCACAGTAGCTACATTTCCAGCGCTCCCTAACCACATGTGCCTAGTAGCTACAGTTTTGGATTGCACAGATATAGAATATTTTCATCACTGCAGAAAGTTCTATTGGACAGTACTGTTCTACAGGATATAGAGGATGAGAACAGCTGAGGCCTTTTATTTGTTGTTTGCCCATAGGGAAGTTCAGGTCCTGCTGGCTCTCACTACTCCTCTATAGAAGCACTGGGGAGCTGACTCTTCTTGATGGTGGTGAGAGTACCCTCTCCTCGCCCATCCTCACCTCTGTAAGAGCGTGCAGCTGCCCCTGGTGCACACAGACCCCCATGAACCTAGAAGAGGGAAAAGGAGGAGGGTAGGCAGTAAGGGCGCCCGCCCCTCCACAGTTCCTACTTTTCCAGCGGAATCTTTCCCCATCCCCTAGCAAGCTTCCCAGCTAGCAGCTGAGGCTGCTCACCTTAGGATATTGGGGTGCCGGAGCCGATTCATCAGCTGCACCTCCCGTAGCGTGTTTCCCCGGTTACTGGGGAGCCTGTTCATTTTCAGCACCATGACTTGCCCTGACTGTCGGTGTCGAACCTGCGGGCGGCAGGGGCGGGCAAGTCCCCCGTAGATCTGACAGGTCGCCCGGGACTGGGCCCCCTCGCTCCAGCCTCCCGTCTAAGACTCGGTCCCGCCCCTCTGCTCTCTCTGCTGTTCCTACCTTGTAGACCTCGGAGAAGAAGCCGGCCCCGATCTTCTCGGCGCAGTGGAAATCGTCCACGCGCGCTAAGCTGGACACGGCGCTGCGGAGAGCTCGGTAGGAGGAGGGGCGGCCCCGGCCTGGGCCTCCACCCGCGCCCCCCGGCCCTGGGGGCCCCTCCCCCGGCGCCTCTACCGGCCCGGGTCCAGGGCCCCGCAGTGGGGGCCGTTCCCCGGCCATGGCCGGGCCCCCAACCCCGATCTGCCTCACATGGCAGGGTCCCCGGGGCCCGGGCAGGCAGCACTCGCCATGGGTGCGGGCCCAGCCCGATCCCCGGTGCCGGGGCTCCGGCTCCCGCCTTAGAGAATGGAAGATTCGCCAAAGATCCTGGTCCCGCCCCCGCCGCGCCGGCTTGCTGGGCCGGGCTGGACACGGCTCCGCTCCGCTCTGCGCAAGGCCTAGGCCTGGGCCGGGCGGTGGCGGTGGAGTTCCCGGGCGCCGGCGGGCAGGCGAGCTCCCCGCTGGCGGAGGCGGGCGGGCGGGCGGCGGCGGCGCTAGGCTTCGCGGCTGGGGCTCAGGCTCCGCGGCCTGCCAGGGGCGGGGCTGAGCCTGGCCTCTGCTTAACTCCTTCGAGCCCGGCCACCAAGCAGCGGCCACGCCCCCTCGGATAAGCACCCCCAACGGTTGGTCGCGATACCCTAGGACAGTGGGTCAGGGGCGTCGCAATCAAGTAAGTTGGGCCCAAGCTGAATAACTGAAGGACAATAAGGGCTGATTGTGCATGTGTGCAGCTCAAATGTCTTAGCTGCCGGGTGAGTCCTTTCTCCCCTCAAATCCTCAGGTCGCTCACATTTGAGGGCCAGGCTCTGGAAGCTAGCTGCACGATTCCTGGGCTTTATAGACCAGCAGGGCGGAAAAAGACACCTCAGGCCCAGCCATAACCTAAAGTAGCCCAGTAAAAAACCACCTCCCTGTCCCAACCTGCCCGTTTCCCAGGTCTCTGTCCCTACATCTTACATATCTGGAATCATCTTCCTTTTCGGTCGGCTGTGATGGCCCAGGGCCGTGGCCCTTGGCCAGCCCATTCCTAGCGTGGCCCCGACTCCTCCTCACTTCATCCCACCTCCCTCGAATAAAGTTCAAATTCCAGAGCCTCCGCCCAGTGACAGTCTGGACCTTCCTCTTATTATTTCGTCCAAATGACCTTCTCTCGCAAAAGAGGAGCCTCCACCTACAGGGAAAGCCCCTCCTTCCACGAGATTCCACCCCTCGGCAGATCCTGCACCTCAAAGGGCCCTTCCCTTCACACACCCCTCTCTTCCTCAGTGAGAACCCTCCCCTTCAGCGGGACCTTTCCTTAGTATGACACTGCCAACATTAGTGTATACCCTTCAGTGTGACACCCCTCTCTGTGTATTCCTTTCACGCCGTGAGACCCCCACCTTTCAAAGTGACTCCACCTGTCATTGTGACCCCTCCTCTCAACGTGACTCCTCCCCTTAGTGTGGCCCAGACTTTAACAGTGTGACCCCTAATCAGGTTCCACCCTCCATCACATAGGACTCCGGTCTGCCCCCTGCAGGCTAGAGGGGGAACTGCAGCCGGCGTCTTAATCGACGCGGGGCCTTGAAAGCGCACGCAATGGCTGGGGACCCTGTACACTCGCCGTACCCGTTGCTTCCGGTTCTCGGCTGGCTCCACCCGCCAGCCGTCGGCGAAATAGCCAATCATCGCTAGGGGTGGGTGACGTAGCTCGATCCCGGTGGACCGCTTGGGGCGAGTGGTGGGATGGCGGGTGACGGGAATAACGTCTGCGGGCCTCGGGAGTGAAACTGGCTGCGACAGAGCTTTGGAGCGAGGCTGAGTTCTCTTCAAAAATTCTAAAGTTCTTTATTTCTATTTCAGTGGTAAGCCAAAAAGAGAATAAAAGCACAGTCCACATCCGTGTGGGTAACCGCCTTCTAAAAGACTCCTGTCCCATGTTTATGAGAGTTGGGGCCAAGTACTCTTAAATTGCCAAAGGCTAATGCAAAAAGAATAAAGGTAGTCTTAAACAATGCATTAGGGTCGAGAGAAGGCCAGATGCCGTCTCGTTGAGGCAAGATTTCGCGCAAAATTTGAGGGAAGAACAGGAGAGATTCACAGCCCTTCCAGAGCCAGCGGAGACAGGCCAATCTGGAAAACAACCTGTGTCTGGACCATGTGCATCATATTCATTCTTCAGAGTCAATTTGGTCTCTGTAAAATAAGTTCATTCATTACATAACTGTTAATATCTACAACTTTAATTTGTAAATTTGCTTTCTATAGAAGCATGAGATCTATAAATGCTAGGAATTGATGCCTTATTTTAAGTAACTGACACGTATCTTTTATCCAAGTTTGAGACTTACTACAGTTGATGATAGTGATTCAAAGCTTAGGAGTCAAGTTCCTGTTTTAGAAAGATCATTTTGATGGTTGTAGGGAGGCAGAAACATTGATGAAAAAGTAGGCTCTGACAGTATTTCAGTCAGGAGAGGATGAGACACTGAACTAGCATAGGAATAATAGGGAAGGAGAGAAGGAATCATGCAAGTAGTATGAGAAAACTTGATTGATTAGTATCCAAAGTAAGTCCTGTGGAGAGAGAGAGTATCAGTCATGGTAATTTTTAAATTTCTAGCTTAGATGACAAGGATGATATCAACCGAGATAAAGAATCCAGGAGGAGGAAAGGTTGAGTGGAGGAAGGAAAATGATTGCAATAAACAAAGGGGTAATGGTAAAGAAAACTATGAAGATGGATTCCACCATCCAAGTAGGGTGTATAAAGGGAGAAATAGGCTGGCAGTGGAATCCTGGGGAAGATCAATGTTGAAGGGCAGATTGAGGAAGAGAAGTCTATGAAGGAGACTGAGAAGAAACAAGCTGAAAGACAGGAAGAGAATCTAGAAAGTCTGGTGCCATGAAATCCAAGGAATGGAGAGTTTAGGAAAAATAATAAGGAACAGCATTAAATAGTGCAAAGTGTTCTTGCTAAGTTTTAAATGATCCTTGAGTTAGGCTATTAGAAGATCCCTTTGTTATTTTTCAAACATTTTATGATGGAAAATTTAAAAACAACAAACAATAGAACAATAAACCCTTATTTCCTTTGGGTAAGACCATTTTGTTGGAGACTCATGCCTCAGTTGTACTGTTGCCCGAAGTGACGTAAACTAAAAGTACTTGCTTTCATGTACCTTCTATGCCAGTGATTCTCTGATGACTAATTTATGGCCAGTCTTGTTTTATTTATACCCCTACTGTCTTCCCCCTACGCACTTATTTGGTGCATATTTCTGACATATAATTTCATCAATTACTATTTCAATATCTCTTAAGATAAGGATTCTTCTTTATTTTTAATTTTAAATTTTTATTATTTTTAAAACATTTAAAAAAATTTCCCCCTCCCCTTTGGTAAGGATTTTTCTTTAAAACAAAATCATAGTACCATTGTCACACCAAAAAAACTAATTTTTTAATATCATCAAGTACCTAGTTGACATTTTCCTCATTGTTTTATACTTTTAAAAAATTGTTTATTAGAGTCAAAATCACTAAGCTCCATACTTTGCAGTTGATATGTCTCAAATCTTTTTAAATCCTTAAGGCCATCCTCCATCTTTTTTCCCCTTACTACTTAATTTATTTTTTAAGAAACCAGGTCATTTGTCCTGTAGAATTTCTCAAAGTCTGAATTTCACCGAGCTGCTTCTGGTTTAATTTAGCACATTCCTCAGTCCCCTGCTTTTCTGGCAAATCGGTAGTTAGAGACTTAATCAGATTTAGATTTAATTATTTTAGCAACACTAATCTGTAGATGGTGGTAGTACTTTTATCAGGAGGCACAGTGCTGGCCTTTTTGTGATGTTAGTAACTAAAGATGATCATTGTCTATTTCAGCATTGATTAAATTCAGCACTATTGACATTTTGGGCCAGATAATTCTTTATTGTAGGAAGCTGTCCTGTGCATTGTAGGATGTTTAGCAGCACCCCTGGCCTCTATCCACTGAACGCCAGTAGCAACTTCCCCAATTGTAACAATGAAAAATGTCTCTAGACATTGCCATTTGTCCCCCAGGAGGCAAAATGTCCCTGATTGAGAACCACTATCTAGGTTCATTAGTACAGGAATTAGCAAATTATAGTCTCATTCTATCCTTTGTTTGCTATGTGAAATAAATACCTCTACAAAGAGAAACTTTTCCACATTAACTATTTGTTCCCCAGAGATATATTTCATGTAGGAAAGGCAAGAGAAATGCTCGATTGTTTCCCTTTTATTTTACTAGCTTTTAAAGTAGTGAGTTGGTTCCCCAGTGTTCTCCAAAAAGGACCAATGAGGTGTTTGTTTTTTTAGTGTTATGAACTCATAATTTAACACCTATATGCTGTGTCTCACTTGGCAGTTTTTATCATTTTGATGTTCAAATTGTCTGTTTTGGCCAGTGGGGACTTATTCAAGTTGGCTCCTGAGTCCTTTTGATATGACCTTGAAGATTTCTTGCTATTTGTTATACCAAAATCTTCCTGGCTTACTTTGCACATTCCTAGACTAGAGCTCGTGTCAGCTATTTTTCCCTTTCATGGTTCCTTTTAGTTGGAAATAGTATTTAAAGACCACATCTGGGTACTATGGATATAAATTATTTAACTTTAGGTAAAACAGTTAAATTAATGTGTAATTCTTCTCAAAACAGTTTCCTCCACCATCTCATTATAAAAAATTTCAGACATGCAGAAAAGTTGAAGGAAAGCGCAATGAGCACACCTATAAACCCTATCCTAGGTTTAACAGTTGTTTAGATTTTGTTGTTTTTTTCTCTTTCATGTGGTGTGGTATGGTATGCTATGATATATATATATATATGATACAATTTTTATTGTACCATTTAAAAATAAGTTGCAGGCATCTTAACACTTCATTAGCATTATCTCCTAATATCAATATCATTATAATGGTAACCATAATATCATTATCATTCCTTGAATTAGTTTCTTCATTCTCTTCATATTTTATAGGCTCCTTTTATATATGTCTCTTTTGTTGATTCTTCTTCATCTTCTTGACCTCTCAACTGTGGTGTACCCAGAGCTCCATCATTGGATCTCTTCTCTACTCAAGGGTGGCTCATTACATTAATTCCAAAGCTTTAAATACTATTTATATGCTAATGACCCCATTTTTTTCTCTCTTGCCCCAACCTCTGCACTCTAGACTCCTATATTCAATTGCTTACTTATCATCTCCAGTTGTATATCTAATGATCTTTTCAAAATTGATGAATACAAAACAACTCTTGAACCCTGCCTCTCTTTACAGCTCGTCTTTAAGGCTTCCCTATCTCAATAAATTCAATTAGATGCTCAGGCAAGACAATTCAGTTATCTTTGACTCCTCTCTTTCTACCCCGTGTACAGACCACCAGCAAATTGTGTATGCTCTACGTTTGAAATCTATCCATAACCTGATTGCTTTGGACATTCTCACTATCTTGAACTCAGTTTAAGTCACCACTGTTCTTACCTATATTATTGCAATAGCTTCCCTTCTGGTCTTCCTGCTTATACCTTTATCTCTCTATAGCCTATCCTCTATACCAGTGGTCCCCAAACTTTTTGGCGCCAGGGACCAGTGCTCCTGAGAATCTATCTAATACCTGATGATTTGAGGTGGAGCTGAGGCGGTGATGCTAGTGCTGGGGAGTGGCTGCAAATACAGATGAAGCTTCTGCTCACTAGCCTGCCACTCACCTCCTGCTGTGCAGCCTAGTTCCTAACAGGCCATGGACTGGTACTGGTCTGTGACTCAGGGCTTAGGGACCCCTGCTGTACACAGCAGCCAGATATTCCTTTCAATGTGTAAATCAGATAATTTAATCTTTGCTCAAAACCTTTCATCTCACTGAGAATTAAATCCAAAATCTTTCCTATAGTTTTATTACTAATATTTATACCTTTGAATTCTATTCCCTTGCTTAAAACCTTCAATATAATGTTGAGTGAAGTAGTGGCAGTAGACACTTATATCTTGTTCCTGATATTTAAAGTAATGCTTTTAATGTTTCACTACTAAATTTAATGTTTACTGCAGGGTTTTTTTTTTTTTGTAGCTATTGATAACAATTAGCTATTATCACAAAAATGTAACTAACCATATCAAAACTCAGTGGCATAACACAATTACTTATTCTCATAAAACTGTGGGTTGACTGGGGTCAACATTCTAAACTGGGAATGGCTAGAGAGTTTGGCTGGGCTCCATTTGTCCCTCACTCCTCCTGGGACCAGCAGGATAGCCTGGGCAGGTTCTTCTCATGGTGATGGAAGAAGTGCAAGAGGAAGACAAGCACAGTTTTGCAACCGTTTCCATGTCTTTGGGTCATGTCATGTCTGTCAACATTCCAGTGGCCAAAGAAAGTCACAGGGCCAAGCCCAAGTACACTTTATGAAAGTGGTGGTAGGGAGACAAGATTTCTAAACAATGATATATTACATTAATCAATTTTCTAATGTTTAACTGACTTTGCATTTATAGAATAAACCCAACTTGATCTTGATATGTTCTTTCTCTCCTCCCTCACTCCCTCCCTTCCTTGCCCTCCACCCCACTTCCTACTTTCCTTCTTTTTTTCTTAACACTAGATTTGGGTTTTTTTGTATTTTATTTTTTATCAGCTTTATACTGAGATATAATTCACATACCATATAAATCACCCATTTAAAGTTTATAATTCAGTGGTTTTTATTATATTTACAGAGTTGTGCAACTATGACCACAATTATGCTAGAATTTTTTCATTATCCCAAGGCAAAACCTCATGTCCATTAGCAGTCACTAATTATATCCCCCCCAAACTCCTTTATCCCCAGCCCTAGGCAACCAGGTTGTATAGATTTGCTTCCTTTGGATATTTCATATATGGAATCATATAATAATGGTCTCTCAAATCTTGCTTCTTTTACTTAGCATAATGTTTTCAAGGTTTATTCATGTTATATAGCTTGTATCAGTACTTCATTTTTTTAAATTGCGGAATAATATTCTGTTGTGGAAAGTCATTTGGGTTGTTTCCACTTTTTAGATGTTATGAATGATGCTCCTATGAACAATCACGTACAGGTTTTTGTATGGTTATATATTTTAATTGTCTCATGTCCTTTTTGCTTTGCCTTATTCCTGTTCCTTTGTTCCTACCTTCTTTTGGTTCGAATAAATATTTTTTAGCATGCCATTCTAGTTTTCCTATCCTCTCCATTTTTAAAAACTTTTAGTTACTCTCTCAGTAGTTGCTCTAGGGATTGCAATCTAGTCAAATGGTTGAAAGACAAACACGCAATGACCTATACCATATAAGGTTGATTTTATTTCAATAATCCTCTGAAGAAAACCAATTCTGTAATAATGCTGAAAGTGGAAGTCCTCTAATGTGTCATCTAACTGGTAATGCTGGCTAATAAGAATGTGATTGACATTTGAATATATTTTTCATATAATAAGCCATCTTATTGTACTTTTATTAGTTATGGTTTTTCAGTGGGTTCTCAGGGTTTTAGTTAAGCAGATAAATTTTTTCTTTCCAATATTTACAGTTCTTATTACTTATTTTTATTTCATGTACTGTTCAGAATAATGTTCAATAATAAAGGTGATAGTGATTAGTCTTGTCTTGGTTCCGGCTTTTATAAGATTGTCTAAAGTGAGGGACTATCAACTCTACATGCTGGCATCCACCTTATGCCCATTTTCCTATTAACCTCACTGAGATTTTCTAGTTTAGTTGTATAGAGTTTCACTTAATAGTCTTTTAGACTATTAAAAAAAATTCTGTGTGCCTGTGTTTTTAGCCACTTCATGCCATTAGGGGCTTTGTGTAGTCTTTTTTATCTTTTGGCTAGCTAGGCTAGTAGTTTGCTTATTTTGTTGTCTTTTTTTTTTTTTAAACAGCTTGTATGATAATCACTTCAGTTGTTTTCCTAATTTATTGGTTTTTATTGTTAGCTTCATAAACTTTTCCTCCTATTTTCCTTAGCTTATGATATTCCTCCTTTTCTAACTCCTTGAGTTGATTGCTTAGTTATTAGCTACTTTAGTTGGTTTTAGATCTGTTTACCTGACTAGTCTGTCTATAGTCTTTTCTGCTGAAGCCATCATGCCTTCTATCTTCTGCCCTCCCTAGACACAGCTAGTTGATAAGGGCCTATTCATCTGCTGTGAGGCCAGGCTTGAGTGTGGTATAGATATAAGAGCTTGTCTATATCTGCTGCTGCTTCTTTCCTGGCATATGAAAGCATATACTTCTGAGCTGCAAATTATTAATAATTGGTAAATCTAGGTAAATGTTACATTTTATTGCAATTTTGTTTTTTTTTAATTAAAAAGTTAAAAAATATATACACATATACACACATACATATATACACACATACACATGTATGTGCATACATGCACACACATACATAGATACATACCCACATACATACATATACATACACATGTGTATAATGCACAACACACATATGCACACATACACACACATGTATATATGTGTATACATGCATACCCCACAGATATACACATATATACACACATATACATACATACACATATACATACATATGCAAGCATACACACACACACACACACACACACACACACACACACACACACACACACACACACACACCAGGGCTCTAATTCCAAGAAAAATGTGGATGGGGCCATGCATGAGTATTTTTAAAAAATCACTCTAGGTGATTCTGAAGCACATCCCAACCTCTTTTACTGTCCTCAACTCTTTTCCTTTCTCCCATTCCCACTAAATTTCAACCAAACACTATGAATTTATACTAGTACTTGACATAAGATAGTCAGTGGGCCATTCCTCTTTATGCATCATCTCATCTATCTTATCCTACTCAATGGGGTAGTAACATTAGTTTCCCATTTTATAGATGAGAAAACAGGCTTGATGAGGTGAATTTGGCTAAGGTCCATATCTCTAGTAAAACTTAGGTCTGAACTAGGTTTTTTGTTTGTTTTACTTTTATGTTGTGATGTCTTTGGCTATAAGTAAATGAAATGTAAAGTGGCCTAAACAGTAATGAAGTTATTTTACATAAAAAGGTTGGTTAATTTAGTAGCTCTACATTACCATCAGGGACCCAGCCCTTTCTACTCTACCATCTACCCTTGAGATATTCTCGCTTTGCCCCCAGATTAGCTTAGATTTATTTCTACAAAGATTCATAATACCTGCCAAAATTCCACCATCACATCCACAGAACTTCTAGAGGCAGGAAGACATAATTCCTTCTTGTCCATGTCTGTCTCTTTAATTTGTTGTACATCTTTTTTGAGAGCAAAGAAATTCTTCCCTGGATCCTCCCTCACACCAGAAGACTTCCCCTCATATTGCCAGAATATCACAAGCCCATGTTAAGCTGTCATGAGCAAAGGGCATGGGACCACTGTGATGGGCTTAGACTAATCAAGATTCACTCCTAGGGCTGGCTCCAAGCGTCCTTAAAGTTCCTGGCTGCTCAGCAGAACAAAATTAAGGTTCTGTTAGGAAGAAGGGAGGTGGGGGTGGAGAATAGGTATAAAGTGTGCAACCAACAGTCTGTTATAGAATCTAAAAATCCAGGTTGTTAACCTTGACACATTACTGCTATTCTGGGCTCTTCCCTCAGCTCTTACCCTCACTCTGGCATATTTCCTTAAGAGCCAAGTCCCTTACAACTCTAGCTCTAAATGACACATTCCAAGGCTGATCTTGGCAGAACAGTGGGGAACATGAAATGTATTCCTTGGGATCCAGTGCTCTTGTGCAATTCCTGAGAAGTCGGTGATACATGCTTGGTCAGAGCAGACACTGTCACAGTCTGGGGTGGGAGAGAATTGCATAAGCTCCTGGAAAGGTGGACTGGCCTGGCCCTGACTCAGCCCCAGAGCTGAGTTCTAATCATGCTCTCACTCTCTCTTTGAGATTTCTCCTTTCCGATCTGTACTTCTTTTAGAATCTGAATTATTTTCTTAACAAATTCTAATTTGCCCCCTTGTCTTAAACCCCAACATTCCCTCATATCTTCTTCCCTTGAGCTTTCACAGTAAGAAAATCTGTATCCACTGACTTTACTAACCTAACCATTCATTGATTTCCAATATGTGTTGGAAGCTTAGAGACAATGCTAAACAATAGGGAAGGAAATGGAGTTTTAGTAGCTGTGTGGCAAGTGGTGGAGTAAGTTCTTTCACACACACTATCTGACTTTATCCTTCACAGCACCTTGGTAGGTTAGGTTATTTTAACCTTCATATTGCAGTTTAGGGAATTCAGGCTCAGAAGAAGTTAAGTCTTTTCAGAGAAGGTAAGGTAAGCCCAAGGGCACAATCTTTTAGAAGCCCATGACTGCCTGACCTAACGCCTGTGCTCTTTCCCCTATCCCACCATTCTGACTTCATGGTCTTTATTGTTACAAAACACTTGTGAATACATTAATTTGAGCCTCACAACAGTAGCAGGGGGAGTTGTAGTATCTGCATTTTATAAATGATAGTGGGGTTCAGAAATACTAAATGACTCGCCCAAAGTCATGTGGAGCTTAACTTTTCTGACTCCTACATAGTACACATTCTGGCACTGTGGAGTGGGCCCAGCAGAGCATGGTATATTTGTTGAATGGATGATGATCCAGATTATAGCAGGTATTTAATAAATAATTGTCAAGCTCTATTCTTAAAAATTAACTTAAGATCTCTAGGTTGCTTTTTACCCCTGACACCTGACCTCTGGGCTCTTGGCTCCCCTCAGACACCCTCTTTTCCCAGGAACTCTATCACCCTTAACTAAGTCTCACAAAGAGCAGAATTGATGTCTCCTCAGATAGGTGCTCCGATGAAGGCTTCAGAAGGAAGGATCTTCTTTTGAGATAGAGCTGAATGGACCTCACAGTTTTTGCTTTCCCACTTCCCATCTTGGAGTTTCCTTAGGTCCTGGAGCGGGGAGGCTGTTCTCAGCCTTTTCCCAGGTGGGAGGACTGCATTTGTTTTGGAGTAGACAGACCTGTGAGCCTCTGCTATCCTGTTCCACTGGCCTTGGCCCTGGTAGTCATCACACTAGTGCCCCTCCCCTTGCTCCTCCCTTAGCCCCGCCCCTGCCTCTGGCTCAGCCCCACAGCCCTGGACACAGTACACACTGCCCAGGGCCTCTGCTCAAAGGGAAACAAAAAGACTGCCTGAGTTCCCATGGCACTATGGCCAGCACCTTCACACCAGGGCTGAACCCTCAGAATCCTCATTATATTCCGGGGTAAGACTTCTACCCAGAGCACAACTCTGTTTGCTTCTGGGAATAGGGGCATAGGATATAGGAGTTGTGTCACCCAGACCTTGGAGGCCAAGTAGACATACTAGTACAGGAGGCCCAGGGCTGGGATATCTATTGTGTTGGATGAAAAAAGAAAAGCAAGGAGTAGTGGTAGCTGGGCCTGCCGTGAAGCTTTGTGTTGTCTTCCCTATGGTAACAGGGTAACAGCAGAGGGTAAAACCAAGACAGAGAATTGAGAAATGCCTGCTCCAAATATATACACAGCTGAGTCCAGAAAAGATCAGGACTTCAGAGGTCTCTGCTTCTGTCTCTAGGGAGGGTGGGACAGAGGGTTTCTAGAGATGAGTGAGTCAGTCCTGTGCTACAGGTATACTGGACACTGCCCACTACTTCGGTTCAGCATGGGCCAGACCTATGGGCAGATGACTGGTCAGCTACTTCGAGGAGCTCCTGGACTAGCCTGGCCCCCTGCCCGTCGCATACTTCTGCCTCCTATTCGGCCTCCAAGATCTCCAGAGGTTCCCAGGGGAAGCCTGCCTGTCAGGCGTGGGCATGGAAGGCTCAGTTCTAGCATGATCCCTGGGTACACGGGTATGTAACACACGTATGAACAGGTGCCCCCATTCTAAAACATGTGTCCCAAACACTTACAGAAATCTTCCTTGCCCCCTGCCCACCCAGGTTTTGTCCCCCAGGCACAGTTCATCTTTGCCAAGAACTGCAACCAGGTCTGGGCTGAGGCTCTGGATGATTTTACTCAGTGGCATGGGGAACAGGGGAGTCAGGAGCTGCCAAAGGAGGTCAAGGGAGAAGACGTGGAGAAAGACCAAGAGCCCAAGCTGGAGCCAGAACAGGAGGTGGAGGCGCCAGAGCTGAGGCAGGAAGTGGGACAAGTGAGATCAAGAAGGCTTGGTGGGGAGTGGTGTGGGGTTGGAGAGGGGAGCATTACCTCTGTGTAGGTTTGGGGTAGCCATGAGCAGCATACCTTTGGGTACAGGGGATGTGAACTTGACGGCCAGCTATACCTCCCTCGGAGCCTGTCAGAACATGGGCTGAATTTAATAGCCTTGTTTTTCTTCTGTCAACTTCCCTCACAAGGCTTCCCCCTATTCCATGGATGACAGAGATCCTCGAAAGTTCTTCATGTCAGGTGAGGGGAAGTGGTAATGACCAAAGGCGTGGAAGGCCCCCAGGAGATCCTGACTCAGTATCCCCATCCCCCCAGGCTTCACTGGTTATGTTCCCCGTGCCCGCTTCCTCTTCGGCTCCAGCTTTCCTGTGCTCACCAACCAGGCACTGCAAGAATTTGGACAGACATACTCACGGGGGAGACCCCAGAAGGGTCTCAAACATCTCCCTTCACTTTCAAGGACCTACCCTCAGAACCTGGGTCTTTTACCTAACTATGGGGGCTATGTGCCAGGTGACGATATCTCCAGAGGGAGGCTTTGGGGACTGGAATATTTGTGTGTGTGTCTGTGTGTGATGGGTGGAAGCAGTTTGGGGGATTGGAACTAACAGATATGGGGGACAATGCGTTATGTGATCTTATCATTGGTCAGAGCAGTAAACTGAGGTAGTTCACAGTGAGGGGTGAGAAACAGATTTTGGAGGGTCTAGGCAACTGGCTGAGAAATAGTTGGCTTTTACATGCTACTGGCTATAAGTGGCTATAAGTGATGGACTCTCTTGGCCGCACAGGGTATAAGTTCCAGTTTGGCCGCACATATGGGCATCTCACCCATGATGCTCTGGGCCTCAGCACCCTCCAGAAGCAGCTTGTGGCATAGGTACCTGGACTTCAAGCTCTTTCTTCCCTTTTCATCTATCCCGGCCATCTTTTTGGAAAGAAGAGAGATGGGCTGGAGGGTGAGGGGAGGCACAAAGAGAAAAGAGAAAATGGGCTGAAGGCCAAGCACCTTTTTTATTAATAGGTGTAATAAATAAATAAATAAATACATAAACAGAAGCTTGGGCTCCTCCTCCGTCTTCTGACCACCAGGAATTGGCTGCAGCCTATTTACAGCTGGGGGGCTTAGGGACCTGGCCCCAATACTGTCACCCATTCTCCTCACCACTTGGCCCAGGGAACCCTACAAATGGGCCTTCTGGTCACCTCTGTCCATAGGGATGTGTTTGTCAGTACCCATGGAAGGGCTGGCCCAGATGGTCAGGAAATCCTGGCAGCCCAGTGCTGCATCCCTTCCATCTTTTCCTGGGTGGAGATCTGGAAGAGGTCACTGGGACAGTTAAGGGGGAGTAATTAACACTGAGCATAGGGACGTGGCCCCAGCTCTCAGTCTGCTCTCTGTCACCAAGCCAAAGGTCTTGGAAAGGGCTCTCAGGCTCTGAGTCTGAGGGTTATGAGGGTCCCTGAGGCCACCAGCATGCACAGGGCCTCAGTTTTGGCTGCTTCCAGGAGTTGGACTTGGAGTTGGGGTCAAGGTCACGTAGGCCAGAGGCACCAGGCCTGTGTCAGGGCCACGGCTGCAGTGCAGCCAGTCTCCTCCGGCTGGTCCCAGCACCCGTAGGATATCTCCCTTGTGGAAGCTCAGCTGTCCGGGGCCTGTGGCCAGATGGTGGCATAGAGCCTTTACCTCACTGGGGAAACAACAAATGGAGGTCAGAGATACTTCATCCAAAGCCAAAACCAGCCCTCCCACAATCCTTCTATATCCCAGGACTTACCATGGAGGCTTGGAGGGCAGGGCTGGAGAGTGTGGCTCCTGTAGGCTCTCCTTGTGCTCTGGCTCCCGGCGGCCACCCACCGTCTGTGCCACTAGTTGGAACATGGACTTGTCCAGGCTCAGCCAGTCTGAGGGTAGCCTAGGAGACAGCAGCGAGAACTCTGGCTCCATCTGTGCTCTGGCTTAGATCAGGCTTCCCCACTTCCTCTGTATACATCATGGGCCACCTCTCACCTGCTTGTGAGCCGGGCCTCCCGCTGAGCCTTTCGGGACCCAAAGAGGTGTCCCCATTTGATGCCTCCAGGTGAAGGCCCTGAGGCTCCTGCTTCACTTTCTGCTGGAGGGGCAGTGGACCCTTCCCTCTCTCGACTACGCCTCAGCTCAGCCAGCACAGAATCAGGGGGGCTCCCCATCCAGAAGGGCCAGCCCCTGTCCCGATCAAGGGTCTCCTCGGGGGCAGGGCAGGCCTCAGCTCCCTCTACTACTCCCTCTCGGGGGGGTGGCCCCCCGCCTCCTGCCCCTTTCTTTTTCTCACTGCTGCCAATACTGCTGCTATTGCTGCCACCACGGGGGAACCTTGAACCCTCAGTGGAGCTGTCGATGTAGACCTGGGAGCTCTGCATGAGCTGGTACCACCAGCTAGCCTGCCCACCTCGAGCCCTGCCGTACCCTAAACCCCCAGCTGCCTCTGCCACCTCTTCTGTCTCCTCCTCTTCCTCCTCATCTTCACCTTCTGGAGCGCCCACACCCTTCACCCGCTCCCCATGGGCTGCCCTGTCCAAGTCTCCAGGGCCCTCCTGGCCCCGGGCCCGGGTCAACTGCAGTGTTGAGTGGGCAGATAGTAGCAGGTCCTGGGACACCCGCAGCAATTCCTTGTGCTGCCGCTGCTGCTGCCCACTTTGCAGCAGTCGGTGCTGGAACAGCAAGTCAAGGCTGAAGGGCAGCAGGGCCAGGGGCTGGAGTAACAGCAGCAGCTCCTCAAAGAGGCCAGGGCACACGGTATGCGCTGCGCTCAGGAAACCCCATGGCTGGTAGTGGCTCTGGATGATATCTAGGGGAGAAAGAGAGAGAGGGATTGGGCCACACGGAAAAGCGAATCCTGGCCTGGGGTGGGCCTCTGAAAGGCGACTTGGGAGAGCCACTGCATCGTGCTGCACAGGTTGTGGACTGTGCCACGTAGATGTACTGCACTGTAAATGATGTCCCCTTAAGTTGTGCAGCGCATTAACTCCACAACCATAAGTGGCAGCCCAGAGTTCAGAGGAGAAAGGTGTTGGGGTTCCTGGCCACCCTAACTTCCAGATTGCTTAAGTATCCTGCTGACTACAAGGTCTAACACAAGCAGAAGCAGGAAAAGGACTTGGGTAGAAGCCCAAGCCTTGAGGATGAAAGCTTGTGTAGTTCCCTGCCCCGCTCCAGCAACTGAAAAGACAGTCGTGTCTCCCTCTTTTGAGACTCCGAAGTCTGACCTATATTGAATTATCAAGACAGGACAGGGTTCTGGATATTACCTTCATGGGTATAGAGGTGATTAAACCAGAACTCCAGGGACCGGATGCTGTAGGGAGATAGATGAAGAAAATTGAGTCTTGTGTGGACATAACCAGATGATAAGGTACAGAGGAGACAGACATGGGGTCAGACACAGTATAGATGAACATCTCTCTTCTAAGGCAGGGATGCTACCTGGTTCATTTCACGTAATATAGTTCTGGAACATCAGTGGGGGTATGGGGAAGGGGTGAACATGTGATTAAACAGGCCGATCACTTCCTCCTAGAGTGGAGTTGGCTTGCACAAGACCCAGGAAATCAGGGCAGCTACTGAGTGAGAGGGAATGACCTGGGCCCATACTTGAGAATGAAGAATACTATGGCATAGGTCCCAAGATGGACTTAGGGTCAAGCAGGATTTGGAAGCAGTGTTGGAATTGAGAGGGCCAGGGTTTACAATACCCAGAGAAACAGAACCAGATTAATTTCCAAATAAGCCAGATCATGGATTTGTAAAAGCAGAAGACCATGTTAGAGGGCTGGGGGTGTGGCATAGAACTAGTGACCTACTGGGGGAGGCTATAGCTAGGTGAAGAGAAAGCGAGCCTGGGCCTTGGCCACAGATTATCAGATCCCTCCTTTCTGTCTCAGTTTAGGGAGTTGCTTCCTCAGAGGCAGCAGAACCCAGGGGAGAAGGCAGGTGGTTTGCAGATCTTTCTGTGCCACATACTCACTTGAGCAGGCCGAGGATGAAGGCGTTGAAGCGCATGGTATGACTGGTGAGCTCTGGGAATTGGCTGATTTTGTTGTAGAGGCCGTGCAGAACCTTGGTGGATGGGCCTGGGAGGGAGCCGTATTTGGAGGTCAATGCCCAATCTCTGGAACCCTAAATTCAGCCTGGAGTCCCCATCCTGTGCCCAGCACTCACCTAGCTGAGTAGAAGCCTCAACCACACTCCATGGCATATTCTTACGTTGTCCAATGATGACGTCTAGCACAAAGGCCTTGAGCCCATCCTCCAGCACAGCCCGGACCGCAGGACACAAGTATTTTAGAACGAGGTGGCCTACATTGGGGCTTACAGAACTGTTCCCCAGCTTTGCCTGCAGATGCAGTAAGGAAGTACAGGAAATCATTTGAAGCCTGACCTTGGCCTTCTCTGATTCTCTTTGTCAGCCCTCATGGTGCTTCTCTTGCAATCCCCATCCCTAAGTACCAACTCTAGGTTCTAGATGCAAGAGAGCAAGGAAAGATGGTAGCGCAGAATAGACAGGGTCAGCAGGGTAGAGCTCAGCCCTTCAGGTTCTTGCCTACCTTTACCCCAGGATCCCGACTTGTACCAAAATGGGCCACAATGAGGTCTACAGCAGTGTTAACGGCTTTCACCAGCCCTGTAAGTGAGAACTTCATGTGACATGTCCTTGGGCAACTCAGCTGGGACTAAGTCCTCAGAGGGGACTTACACACACACATGCACATACACGCACATGCACACACTCTCTCTTCTATCTCTGCACATGGGTCTCACCAACACACTGGGCCCTGGACCGTCCTGTTTTGGCTCAATGCTCGGCCCTCCTGTTCACACCTCCCAGCCTGGACCCACCTTAAGGATTCTGTTATGGAGACCTTCAGTGTCCTAACTTCCTTGCCTGCTTACTCCAATCCTGGATCAATCTAACTATCTGTCTTCCCTTCTCTGAGACACCAGGCTACTGACTGCTGCTGGATAAAATCCAGGGCCATTCATACTGGTGACTGACAAAGGACACTTCTCTGAGGTGTGCCTAGTGTGCCTGGTGGCACCCTCTGCTATGCTTTCAAGGTGCCATGCCAAATCATTGCCCCTCTTCTCAAGCCCTTGGTTCTACTTCCCAGAGAACAGAGGTCACTGGTCATGAATCCTTTCAACTTTCCTCTCCATCCAAAAGACATAACTATATTATATCTCTCCTCCCTCCCTCCTGCCAGTCCCCTCAGTCCCTTTCCATCTTAGAAGAAGATAGCTGTTCCCCTTTTTGCCCAAGGTTCTTCCCTCTCCCTAAGCTCTGAATCTCACACTCTGCCTTTGAGACTTTAGCTTCATCTTTTCCCCTTTTAAAAGCTTCTTCCTTTCAAAATTATGCTCAGTTCCTTCCCCACTATCTTACTGAAACTGCTCTTTCTTAGTTCAATGGAGCCTTATTTGCTAAACAAAATGGTTACTTGTTGGCCTATATCTTACTAGATGTTACCATCATACTTACAGAAGCCCATAGGCCATGTAGTACTTGAATTCCCCCATTAGAGCATGTAGACATTTATTTATTTATGACATGCAGTCTCCCTCACTATACTTAGGTCCCTGAGGGAAGAGACTGAAGCCTGATTCCTAAACATCTGATAAATGACCCTTGCTCACTTGCACATACGCACGGTACACAGTACAGACTTCTTGTCCCAATGTCTGTGCTCTCTAATTCCTTCCCAGCACTTGGAGTTCTAAGGCAGGGAAATATTCTGGAGGGCCAGGTAGCAGGGCAATAGGCACAAATAGGTAGTGACAACGGAATTCCTGGCCTGAGCCTAGGGTAATATCCACCTTTTTTCTGAAGCAGGTCAATGGAAATGGCTTCTGAGTTGCCATCTGGGGAAAGACAAAACTCAGCTGGAGGTTTCTCAGTCAAGGAAAAGGGGTCTTGGAAGTCAGGGCATGTCAGTGGTAACGGCTTCACTGCTTGACCTGGAAAGAAGCGAAAAATTAATCCCAAGCAACTCTCTTTCAGAGCTGCAGCTCAGTTCCATTCCTCATACCCTCTGAGACATGTTCCTTTGGGACTGACCCCTTCTCTAACCCTTCCCAGCTGTGGCTCAGCTTGCCCTGGGTGTATTAGGGACCTGGCCCACACACCATTCAGCCGGCAGTTCAAGTGGCCAGCAGCACTGAGGGAGCCAGGGAATTCAAAGATGGGGTTCTTTCGGGCCAGCCGAGCTTCCTGTGGCCTTCGGTCTAGGCTCCCTGACAAACCAGGTGGCCCTAGTGGGTTCTTCCTCCTGTATTCCCGCCACTTGAGTGCTTGAGGGGATAGGTGGTTGGCTGAAAGCAGAACAGATTAGCAGAAGAGGTAAGCAAGAGTTATCAGAAGACAGAATTCCATATCCACCCAGTGGTCCCATATAAAACATGAGGGTTGAGAATGAATGCATATTATTCACAGATGCTGGGGAAAGAGATGAAAACATTTTACCCTCTGGCCCTAGGCTGGAGGATAAACCAAAGAGAATGAAGTACTTGGTGTGGAGGTGGGGGCCGTGAAGCTCATACCATTACTGGGCCTGGAGGCCATGCTGCCCTCACCACCACCCCGGGCAAGGCTCTCTGCTCGGCTGAGGCTAGATCTCCAGGAGCCCAGAGGAGGCAAGCTTCCTGTTTCATGGAGTCGGTACTCAGCCAAGGTCAGTATCTTCTGATTCTCCTTCTGCAGCTGCTGGGAGGTTGCAGGCCGGACAGCAGGAGGACAGGAGAGGCTCCATGGGAGTGGGCTTTCTGTGGCTGTGGACTGCCCTGGGGGAGGGGAGCACGAAGTGGAGGCAGAAGAGTCGGTGCTGGGCCCAATGGGGCCAGCACTCCGGATAGGGGAGTAACTGCCCAGGGGTGATGGCCGTGAGGTTTCTGGCTCAGGCCCAGCTTTCCTGGCACCTCTGTTGGTGGATGCATGTGACTCCCCTGAAGGAGCTGAGGTTGGGCCTTGAGCAGTGGGGGCAGCCAGTGAGGCAGGCTGCTGTACACGGCTGCAGCCTGAGAGGCTATAGAGCTGGGAAAGGCTGTGGAGGGCCCGGGCCTTGGCCAACTGCTTGGGGAAATGGTGCTGGAACACGAAGGGCTGGATGGGTAGCGTGGTTGGCCTCTGCTCCTTGCTGTATCGAAGGACTGGTCGGCTCTCAGCACCACCCCCTGTGGCAACAGGGATGGAGAATGAATCAGATGGACAGACACCGAAACCCATATGAGAGGAAACACAGAAACTGAAGGGGAGATGATGCTCACTAGGGAAGGGGAAGCAGATGGGCAGGACCTGGGTTGTAGGAACTGAATAGGGTTGGCGTAATCCAAGTTGTGGGATGTGACACTGCTCTCCCTTCTTTTGTAAAACTTTTCCTATTGTTTTTATGATATCGAATTGTCTTATATTCTTGGCTGTTCATCCATTCTTCATTTTCTCAACTTCAAAGGTGGGTGTATCTTAAGGCTTACTTCTTGTATCTCACTTTACACTGTCTCCCCTGCATTATTCAAGTTTAGACATTCATACAGATGACTCCTGAACCCACAGCTTTAGCCCTGACCTTCCTTTTGATCTTTAGATCATTCCACTCTAGGTTTTTGCTTTCACTTAAGGTTTGCTTTTAAAAAACATCTCATCCATCACCTTTTTCCTGATAACTTCCATTTCTGTCAGTGGCAGAACCACTATTTTCTTTGTGTTTAAGGCCTATAGACTTGGAGTCAGTCACAGATTTTCAGGGTCAAGATATTATTTACTTCAAGCTTTTACTCATTGTCCTCTATATCCACCCCAAGGCAGCCATATTTCATTCTTCAGAAAATCTAACCATCATAAAATATTTCTTTCCTTGCAGCTAGGATCAGCTTCCTCTCCACCCTACTCCCACTCTTTCATGATCCTGGCATTGGAGCCTCGGAGTCCACATTAACTCCCTCTACACAGAGGTGTGTTCCCCAAGACTGGTTCTCTCTTGTTTTTTTTTTTTTCAGCAAGGTCATTGTCCCTCAAAACATGGGGCTCAGAAGTAAACTGAGCACAAAACTCCAGGGCACTGAACAGTGGCACTGTCTTTGCGTTTGAATTTTGCTTCTAATAAAACATTGTGCATAATGTAAACATCTGAATTAACACAAGATGGCGCTATAAGCAGCCACATGATCTAAAACCCTGGGCGTGACTCACTAGAACAACTCTGAAGCAGGAATTATATCCATACTTGACAGATCAGGATTTGGAAATTCAGAGACTGTCATTTGTCCAAGGTCACACAACTAGGATTTTGCCTAAGCCAGAGGCTGACTTTGGGGCTAATGTTCTCTTTACTACATTGTACTACACATGAAATGGTATCAGGGTGTGTTTTCCTTCCCTTCATTTTTTCCCATGAATTTACTTCAGTGAGTCTTAGGGGGATGTGAATCACCCCCAAAGGACATTTTCACGTGATATCCTCCTGTCATCCCAGTCAGTGCTTAGAGAGCAACTTTTGTCATTCTCCCTTGCTCGCTATGCTCCAGCCATACTTCCCGCTGTCCTCAAATGTCAAGTTCATTAACATGGGGGCATTTTGCACCTGCTGTTCTGCCTGAAACTGTCTCATCATTCAGGCATCAGCTCAAACATCACCTCTTCAGTAAGACCTTTTCTGACCACCTTAGCCCCTCTGGCAAATCACACTCTATGTCATTACCCTGTTTTATTTTCTTTTAAGCATTTTTCACTATCAGAAATCATCTTATTTGTTTATTGTTTATTGCTCCTCATAAGGGCTCCAGAAAAGCAGGTTTATAAAACTGTTTACCGCTGTATCTCCAGTGCTTTATTTGGTGCACAGCAGGCATTGAATAAAGATTTGTGACTCCCCACTGTCACCCTTGGTTCAAGCCAGCCTCCCTGCATCCAGAATCTTCTTACATATATCAGCTTGCTTCCTAAAATACCGATTTTATGTTATCCCCTGTGGTCACTGCTTCCCACAGAATAAAGTCAAATCTTTTCAGTCAGGTAGGTGTCCACACTAGCCACAGATTAGGCTCCTCTCCCTTCAAACTTCCACCCCCGCCATCCTCATTATTGTTGCTCTTCCCACCACATTCCCATCTTTACACACATTGCTTTTCTATTTATTTAAATATCAAATTTCAAGGCTGAGCTGACCCTATCAGATAAGGCCTTCCCACACCTAGATTTATTATTTGCACTCCCCTACATGAATGAGAGACTATTTCTACTCTTTTAAATATCCTCTCTACTAAGTTCCTAGAATAGGGTTTGAGGCAGAGGAATAAAATCAGGGAAGAATGGGAGCCTTCAGTGGGGAGTGGGTCTCAGTTCTAGCCTGAAGGAAAACAGACAATAACTTTTCTCACTTTTCTATGTGACAACCCTTAAGAGAATTGGAGACAGACTACATTCACCTAAGTCTGCTCTTCAGTAGGTGACAAACCCCAGCCCCTCAGCTCCTCTTTAAAACGGAGTGCCAGGACTTTCAGGCAAGCACTAACTGGTTCAGAGGAGTGGGAGACTAACAAGTCCTCCCTTCTGGGGTCTATGAGTGAATCCAGTCATTTAAACTTTTTGGAAGTCCTTCCAACTGCTGACTCATTCCAAGTTTGTAATCAATTAAACATCCCAAATCAACTCAAGTACCACTAACATATCAAACTTTACATTGGTCCCTGATTTATTAGTTCTTCCCGGATTAGGTAAGATCCTTCTGAATCTTGATTCTGCTGCTCAGGATCTCAGAGATCTCAGCTTCTTTTGTCATTTATGAATTCTCTAAATGGTCACTCATTTTTTGATTTTAAAAAAGGTGTAGAGCCAAGGGAAGAGGACTGTGGTAGGTCACTGAAGACTTATGGAACAGGGCGGCATCTCGATATGAAAAGTCTTATTTGACTGAAAAAAAAAACTTTTTATGCTTCTCCTCCCATCTCTGACCAAGACTGTTCTTGCCCTCAGAATGCCGGCCACAGCATCCCCTGTGCCCAGATACATCCACCAGATGCTGCGGTCTACAAAAGGAGAAGAAAGCGAGTTCCAAAGGACTCTAGCCAATCCCTGCTGTTTCTGATCCCTTCTCTTCCCTAGACATCCCCTGCCCCTACCCATAAAGTCTCCTGCTGGACTGTGATCTCCCTAATAGCAGACATAATACTATTTATGGTTTTACAAACCCTTACCTTTGAGAAGCCAAGAGATCCAATTTCAGGCTACAGCACAGCAAATTCCCCTTTATCTTCCCTTCCCCTGCTTTATCTCCCCCTTCTTTCCATACCTTCTGAGATCTGGCTTCCACCCTCAATACTCCTAAATGTTGGCGATTTCTCTTCAGAACTCATTTGGTTGAACCTAACTCTTTTTGAAACTTTCTCCTCCTATGGTCCTGTGACTTCACTCTCTCTTGGTTTTCCTTCTATTTTCTTGGCTAATTCTGTTTAGTCTCCTTTGAGGATTGTTCTGCTTACCCTTAAATAATGGTACCCCCAGGGCTTGTCCTGGTTCCCTTTATAACTCCACACATTTTCCCTAGATGCTGTCATCCACTCATAGCTTCAACTACCAATTTTATTCCAATGACTCTCCCATCATGGTGGTCTCCTGACCTCCAGGGATACTTTCCAATCCACCTTCCACTCAAACAACCAGTAATATCTTTCTAAAACGCAAATCAAAACAGGCCGCTATGCTGTTACATAAAAAAAAAAAAAAAAAAAGCCACTCCTCTGATTATAATCCTTCAGTTGTTCCATCCATATCCCACTATGGCTATACCAAATTATTTGCAATTTCTGGAAAGCATCAAGGTACTTTGTGCCTTTGTGATTTTGTCTAGACTATTCTATAAGCCTACAATGTTCTTCTTACAAGTCTCTGAAAAGCCAATTTCTACTTGTCTTTCTAGACTGTGCTTAAATGTGAACTGTGTTAGCAGTCCTTTTCTGACATTTCAGTCTGATTTGGATATCCCTCTTAGGGGCCCAAAACACAACATCTCTGCATTCTACTTATCTATTTCTTCTTCTGTTTCCATCTGTGGTTGAAATTCCTTGAGGGTAGAGTTTGTCCCCCTCATCTCTATATCACCAGCACCCACTTAACATGGGGCCTTTAAAAAATAATCACTCAAATATAATAAAAGAAATAGGGAAAGCTCTGGCCTAGGAGACTTAAAGGTCAAGTGTCAGGTCTCATAGACTCTTTGAAGAGTGGCTACAATCACTGATCGAAGAATGAACTTCACTGACACTCAGTGTGGTTTGCCTGTTGGACATATCCCTCGGCTCTTGGACATACCCCTTAGGCGCTGCAAATTCCTAAATGTCCAAAACTGAACTCATGCCTCATCCCATTTCCAGTAAATCTGCTTGTGTTTGCAGTCCTTATTCATGTGTCATCATCTTTCTAGTTATCCAGACTTAGAATCACAATCTTCTCAGTGCTTCCTTTCCCAATACATCAATCCATAAGTCCTGTTGATTTTTATCTTCTCAGTGCATTTTTTTTTAATCCTCTAATTTCCTCCTCCCCATTACAACTGTAAGACATGCCCTGGACTGGAAAGATGATTGACGTAGGCTGAGGAACTTCTAGTGGTATGGATGAGGTGGATGGCAGGGCCCTATCACTGAGGAGGCCATTTATATATCCTAGTACTCTCCAGCATCTAGGTTCCTTACCGTCAGCTCTAGCTCTGGCATCCCTCTGGGTATGGCTGTTGGCTGGGCTCCCTGGGAGAGCAGGCCCTGGATCCATCAACTGCGTCAGGGGGCCATGCCCAGCAGCTCTGAGGCCAGTAGGTGGCATCTCACTGGACTGGGGGCCCTGACAGACCTGGGTGGACCAGGCCTCTGGGCCAACTACGTCCATGCCTGGCCCCATGGGCATGGGTGGTAAGCTATGGCTACAGTGAGTGCCCTCATCCAGTGGGCCCACCCTGTCTTGCTGGGCTTCTTGGATAGGTGAGAATTCCTGGGAGGAATCCCCAATGCTCACTCGAAGTGGGGGGGAGCCAGAGCCTGCAGCTTTCTTCCGCCCCTTTGCAAGCTCGGCAAAGGAGGTGACCCGCTTAGGTGGGGAGCTCGGTCCAGCCAGAGCTGTAGGGCCCTCACTCAGGCGCACTGGGCAACTCAACATGCGTTCCAGTGAGCCCAGGCGGACCGGAGGGCTGCGCTCGAGGCTGCGATCATAGCTTCGAGAGCGCTGACGTCCAGTGCTCAAGTTGGGGGGTGAAGTGTTAGTGTACACTTGCCCCTCCATCATGGTGGGGCCCACGGGAGCTGCAGCTTCTGTGGAGGAACCCACTGCTTCTTGTTTCTCTGGCTGGACTTCTGGCTTCTGGAAGAGATAATACTCAGAGGGCTGGCTAGGGCCTGGGTCGGGGCCAGAGCCGGATGCAGGACTTATCTTGGTGTGTTCCTCAGAGCAGCTGGTGATGGAAGAGCCAGCAGGGCTCGGTGATGATTGGGAGGACAGGTCACAGGTGACAAGTTTATAGTAATTCTGTGTGGCCACAACGAGACGGGCCTGGCTCTGGAAGCAGGCTGTGAGGTCGGCCACGGCTGGGCAGGGCTCACAGTGTGGGCGGTAGGAGTTGCAGTTGGCATCGAGCTCAGGAGATGAGGCATGGGGACAACCATATCCTCCTTCCCTTTCTCTACCATCGGGGTGGTGGGACTCACAAGACATCTTAGACTCAGCTGGGGAGGGTTGCAGGTCCAGGTAGAAGGCGCCAGGGTCTGAGTGGCTGCAGAAGGAAGAGTCGCTGCAAGATTGTGGGGCTGAGTTGAGATTGGCACGGGTGCCATGCATCTTGTTGTACAGGGTGCTGAAGGTGACCAGCACACCATCTGAGCTGTTGCAAGAAGAGTCACTCACATAGCCCATGGACTGGTCAGCCGTCTCAGACTGACTGGATGTGCTACTGCAGCGGCAGTGCTGGGCTCCTGAGGCTGAGCATCTGGGGTTCCTTGGGGATTCATCTGAACTGAGCTTCCATTCCTGATCAAAGGAAAAGCCAGAGGTATCACTGGCTCCACCCCCACTGCCACTCCCACCAGGTCCCCCACACTCATCCAGCTCCATAGTCTCTGCTTCCAACTCTGGCTGGCAGTGGTGGCTAGTGCTGCACTGCTGGGTATCTAAGGTAGTCACTGGTTCCTGTTCCTGCCCCTCTACCACTCCAGCCCGACTCTGTGCTGTACCCCAAGACCTGACCACTCTGGGGCCAGGTGGTGGCAGCTGGAAAGAGGAGAGATGAAAGGTGGGCTGGTCAGCTCCATGCAGGTGGAAGGACTGCTGGGTGGCACTATCACCAATGCCGTCATCATATAGGTCACCAAGTCCTGGCTCAGCAACACCTTCCGGCAGCAAGAAGGGATTATGTCGTTTAGGGGCCCCAGAGCCTCTTCCATCGCGACCCCTACTCTTGGTGCTGCTGTCTGCAGACCTCGCAGATACCCCTGGAACAGAGTGCAGACTATTGTATAGCAGGGAGTCAGCTTGTCCTAGGTCTTGATCAGGCTGGGTGACGCCCAGCTCAGGTGGGCAGAATGGATTGGGTCTTGTGCTCCCACTACCTCCACTTGCCCCTCCACAGCACTGCCTGTCTGGGACTTGACAGTGCACCAGGGGGATGTGGTGGACGATGAGGGTCTCTCCAGTCAGCTTTGGGGGACTATCCATTTTGGAAAGTTCGAACAAGGGCATCAACAGCACCAGACACTGCCCCCGGAGCCCAATGGGGCAGAACACATTTCATCAGGAGAGCTTGGCACCTGGAGAGAGAAGGAAAGAAAGGGAACCTAATGTCACCTCCCTGGAAGTTAGGGACATGACCTTCCCATATTGTTTTCAGACGGAGAAGAGCCCAAGAGGGGAAAAGACTCTGAGTTAAGATGCAGCTTGATAACACAGCCCAATGGGACAGGGGTATCCGCCACACTTTCTGTACTACACAGGTCCAGCTCATGAGTTCCCCCTTCATTTTAAGTTTCCCAAGCAACCACTTGTAACAAAAGGCCAGGCCCCTTTTAATACATATATGAAGATCTGGGGATCAAGGAGACAGCACTTTGTCCTCTTTCAAGGACCCTGTTCTTAGCAGTAAATGATGACTAGTCCTGTGTACCAAAACAAAACAAACAAACAAACAAAACTAAAAACTATGAACAGTAACATAACTAAGGAAAAACCAACTAGGATGTCTGAAAGGGAGCTAGGCACTAAGGAAATACAAAGATGCCTTGGAAACAGCTATAACTCATGAGTTTACAGATGTGGGGGGAAATCATAAATTATATATCATATTAACATTGAAATAAGCTATAATTTTGCAAAAAAAGTCTTTTTAAATATACTATATCATTTGACCCTTGTGTCATCTCAGACTCCTTTTCTCCTCCTCTGAGCCCTAGAACACTTGTCCCTCTCTGATGGCTATAAGCTAAGGATCCTTACTTTCCCTGCTACTGTACTGGAGCTTCCTGATTGCAGAGACCAAAGAGGGCATTAGAGCAACTGCAAGTATGGCTGATGCCAATCTCTTCTTTCTTAATGGGGATGGGGGTCAATTTCTATATCCTTTTTGTCACTCTTGCATAATATCACATAAAGCCTTGCAAACATAATACATTTTTAATAAGAGGCATAACACATTCTTAATATTTGTCCAGCTCAGGGTATAGATCTTCTGAAGTACCCAAATTTTGCCCAGTTTTAGCCTAAGATTTTCACTATAGGGGTCCTCTACAAAGTCTTCTCTTCTCAGTTTCACTCTGATCGGCTAAGGTAAAGTTCTCTCATGTTCATGGTCTCCTGGCTCCAAGGACACAGCCTATACCAAGGTTCTCTGGTTTCTTGGCCAGACTGTAGAAAAACGGCCTCCTCAAATTCTAGTCTCCTGTGCTACCACGTTCAGGTCCCAACAGTCTTCACTTGTTCAGACTACTCATATCCAATTTTTCCTAGTTCATTCATCTTTCTTCCTTCCCTTTTCATTCCTGCCATTTTCCTTTCACCCACCATGAGTCTAGATGCCCCACTGCCTAAGTTCTCCATTGTTTAGTTGAACTCTTAATACCACCAATTTAAAAAAATTTAACTAATTTAGATCAGAGGATTATAGCTCTTCAATTGAAGTACAGTAAAGAGTTAGGCAAGTCACACATGCTCAAGGACAAAAATAGGTAATACACTAAAGAAAAAAATTCAAATGGTTAATAATACATGTGTTAGGAACACAAAACTAAAATATAATTATTTGTGTTGAGTTAAAGTAAATTAAAATTAAAAAGCAAGTTATTTTCCATCTTTCTTCTTCCTTTCCTTTCTGAAAGGAAAGCTACTTTGTTGGACTTCCAAACCTTTGTGTGTTGATTGGGGTAATAAGTAGATATGGCGAAAGGCAAAAACTAGAAAGGCTAAACTGAGCTTCAAGATTAAGAGTTATAGAAAAAAACATGGGAATAAATCTTTGTTATTTTAGGTTAGGTGATGGTTTTTTAAATATGACACCAAAAGCACAAGTGACAAATCAGAAAACAGATAAGGTGAACTTCATAAAAATTAAAAACCTTTGTGCCTCAAAGGATAACACCAAGAAAGTGAAAAGACAACCCACAGAATCAGAGAAAATATTTGAAAATCATTATCTGATCTGAACATATAAAGAACTTACAATTCAACAATAAAAAGATATATAACCCAATTAAAAACTGGGCAAAGAACTTGAGTAGACATTTCTCCAAAGAAGATGTACAAATGGTCAGTAACCATATGAAAGAGGCTCAACATCATTAGTCATTAGCGAAATAAAAACCACAATGAGATACCACTTCTTCCCCACTATGATGGCTAAGATAAACAGACAGACAATAGCAAATGTTGGTGAGGAGGTGAAACACTCAAACATTTCTGGAGGCCTTGTAAAATGGTACAGTCACTTAGAAAAACAGTCTGGCAGTTCCTCAAAATGTTTAACACAACATTACCATATGAGTCAGCAATTCTACTCCTAGGTATACACCCAAAAGAAATGAAAACATGTTCACATAAAAGCCTGTATATAAATAATCAGAGCAGCATTACGCATAGTAGCCAAAAAAGTGGGAACAATGCAGATGTCCATCAACTGATGAATGGATAAAACAATATACATACACACATAACAGAATGTTTAGCAATAAAAGGAATGAAGTATTAATATGTGCTACAAAATGAATGAACCTTAAAATGGTAAGTAAAAGAACCTAGTCATACAAGGCCTCTTTGTATAATGTATGAGTCCATTTACATGAAATGTCCAGAATAAGCAAATCTGCAGAAACAGAATGTAGATTAATGGTTGCCTAATGGGAATACTAGGATGGGAAGTAACTGCAAATGGATCTGGAGGTTCTTCTTGGGGTGACACAAATGTTCTGAAGTCAGACAGCACTGATGGTTATGCAAATCTGTGAATAAAATCAAAACTATGGAATTTTATGGTGTCATTATATCTCAATTTTATAAAAGGGTGAATTTTATGACATGTGAATTGTATCTTAATAAAGCTGTTATTTAAAACATTTTTTAAAACAGAAAAAAAAGGAAGGTTTATGGGAAGAAGGAAGAAGAGGTAAGAAGGGAACCAGTACTGAGCAGTGGAGGGTATTGGGCATTTGCAGAGACGAGGTGAGAACTAGACGAGAGGAACAGCTGCCTTAAAGTGTGAGCATTTGTAGAGAGAGATAAAGAGGATTTTTAGGAAGTTTTCCTGTGAGGTACATGAGATAATTTCTCCTCCACTCTTCTCATTTCTTCTACTTCTTCACCAAGAAAACTTTGGGCTCAAATATATTTGCCACAAGGAAAATAGAAAGTTGGAAACAGCCTAAAATTCCAAGAATAATTTTAAAATGTACAGAACAGAGTATCATTAAAATAATCTTGTTAATATAATTATCAACTTGGGAAAATGTTCACAAAATATTAAGTGAAAACAGCAGATTATAAACAGGATGTATAGTATGACACCATTTTTTATAACTAAATATATCTGTCTTAATCCATTCAGGCTGCTATAACAAAATACCTCAGACTGGGTGGTCTATAAACAGCAGAAATTTATTTCTTACAGCTCTGGATGCTGGGAAGCCTGAGATCTGGGAAGGTGACAGCACGGCTGTGTTCTGGTGAAAGCCCTCTTCCTGGTACATGGCTAGAACCTTCAAGCTGTGTCCTCAGAGGGTGTAAGGGACAAGGGATCTCTCTGGAGTTCGTTTTATAAGTGTACTAATTCCATTCATGAGAGCTCTGCCCTCATGACCTAATCACTTCCTAAAGGCCTCTACCTCTTATTATCATTACCTTTGGGGGTTAGGATTCAATTTAACATGAATTTTGGGGGACACAATCATTCAGACCATTACTCTATGCATGGAGGAAAATTCAAAAGCATATACAACAAATGTTAACAGTGTTTCTCTGCGTTGAGTGATTTTGGATTATTTTTAATTTTATTCTTCTAATTTCATCTGTATTTTCTAATTTGTATAGGATAAATACCCATTATGTACATAATTTAAACAGTTGTTTTTTTTTTCTTTAAACATACGGATACTGTAGGTTTGGGGCTTGGGGCGGAGACTTCGCCTTACATATGATATTAGCTTTCCCTAGGATCCAGGCCATAATCCGAGGTCTGGACTAGAGGGAGCATAGAGAACTTTCTTGTTCTCTATGAACAAGAGAACTTCCACAGAGAGTACCTATGGGACATGACCATTACTTGATCTTTACTTCAATTAATTCCCCTTCCCCCCATTTTAAAGCACCATTTTCAAGAAGCATTCACAAGTATACACACATAAGAGTTTATGATTCCAACTCATAAAACCATTACTGGATCATACATGCATTCGAATGGAAAAACATAGTGACACACAATTTAAAAAGCTGATATAAAGAACAAATGGATAAAGAAGGTAATAAAAAACCTTTGGCTACAGAGCTCTGACAGGTGTATTATGAGTTTACGTTTATGTATCAGTCCCCCAGATTACAGTACAGTTCCTTGAGGTCAGAAACTGTGATACATTCAACTGTGTCCCTAGAGTCTATACATAGCGTTTGGAACACAGTTGTTTGGTTATTTGTTTGATTCTTATTTTACTCATTTAAAAATTAACTTGTCTTTTTTTTTTTTAACTTTAAAAAAAATTTTTTATTCTGGATATAAGTCCTTTGTCAACATATGTCCTGAGAATATTTTTTCTCAACCTTCGACTTGCCCATTTGTTTTAATGGTGTTTTGATTTTAATAGAAGATAGAAGTTTTTAATTTCATGAAACTCCATTTATCTTTTTTTTTCCTTTTATGGTTAAAGCTTTCTGTGTCCAAAGATCTAAGAAAGGCCTGTCCAAGATGATAAAGAAAATTTCCTGTTTTATTCCTAAAAAGCTGTAGCATTTTAGGTTGTGTCAAATCCTATTTTAAGTATAAAGCTTTTTCACTAGTTGGTTTCATTTTATTTTGTATTTTTGTATCTCAGAGGTCTTATTTCTTCCTGATCTCCAAATAGCCAAGAGAAATGCTTGCCAATCATTCCTTCACAAACTCCAGTTCAGCCAACTAAGATGAAGTTCTGCAGGCACCTCATGAGATTTGGATTAATGGCTTCTGCCCCTGCCCCCTAACTTTCACATTTTTTACAAAGCACTTTTTAATGTATATCATATCATTGATCCTCACAACTCACAAAAGTAGGCAGAGCCACTTTCATTTAAAAATAAGGAAAGCAATACCCAGAAAAATGAAATGACTTGCCCAAGATCAGTGAATAAAAATAGACCATAGAGTTAAGATATGACTCAGAAATCCTAACTTTTAACCTTTTTTTCTTGACCTGGTAAGAATGTAATAAGACTGTATTGTACACGTGCCTTGATTTCAAACACCATAGGGCACACTTAGTGAGAGTATGTCTCTGACTTCTTTCCTGGGAGTACCTTGTTTGTTTTATAACAAGATAAGTTTAATACTGTGGCCCATGAACTCTAATAAAAGTGAAGAGAAAACAATAAGGTGTGAGAGCTCTTTCCAGACTCCTACATAATTTGTATTGACCTGTTTTACTGTTCTCTGAACCTACTGTCCCTTTCATATTACTGTCCCACGCTCTAATAACACTCTTCAAATCCCACCTCTGCACCAGTTCCCAGCTCTCCTTGCCCCATTCACAATCCCTGAGGACCTTTCCTCTGCTCTGTAGTTCACATTCCTCAATGCTTCCTGGGAACTGACACACTCCCACGACTTCTCAGTGTATTCTCCAACCACGTATCTGCACAATGTGGAACTACCAATTCTATTAACATGTGTTTTTTAAATCTTCTACCAAGGTGGTCAATAGAAATGTATGTAACTCTGGGCAGGAAAACATTCTAAATTCCAGAAGAGAGGTTTCACCTGTCCTTGGTCATCAGCATCTTTCTGCCAGTCACAGAACCCCTTCCCCTTTTTTTGGCCTCCTGAAGGAGGATGGGAAAGACAGCGGCAATTAGTTGCTATTCCCTAGCAATCTGATCTTGACCTGAGGTCTGAGGAGGATAACCTTTTTCCTGCCTGAGACCTCTCTTGGGCAGGACTGAAGGGAAGAGAGCAGGAGGTGGATTCAGGAGTATCAGCTTATGCTTAGGTCTCTTCCTGTTAAGAATCTGTTTAAGTCTGTAAAAGACACTGATTATAATAGGTCAGGTGCCCTAGGCATTACAGTGACTGCCTGCCTCCCTCCCATACTGTGGAGCCTCTTGATCAACTCTTTCTTACTCCATCCTTACCTGGAGCCAGGTGGCTCCCATAGCAACAGAAGATACAGTATGTACGTCTATGTGCATGTATGTATGTTCAAAGGGGAAGGATAGGCCTGATGCTTCCTAGCCCTTGCTCTTGAAAGCTGTGTGGATCCTTGCATGTTCTCCATTATAAACTTATAGTAGCTTTAGGGGTATCTCCTCCAATTTAGCCTTTGTTTCTAGATGTGACTCCTTCCATCCTGACCTGTACTATAGCAGCTTGATTACAAATGCCCAGAAAGGAAGGAGGGGCTGTTCTGCTTCTTGATAAAATAGCATCAGGCCAAGCCTCTGCTTTTCCCCGTCTCCGTACCACAGCCCAAATGTATGCATGGATGAGCTTGTCTCATGTTTGCTCTCAAGCTCTCACTCACTCTCTCTCTCCCCTACTTTTGGAAAGACAAAGCCAATCCTCAGAAGCCAGAGCCCAAAAGTGCAGATCCGTTATTCTAGCATCCCTGCCCTGCCCCTCCCCCCAGCTCCACTGAGCCATACCTCTGCAAGGAGCCTTGAGCTGAACCCGGAGGCTTCTGTTCCTTTTGCACTCCAACCAAGCCCTACCGTGACAGTTTCCGCTGAGGAACTGTTCCACAGGACCACACGGGGGAATTGGGCCGAATTCCTAAGATCTGATTTCTGCTAATACAATGGCATCGTTGCTAATGCAGGGAGGCTGCGCAATCCCAGCCCCATATCCTTGCTGCTGCCACTGCTGCCGCTGGTGCTGCGGTGACGTTGCTGCTAAGGGAAGGGGGAAGGGAAAGGAGCAGGCATGCCCACAGCACGGCCGCTCAGCCTCCCTCCCTGTCAGTCCCTCTGGACCTTTAGTCTAGGGAAGGGGGAGGGTAGAGAAAGGAGTCAGCCACTGACGGCAGGCAGTGCTGGAAAATGAAAACTCTCAAGGAAATTAGGGAGAACATTGGGACTATTCCTCTCTTGTCCTTAGGAGTCTCAAGGAAAAGTCTGGGCAGAGGCTTAGAGCTTCCTTCCTTCCTTTCTTAGGCCCCTCCTTTTAGATCTTGGCCAGAAACCTCTCCCTCCTCCTTTTGCCCACTCTGAATGACTCCTTGTTTTCCAGCTTTTTCCTTTCACTAGGATTCCAGATAGCCTCAGGGTGGAGCTGCCAGCCTGGGAGGGAGTTCCTGAAACGCTGAAGGGAGGCTGTAGGGACCCGCAGTCACACCAAGTTCCTTATGGATGTACAGCACTAGGCTCTCCAAGGCGTGCCTCTTCAGAGAAATGGGTCTGTCTCAGAAAAAAGACTGGGCCACACACAGGCTTTTATACACAGGGTGGAAGTGAGCCTTAGGACCTAGCTGGCTGCAGGCCTCCTTCCTAACATAGGGTCTAAGTTCCCTAGATCTTAAGAGGGTTTACTAACATGGCTGTAGTAGAGCCATCCCTTCTCACCTACATCAGTTTTGGTCAGTGCTGACTCAGTGGGGTCCAGCTTGATCTATAGGGCAGCAATATTTATTTGGGCAAGCCAAGGAGCCAGGAGGCCTATCTTCCTAGGGAAAGGAAGTATCTATTTTGGGCCAGAAAAGAAATCCACCCACTCCTTGCTTTACCCTTCTCAGGTTCTGGGCCAGTTTTGTGAGAATCAGTAAACACCAGAGAAGCCACAGCCAGAGCCAGTTGTATAGTAAGCATTACTGTCTCTGTTTACTTCATGCCACTGCCCCTTGCTGCCACCCTTGAGCACAGAGATGGTCTCAAGCTGGACCTGGCCCGCAAGCACTAGCCCTGCCCCAGTGCTGACTACTCTCTGGACTCCACAGCCAATTCCTTGGATTTCAGATCCCTTGAACAAAGCCTTAAGTCCACTAGCCAGGACCACAGGAAAAGGAAGGCTAAGCAGCCACAACTTGGGGTCCAGAAGAAATGTAGTTTCTTTTTCCTTATTGCTTTTTTAATTCCCTGTGAAACTCATGCTGAGATGAGCTGAACTGTAGAGAGAAATAGAAGTGACTAAAGACCCCCAAATCTATTTCCAACCTTGACTTATTTGAGGGGCAATGGACCTTTGATCGTACAAAGCAGGAAACAATGAGGAAGAGAAGGAGAGAGGGAGGCTGCAGTTGCCTTTGATCAGATTTTTCTGCCTGTTATATAAAACTAACCAACCATTAGTGATCCTCACAGGGAAGTAAAAGAATAGAAACGGTGTCATTGTACTTCCCTCTACCCTGGTTGATACAGACTTCAAAAGGGTTTGGATAAGCAGCTGTTAGGTTAGGGCAAAGTCAATTTTCATGACCAAGTACCTGGAGTTCTAGCTTTTTATTATAAGAGCTCTGGGCCCAGGATCTTCATCCCTGAAATTTCTGTGAGGCTAAGCCATGCATTGCACTGGAGAGCCACTTAAGAAATGTTTCCAGTTGCCTATCAAAGGTAGCAGCTCTCATATTTCCAGTGCTTGGTTTACTTCACTGCATCATAGACCACATCGTCACTTACGTTCCGCCCACTACTGCCCAAGACCTATAGGGCTTCTGATAAAAGATCAAATTATTTTTTGGCTAGACATGAAAGACAAATATCGTCACATTAGAAATCTCAATTGCCTCTTAATTAGTCTTCTTACCTGCAATTTACTTTCCAGATTCATCTCCCTAGGGTATCTTCATTCTTCAATATGTGACTCCTCTTGCCCTTTTTAATGGTTTCCCATTACCCAGAGAATCAAGTTCAAACTTCTCAATTTGGCTTTCAAGGTCCTCCATCTTGGCTGTCTACTCGTCCTCTCTACTACACCCCATCATGTAGTCCTTCAAACCTGTTTCATAAACTCATTTCCACTCTGTTGCCTTTGATCAGATTCTTCTGCCTTTTATACTTGACTATACTCAGAATTATCCAAAACCTATAAGGCCCAGACCAACTTCTCTATCAAGTCTCCACTGATTACCCCAGAGCCAGAAATGATCTATCTTCTGAACCTGTGGCTACAAGCTGTTGATCTTATAGATAAGGAAAAATCCCACAAAAACCAGGGGGGCAATATAGGAGTGCCCAATTTTAATATTGTCAAGTAGCATCATTAAAAAAAAAAACCCCAACACCTTACATTAACTATCATCATGATTTTATAAAAGAAAATATACTGTTACTATTTTTCTCATTTCATTACATACTGATGCAAACTACATCAGAAACCAGTATCAGTTCTTGAGAGCTTTTGATTAAGTGAAACATTTCTCACCTTACGTGATTGTTCTTTTTTGCTTATTCACTTTAATGTCTCTTCTAGACTGCAAAGTTCAAGTTATATTCATCTTTGTATCCCCAATATTCAGTGCATAAGACAGTATAATTTTTATTTTGTGTTTCCCATAAAACCTAGCACAGTGCTCAGAGTCTTGCAGAATGAGAGTGGTCTAAAAAGATATGTTCCTTGAGTATAAAAGAGTGAGTGGTGGACAGACATGGCTCAAAAGGTTTGGAAGAGAAGACCCTTGCTTTTCATGTGGAGGAATAAAGGCCTATTAAAACAATCAGAAAAAAAATGAATGACTCTTCATGATCTTGATTTAGGCAACCTATTCTTAGACATGATACCAAAAGTACAAGTGACAAAAAGAAAAGTGAACTTTATACAAATTTAAAACTTGTGCTTCAAAGGACATAATCATGACAGTGAGAAGACATCTCACAGAATGGGAGACGATATTTGTAAATCATATATCTGATAAAGGACTTCTATCTATTATATGTAAAGAAGTAAAGAACTCTTACAACTCAATAATAAAAATACATATAAATTAAGTAAAGGGGTAAAGCATTTGAATAGGCATTTCTCCAAAGAAGACATACAAATGGTCAAGAGCACATTGAAAAAATCTCAACATCATTAGTTATTAGGGAAGTGCAAATCAAAACTAAAATAAGATACCACTTTACTCTACTGGAATGGCTAAAATAAAAAGACAGATTATGATAAATGTTGATGATGATGTGGAGAAATCAGAACCCTCATATATTGCTGGGAAGATCGTAAAATGGTGCAATTACTTTGTCTTTTACCTTACCTGTCACTGGCATGTCAACCCAGGGACCTCAGATAATTCCCAATTTCTTTTTGTTTTTTCAACACCAAAATTCTTAAAGGAATGAACTTTGTTAATTCTACTTCCTCTTTAACCATTTCTTAAGCATCAGAAGTCTGTCTTCTTGAAACACTTGAACTGTCTGAAGCAGTTATAATTTTCAAACTTATAATATTTAAGTTGTGACACTGAGCCATCCTCTCCTGTTGAAACCCTTTCCTCTTTGTTTTTTATAACACCAATCCTCCTAGTTCTATTTCTAGCAACACTTGGCCCATATTTAAATGTATATTTACAACAAGGCTCAGATCTGAAGTCTGCAACCTGCAAAGTGTTTAGCCCTTCCTATTATGCTGTTGATTTCTAAACATTATATTCTTTCAGAATCAAATTTCCAATAGCTAGGTATTTCTTACTATTACCTCAAATTTAACATAGCTAAAGCCAAACTGATTTTTCTATTTCAAATTAGCTTTCTTTGGACTACTAGTAAGACAAGCTTGAAAATGTCAAGAGTTATTGGGACTCTCTCTTTACATTCAATCAACCAGTCACACTGAGTCTTCCTTCTAATTTTTAGGCATTCATCTAATAATATATTGTGCTTTTACTATATTCTAGCTATTATGCTAAGCACTTACTTGTATTATCTCATTTGATCCATATAGCCACTCTCTAAATATGGCCATGTTTGTTTGATAAAGCTACTGGATGGCAAGCTCAGCAGGATTAGCCAGCTTTTGGAAGGTTAGCTTAGCCTGAGAATAGCATATTTGATGAGAAGGAGGAAAGGAAGGAAGGAAGGTGAAAATCAAAAAACTGAGTTTTAGTAAAGTGCTTAGTAAGTAAATTTTCAGTGCCAAGATCTTAAACTCTTAACCCTTCATTTCTCTCCATTTTCATACTAAGGATAGAAAGATGACTGAACAGCTATGTCTTCAGTCAATACTTCCCTATCATTTATTCCCACAGTTATGACCATAGAGTAAAGGTTGCAAAGTGACAGTCTGATAGTCACATCTTGAGTGTCGACAGATATTATGTAGCTTGCATAGTAAAAATGCCACCAGAACATTTTGGAGATTTCTAAAAAAAAAAAAAAAAAAAATCTGGATTTTCAGTTTGTCTTGCTTAGAAAAAAATCAGAAGAACTAACCACACTGGCCCTCATTGATGGTAACAATCAGCTGGATTTGAGAAATGGCTGCCCTCGTAAGACCGGCACATGCCCTTCAGTTTGACATGTTCCCACTACTCTTAATGGTATTTTGTTCCTAGCCAGCTTCACTGGATCACTTTACTCATTTGCATTATTTGCCTGGATTCTATAAAGCATTTGAGTTTACAACCCTTTCCCAGAGTAAGTTATGCTTTTTCTTTAAATCCCCTCCCCACCCAATTTACCTCACATTACCATAACAATGTTCACTGTAGTATTACTTGCAATGACAAAAATCGAAAATATTCTGAATATCCAATAGAAAAATGGCTAATTAAATAGTGGTCCAGCCATGCAATGGAATATAATGAAAACATAGAAATTATGTTTATAATAAATGTTTACTGGTACAGAAAAAAGGCTTAAAAGTAAATAAGAAAAGTAGGATATCAAATTGTATAGACTTCTGCTTCTTGCATTTCAGTGAATAAGATATTATGGGACTCCCTTCTGCAAAAAAACTAGATTCTGTATAATGTAAACTTTTTAAAGCATTTCAGGGCTCATAGAAAATAGGAAAAATCTGAGGCTACTCCCCCCACCACCCAAAAGGGGAAAAAATTATGAGCTGCAGAGTAAGCAAGGGTGAGAGGACTAGAGTTCCTTGTGGGGCATTCCCCAAGCATTTTAATTATGGTCATAATGACAAGACTTGGACTACTGGAAAGGTGAGGGAGCTAAACCTGAGACTCCCACATTAAGCTGAGACCCTCGAAATATGCTCAAGTGATCCACGGTTGGTGGTTCCCTCCACTTTTGGCATAAGCAGATACAGATCTTCTCTGGAGGAAAATATCCCCAATTTAAGTCTATAGAATTCTCAAAATTCAAGAGCAAAAAAAAAAAACAAACATTAGTTTACATCAAAGATCACAAATACATATGGAAGCAAGATATCATAAATGAATGATAGAGAAAATACCAAATAATACATTTAATCTGCAAGGATTTCAGATATTAAGAATGTCAGATACAGAATTCAAATTGTATGAAATGTTTTGAATAAAGAATAAAAATCTCAAAGATAATTAAGTAGCAACAGATTATTAGAGAGATCCAGGGGTAGTGAAAATAAAAACATGTATGAATATAAGCATTGGTTACCTAGTGTTCCTAGGCCTGGACCAGGCTTTCAATAGGGAGTCACTAGGTGAAAACAAAGATGTGGAGGCTAAGGGGAGATACATTGTATTTCCTGCTATAGCTCCAACAGTAGCCTACTTGAAATAGTGTGTGAAAGTGCTCTATAAACTAAAAGCATTTTACAGAAATGTAGAGCATTGCTATTACTCTTTAAAATACTAGCATATTGATAATTTTTGTCTGAATCAGTTATTTACTGTGATGGTTGAAAGATGATTTTTTCCCTCTATTATTCCTTCTACATTAATATAAGAAAGATTTCCCTTTGGCTCGCTCCCTCCCTCCCTCCCTCCTTCCTTCCCTCCCTCCCTTCTTTCTTTTCTCCCTTTCTCTTCCTTCCTTCCTTCCTTCCTTCCTTCCTTCCTTCCTTCCTTCCTTCCTTCCTTCCTTCCTTCCTTCCTTTCTTTTTCTTTCTTTCTTTCTTTATTTCTTTCTTTCTTTCCTTTATTTATCTATTTGGTATAAGTACAGACTCTTGGATTCTTGTTTTAAAAAACTCAATAGGTCATAACTCATTGCTGGTATTATTGATTTTGATGCTCAGATTGTGCCAGATTTAGCACTATTTTTTTTTTGATTGTGAAGACCTTCATTGCTGTGTATAAATTTTTCAAAGTTAACTATTTATTTTGGACCAATTTTTAGAAAAGTTGTAAAGATAGTTCAGAGTCCCTGTATATCCTTCGACTCCTCACACTAATGCTACCGCTTACATAATCATAGCACATTTGTCAAAACAAAGAAATTAACACGAAGTACATTGCTATTAACTAAACTCGCAGACTATTTGGATTTTGCCAGTTTTCCCACTAATTTCCTTTTTCTACTATTTGGTTTTTAAAACACTAAATGTATATGTAACTTTTAGAAAACATAAGTTAATTAAAAACAAAATAAAGCCAAAACAGAAAAAAAATGCAGATGTACAACAGAGGGTACCAATAAACAGTTTGGATAATGTTATAAGAGTAGCAAAGAAAAAGATCTACATTTTCCACAATCAAGACAATGAGTAGTCTTGAAAACCATCCAGGCAGGTAATTTTTAGCAAAAGCAAGCAATATTAAAAATACATAAGATTATATAATCTTAGTAGACCTTTGTCCCCAGTCTTTCCCAATAATTGCCTTGCTTACTTTTCACCTCTGCATGCTCTTTGGAAATCAACAAGAAGTACTTTTGCTTGTGTTGACCTAGTCAGGTACTCTCTACACCAGCAACAACCTAGGTTAGGTAACTCCCTTTACCATGTTTTCACCTCAGACTGAATGATTCCAATAGGAAAGGTCAGAAGTGCTCAAATTATAAGAAATCAAAATAAACTATGATATACTATATACCCTTTTGTGATCCAGAAGTATCCCAAAGCCATTAATTAATATAATCTCAGGAGTCAATCAATCACTCAATCAAGCCATAAGCATCCATTGTACTACTGCGTATAAAGCACCAGGCTGGATGATCAGGGGTAAGAGCCCAACTTGAAGGGCTCATAATTTTATTAAAATCATTGCCAACACTTCTCTGGAAAGGGTTATGGCAGCAAGAAAGACGTTTCAGGATGTGGAATAAGGTTTAGTGCAGTGGTTTCAAACTTTTTCAGCCCCAATACATAAAACAGCTACTCTGGTTGAAGCAGGGGAGGCCTAAAACCTCACATACTCCAACTTCCTCTCTCCAGGGCACCTTAGGGCTTAAAGGAAGAAATTCTAAAAACCTCTGGGCAAAGGCAAGACGGAGCATGGCTTGCTGAGCTTGGGGAATGGGAACTGAAACATATGGATAACTGATAGAAATCATCTCTTCTCTCTTTCTTTATGGCTCTCAAATCAAATATATTTGGAAAATGATATTGATTAACCATACTACTAACAGACTTATTTCTCAGTACAGAAATGAACTTTCTGTACAAATTCAGGAAAATCACTTTGTATAACTTCCTGCCAAGTTTCCATGTCTTTATAGGCCATGAGATCTGATGGAGACTGAATTTTGTACAAGTACTCTCTGAAATGTGTTGAGAGATGCTGAAAGAATTTGGAAATTTAAGAATTAGTGGTCATAGTGATTCCTGTGGTTGTCTGGGTTGAGTTGCAAGGAAAGAATAAACGGTCTGTTAGAAGCCTGACAGCATCGGGAATCTGGTTCCACAAATGGAATAGCAGCCGACGTCAAGGATGTCTTTCCTCGGGGTTGTGTGTAGCTGCTCCTAGCTGAGGAGGCCAGTGTTCTGAACTGGTGTTGTTATTTTGGACTCCAAGTGAGGCCAGCCACCATGCTGGGGGTGTGTTAGAAGAGACCTAGCCTGAAGGGCTGTCCCAGACACACCCAGCTACTTCCTTATCAGACCTCTCTAATTTATAGTCCTCTTTCGAAGCACAGCTTGCATTGCTTTTGGCTTCTCAACAATGTTACAAAAAGGTTCAGCTAAGAGTCCAGTTGTAAAAGTCAAATATCAACACTTGAAAAGTTCTGGCTCTAAAGCTGAAAGAGCTCTTTCGTAGGACCACCTGGAGTGGGTATATCTTCTTTCCCCCAAGTTTATCTCCTCCCTTATGAACTGGAAATATGCACGCACCTTTAAGGTAATGGAAATCACTGACAGAATATCCGGGGGAGGAACCCACAACAGATTCCAAGCCATCTACCTCTCAGGCTCAGCTGTGCCTGAAGCTCCCAAGGCCCCAATTCAATGAATGGAGACTGCAGCACTGGGAATTATACTCAGGAAAAGAATAAGCTAGAATCCACTGGCCCTGAGTTGTAAAGAGTTGCTTTATTTTATTCCATAAGAATCTGATAATAATAAACTCAGCTTTGTCCCAGGGTCTTTCTGCTCAAAAGTGATTAAGCCCAGAAAAAAATTCTTCTCTTTCCTTGACCGAGTCAGTAAGCATAAGCCTTCCTCCATTAGGTCAACCATTTGATTCCCTCCTCAGCTCAACTCATACCTGTTTTCATGCAGAAGCCTGAATAAGATGACCTCCTAAGGTCTCTTTCAGCTCTAATTACAAACAAAGCCAAATTAAAACCTGCAGCCCAAGGGAAGATTCCTATGTAGGGTGCTAATAAATGTCCTCCCTTTCACCCTCCTGCCTTTCAACATAAATACACAGACACAGACACACAGTTGTACTTCCAGCTGCTTGGCTTCTAACTGCTACAGTTAGAAGTCTCCAGAGATTGAGAATTGGCTGTAAATCCTCTTTTGAGGAAGTAGGTTAGGTAGAGAGAAGAGGACTACAGAGAATTAGAAAATATTTAATTCCTACCTTGACAGAGTTCTTTAGATGAGGGAGTGGAGGATGAAGCAGTGAATGAGGCCCAGAAGATAAAGAGACAGAGAGATAAAGCCTCCTAATGCTAGGGGCAGGTGAGCAGCAAGAGAGCAGGTAAACCAAAACCAGAGAGTTATCAGGCTGCTCTGCTTGAAGGATTGCTCTCAAGTGTGTATTTGCAGGAGCAAGTTAGCTAGGACAAATAAGGCCCTTATGCTTCTCCTTAACTCTTTAGTGTGGTCAAATCTTGCTGCTCCTTTGGCTGTGCCTTTTGGCTCCAAGACTCCAATAAGCTTGGAAGCCCTGCCCCCTAACCTCCCCCACCCCTCCCGCACCCCTATCCCAGCACTGGGCTGAGGCAAGCAGTCTGGTAAGCTGCTATCCAACCAGTCTGTCAAAAGCTGTAAATAAAAGGCCACATATGCACAGTGAAGTAGACTACAAGAATCTAGATTGAATTACAGAAGCCAGTTGTGGAGACAGGGTGGGGGAGTAGCTGAAAGAAAAAAGAGAAGCCTAACTGGCCTTCAAGGAAATATTTTCATTCGAGCACATCGAAACCTTGCTCCCCTAGGTTCCAGTCTGGCCTTTCTCTCAGCCAAGGAGTCACAGTCCCTGAGATTCCTCAGAGTCAAAGCCTTTCCCAGAGGCGACTTATCTTCCAACAGATGTAGATGACAGTCTCTAAGTCCAGCTCACTGTGTGGCTGGTAATAGCAGTGGGACTGCTTGACTAACAGGTAGCAGCAAAGACTATTTCTGTATACCAGTTATACAGTATTTGCTTTAGTTATAATACTAAAGTGAGAGTAAATTGATATTAACTTAAGCAAAAAATTTTAAAGCGGGTGGCTAGAGTCTGGCCTGGGTTCTGAGTATTCAGGAACCTAGGTTCTGTATTATTCAGAGCATGGATTTTGGTATTGACAGGCCTGAGTTCAAATTTCACATAATACTTGCCAGCTGTGGACTTTGGGAAGTTACTCAACTTCACTAAACTTTAGCTTCCTCATTTGTAAAACTATCATATTTTCCCTCAAAGGCTTGAGGTAGAATTAAATAAGATGTCTATAAAGTGCCTGACACTGTAAGTGCTCAGTCATGGTCACTATATCTTTGGCAGATGACCAATGCCGTGCTTTCCCCTCTCCTTTCCCAATTTCCCAGAAAACCTAAAGGTTCCAGGTCCAGGAAACTGGCAGGCAAAATCTGTCAAAAAACAAAAGAAAATGGGAAGAGTCATGTTCCTTTTTTCTCTTCCCAGGGCTAGGACTGACTAGTCATCCTGTGCCAATCATACCCTGGGCTGGCAAGCTGACCCTGGGAGCGTAAGGCTCTCCCAAACTGAAGATACTAATCCATCTCTAGTATTACCTGTCATGGGGCATGCTCCCAGACTGATGGTGCTTCTCCAGGGGCCCCAGATCAGATCCCAGTAGCTGCAGGAAAGAAATAGTCTGATCCCAAGCTGGCAGGATAGGTCTGTCCAGGCTGTCGTCTGCTCATCACAGCTGACTGTGAGGCCTATAGGTTAATAATAGCAACTCTGATGCCAATGGATTAAGACAGCACTGTAGGAGGTGTTTATTTTTACACTCTAGCGTCAGTATCAAGTTCTACTGGTTACTGCCCAAATCTAGGGCAGCTTCCTGCTATAGGAGTGGCCTCAGGCTTCTTCAGGATGCTAAGTTGGATTCTAGAGGAAGCAAGCTTTGTTGAAAACAGTTCACGACTGACAGGGGCAGGGAAGAAGAAAGAGAATAAACAGAATTGTCATATAACTGGCGGTCTTGTCCCAAATCTCTGGGACAAGGTGGACTTCAAGTGAGAGCTGTTGTTTATAGCATTCTCCTGAGTCAGGTAGGCCCTAAACAAGAAATCAAATGTTGATTTGGAAAGGTGTGTATGCGTGCGCACACACACATACTGGTTGCAGTGAAATGATCTGAAAAATATCAACGAAGACTGACACTCAACCAGAAGCTCAGCCTCATCAGTCGCAAGTCCCAGATTAGTGCAGTGAGTGCCAATATTGTTAAGAAAAAGAAAAAAGCCCTCCTGGGAGGGCTTTTTCAAACATATTAGACTGGTCTTTAATTGATCAGGTATATCAATTGCCTTGAAAATTTACTTGGCCAGAGCTTCTTTCCTAGACATGACACAATGGGACAGAAACACAAAGAAACTAGCCCTCACCCAGGCCCAGAAAATTATTCCTGAAAGGCTCTTTATTCCCAAAGCCTAGGGACTAGAGTCCCAGGGACCTTACACTTTGACCATAGGCTCTGGAACTCTTTGTATAGTCTACTCATCTTTCTGAAAGGCAGCTCCTAACACAAATTTCATATTGTCCCATCAGGCAGACAGGGGTGTCAGGATGCTTACAGCTTGACAGCTGGACAGTTGATGTAAACAGACTTAGACTGGCTTACTGAGGGCACAGCAGACTGCTGTGGAATGACAAAAATGTACCACACACCAGGTAGGAATGCTGAAGTACAAAGAAAACAGCCAATGACTCCATCATCTTCCTGCCTGTGGCTGACTCATAACCGCTCGCAGTGACACAACATATCAATTTCTTGAGGAGCCAGGGTGCTGGCAGGAAGGTAGACTGGTGAACCACTCATTCAGTACATTTATTCCCTGTCGTTCAAGGCTTATCCATCCAGTCACCAAAACAACAAAACAGCAGACTCAGAAACAGCAGATTTAATCACTAGAGATACAGGTTTTGATTTCAGCTCCATCTGGAAGCTACCCATGTCTAGGATAGTGGCAGGATGCCCAAGGATAGGAACACCGCTTTCATTCTTGGTGTTTTCTCTGACTTGCTAGGTCATCTAAGGGAGGGTACCTGTCCTCTCAAAGCTCTAGGTTTACTATTGGAAAAGGGGCTAATTGTACCCACCTTCTGGTATTGTGACAAGAAAAAAATTTTTGAACAATTAAAGTCATAGGTAGCAAGAAATGTAAATGCTGTAAATTCTTTGGACCAAAGTATTTCTGAACTATAATGGCTATTCATGCATATAGGTAGAAAACCCTTGCCTTCTGAGTTTTTTCTTCTCCTAGGTCATGTTGAGAAATGAACCCAGTCTGTGCCTGGAAGTGTGGTCCATTTCTTTTAGGACTATAATATCCACCTCTGGTTTGAAGAACAGTTGAAATAGTTAGGAGTCTGCTTCCCTAGACATAAAGCATTATTTTCTACTAATGTATAGAAGATAAAATAGAAATATGCAAGCAAAAAAGAAACACCTCCATTTACCCACCTGCTATATCTATAAACCTAATTATTTGCTACTCCTGGGCCAAGGACATGGATCAGAGGCTTGTATCTCACTGATGCAGCATTCGGTAAGTACTTACAAACTGGACTTAGCCTAAAGGCCTGAGAAAGCAATGTTAATGAAAGGATGCATTCCATTGCCCAGTTAGAACAAAGGCAATACTGTATTTTAAACCCAATAAAGGCCTTCACTCTTTCTAGCCCAGCAATCTCTCAGTATGCAGTTAGTTTGCCAGGTCTCCAGAACTCTTGGAAAGGAGAAATAGAAACCTATTCTTTGTTGATGCTGATGCCTCCTTTTCTGCAAGTGCCTACCCTTGGATTAAAAACAGATGTTTGACATCCCGCAGCCTCTGGTGAGACCTACCCTCCTCCAGCAAACTATATCTGTAAGGGACCCGATAGTAAATACTTAAAGGGGGAATAATGATTATTAAGGCTTTATGGGCCACAAAGTTATGCCACATATTCTTTTTTTTTTTTTAATCAACTCTTTAAAAATGTAAAAACTAATCTCAGTTTGTGGGCTGCATAAAATCACCCGGCTAGGCTATAATTTGCTTACTCCTACTCTAGATCATAAAGGCTGATCTATTCAAAGTCTCTATCTCAAAATTCTGACTTTGCTAGGCCTGCTTAGAGATCCTCTTTCCTATTCCTGCAGGGCTGATGCATATATTTCAGAGGCAGATCCCCTCTCAGGAGCCACTGAGGAATGTGGAGGAAGAATTCTGAGGTTATTTGTATTGGAGATGACAGACTGGTTAATTCCCCTCATATAAAGTGCTTCAAAACCATGTGTGGAATTTAGGTTATTGCATTATCATTCTGGAGTGCAGACTGAGCCATAAACAGTCTTTATCTTTCTATTTCTGCTGAATAATATTATCCTATTTCTCTACCAGGCCTTCCCCAGCTCCCTTACTCCCAGGTTCCAAATCCACACTTGAATTGGCTCAAATCTCAAATCTTTCTCTCTTCCAACCCCTCCCACTTCTATATGTGGTTTGGTTGTGAGTAGCAAGGAAACTATCAACTGTCAGTTGGGTCTGTACATAGTAAATATGGACGAAAGGGATGAGGGTAGTGTGAGCTCATTTTGAGCAAAGACTTAGGGCTGACTGACTCTAGGATTTATCACACTAGTAACAGACTTTGTAAACAGAGATCAAACTGCTACAGAAGTAACCTAAGAACATTGTGCAAAGGGGCGGGAATCACTAGAGTTACATACACCTCCTCACACACCACAGACTAGAAGGAAATTAATGACTTATATCTAAAGACTAATGTTTATAATAACAGTAGCTATAATTTATTATCTATTATTCTATCCACTGTGCTAGATGTTTGTCATAATCGCATTTCTAATCTTCACAATAACCCTGCAAAATAGTTATTATCATCCCTAGTTTGCAGTTGAGGCTCTTGAAGAGATGACTTGATCCAAGATCACAGAGCTAGACCATAGTGGAGTTGCACTTGGAACTCTCGTCTGATTCACTACAAAGTCCTTGCTCTTTCTACTATAATGTACTGCTAATATCCTTGGTGGAGATGAACAGTAAGCAAATGCCTTAATTTAGGTCCTATTTAAACTTTGTTCTAAATATCAGCAATCTATTGTTCTGCTCTTTTCTATAGTCTGAATATTAATGAATGATAAGGTGCTTAAAATCACAAGAGGGACAATTTTGCATGATAGTGATTCAGGTCAAATCCACCTATATTCATATTTAAGCTGGGGCCTTATTTGAGCTAACAGTTGTTTATTCTTTACAACAACAATAAACAGGATTTTAATATATTAAATCTTTGCCTAGTAGTCAAAGAAGTTTCTTTTCAACAATAATATATTTTTGTGTAATCAATGTTATCTTGTAAACAATTTGGTTGAATTGAATTGTAGGTTTCCATTTTGCCAGGCCCCAGATTGTTAGTTGCTAAATATCCATTCTCTTTCAAATTAACAGAACCCTGATGTTCAGGAGGGTACAATGCTGCCCAACTAAAAGTCTACATTTCTACCTTCCTTGGAGGTAGGTGTGGCCATTTGACTACATCATGACTATTTGTGAGACTTCTGGGTAATTTTTTAAAGATGAGCAGGTTGCATCCTTCTTTCTTTCTTCCACCATCCTGAAGCTAGGAAGCTGTGTGATGGCTAGAGCTGCGGTACCATCCATAAAGACGGCCTAGGTATAGCACATAGAAAAAACTGGAAGGAAACTGGGTTTCTAATGGCTGTGGAGCTGCCATACCAGCCCAGAACTGTCACCTCTGGGTTTTTGTTGTAAGAAATTTCATCTTACTTAAGTTACCAGTTTTGGGTTTCTGTTACTCATATCTGTTTCTACCTTATATATCCTACCATATCCCAATCACCAACAAGTCTTAATTCTGTCCGTCCTTCTCTATCCCCAATGCTACTACCCAAGACCAAGGTATGCTTATCAATTGTCTGAGCTGTACCTCAGTCTCTAACCTGGTCTCCCCTCTCGGAGACATCCTTTCAAAATAAAGTCTATTTATATCACCCTCTTGTTTAAACACCCTTCGAATGCTCTTTCCATAAAATCCAAACTCCTAAAAGGTGTACTCTGCCCTTCATAACTTACCTCTCCAGTCTCATCTTTTACCACTCCTACCTTGCCCTACAGTCACACCATCACCTCTGTACTGACTGGAACATGGCCCCTCCATTTGTCGGGCTACCTCTAATCATCATTCAGGTTTTAAATCAAAACATCACAAGTTCAATGGCTTTTCCTAGATAATATTATGTGCCCCGGTTATATATTCCCAAAGCACCTTGCACTTCTTTGTATGTGTTTCATAATTGTTTATTTAGCTTCTAGTGCTAGAAAGCAAGTTCCATGATATATAGGAACCCTGTATATCATTATTTACTATTGGTACAATGTTTGGCATACACAATAGATTAACGTTTTTGAATGAATGAAAATTTCAAGATGGCCGCCAAGCAAGATGTATCAAAATTTGAAATAACTATACTACTTAGTCCACTTCTAGGAAATATATATAAAAGAAATAATATAATAAAAGTACACATATGGATGTTCACTGAAATACAATTTATAAAAGCAAACATTGAAAATAATATTCTAAATGCTCTTTCATCTATGAATTGACCAAATAAATTGAGGTAATCCACATGATAGAAATATTCTACAAAACATAAAAATAATATTGTGTTAGAATAGTTGCTAAGATGAAAGTATGTCCATGATAAAGGTTTTTCTAAATAAAGCAGTTTATAAAGTACAATTCATGGTATGATCCCATTTTTATTTTTTAAAAGTGCATGTGCATTTTCTCCTTTTTATTTACCTATATTTCTATGTTTTCTGGCAATAAATGGGCTGACAGAATCTTTTGGGCCATCTGGGATCCTTGCAGGCCTGAAAGCCTAGGCCTCATGGACCATATTCATCACAGGAGACATGAGGGTCCACTCCTCTACACTCCAAAATAAGATCAATACCTGTACTACAGTAAAAAGTATTAAGTGCCTCACCCTTAAATTAGGGAAATTAAAACAATTAAGATGACAATATTCTTGAAACTGTGCCTGCCCTTTTATGAATAGTTTAGTAAAATAACTAGTCATACCTGAAGAGGGGATATTTTCTTGTATTTTTGTTTATCTTGAATTAGCTAGCACGTAAGTTCACAGGAGGACATAAACCTGATGGTTATCCTTATTCAAGAGAATTAAGAATACACGAATTACATAAGGTTTGAAGAATTATAAAGCAAGGAAGTGTATTATACCTATTTATATACATTTTCTTTTTCTCCCTTGGTTGCACATTAAGAATAGAGACTGTCTTGTTCATCTTTGTACTCGCTCAACCTAGCCTAGAGCCTGGCACATGGCTTAGAATGTTCACTGAATTGTACTAAGAGAGGAACTGAATCCTCACCAAACTAAATTTGAAAAATTTCTTTTTCCAGAGCAGAATTTGATTCATTATAGCTTTGGACATATTTATATATGTTGTTGAGTTCTAGACCTCCTTGTTGGGGTGTGGGGTGCTGAGAGGATAAAGAGATTACAATGCTTGGCTTCTGGAATGTGCAGGGTGAGTATGCCCAGGTACAACTCCTCTCCCAAAATTTCCTTCACCTTGGCACTGAACTCCCTCTACTGCTACTGGGAGCCACAACATGAGAACCAGAACAGCATGTTCCAACCAGAATGACAGACATCTCTCTCTCCCTCTTTCTTCATCTGTCCCCACTTAGCCTCCCCAGTCTTCAACTCTGCCCTGTGGGCAGCTTCCAATGGGGCTGCAGAGCATCTAGGAAAGAATGCAGGATGTGTGTCTAAAAGTCCAGCACTAGCTGAGAAACTTTTTTTCCTAAAAAAGGGCAGTCTATAAAGTTACATAAGACTCAGCTCTCCCCACTGGCAGCTTTTCCAACTCCAGCTGGAGAGATTCCTCAAGCGGTTTAGAGTTTCAGGAAAAGGATTTGGAATTTCCTGACTGGCCAACCTATACTGGAGCATCTCTGAGTAGAGATGGAGAGGTTCCAGGAGAGTCTGTGCTCCTATTGCCCCTCAGTTGTGGTCCCACTGAGCTCCCGTGGGGACAGGAAATAACATGATCCATTTATTTTTAAAATCTGAGAACAAGAACAAGCCTTACTGCCAAAACCAAGCCCAAAGGCATAAGGTTTTTGAGGCCCCACCCAAAGGAGGCAGGACCTAGAGAATACAATAGCCCAACATAGAAGCTTATCAATAGGGGTCTGGAAGGGCTTCCTTCTGTGCTTTAGGCAGATTTATAGAAGAATTTTTTCATGGACCTGAGAATCTTAGGTGCCAAAGTCTTGCCCAAGGACTAGATGAACCAGTCAACAAAAATTAACTGAGCACCTATGAAATGCAGGCATCATATTATGTGAACAAAATAGACCTGGTATCTGCCTTCATGGAGCTTATATTTCACCTGGGGAGACTAAACAAAAATATCAAGTAACTATGACCATACAAAGCGGGCTTTCAGAAGGTGCTGTATTCAAAGGAAAGACAGGTAATCCATAAAAGCCAGCTCTGTCCAGGAAGGCCAATTAGCATATTTATTAATCAGGGACAAGCTTATATATACTGAATTGGTAACCAAAATTATCTATATTTGAACTGAAAACTCTGGCCCTTGAAGAAGTCACTAGAATCTATCAATAATGTGCTCTCAGTTGAGCTCCATTTTTATTCCTATTTATTTTGCTGGAGTTCAGCACCTATTTATATTACACACTTTTATTTAAGGCTCTGGAACTCACTTCTGCTAACAAATTACTGTCCATTATAATAAAGAAATAGAACCCTGATTTGCTCTTTCCAGCTTCAGGCCATTCACTTTTGTTTCTTTCTGGTCAACACAGAAAGCTAAGAAAAGGCTGGAATAGAATTCTGCTCTTAAGGACTAATTCTGTTACACTGGGCAAGTTATTATTATTATTTTTAAATTAATTTATTTAAATTAGTTTCAAGTATACAGTACATTGGTTAGACATCTATATAGTTCATAAAACGATCCCCCCAGGTGCTCCCTCCCTCCCCTGCACTGGGCAAGTTATTTGATCTCCCTCAGCCTGACTTTCTTCACCTGTAAAATGAGGATAATAATACCTCTCTTACAGGGTGGTGGTGAGATAAGAGAAAGAAAACAGCTAGTACAGTGACTGGTATTCAGTGAGGGCTCAGTTAATAGAACTATAATAAATATGAATCAGGAATCTCTTCTTTTCTTGAACCAAAATCTCTCCCATTGTGCTTTTGAGATTGCACTACTGTTCAATTGACCAGTTTACAACAGGGAATCTTGTCACTGTCATCATACCCAGTGCTTTTCTTTTCAGTAGGCATACCACCTCAAATTCTTTAACCTTCATAGCTCTGTTCTTTGTCCTCCTATAAATTGTAAAGTGGCTCTGTCCTAGGTAACATCCCAAGGGAATACACAGAAAGAAAGTTAAAGTAAATCTGCAAGTTTTATGTTAATCAAGAGTTTCCCACCCAGTGAACACATGACTACCTGAATCACTGTCAGCAGAACACACTGAAAGTGAGTCCTCCCCATAAACTCATGGGCTGACAAGATTTTCCTTGAAAGATCTAATTATTTCCAGACATGTATACCATGTGTTGTTGTCCAAGTCTCATAGCTTCTGCTTTAGAAAAGTTTCCCTAGTCTACCTTCTCTTCTAATTTCTATGATCAGCACTCTAATTCTAGGCCTTCCTTCAATACCTCTTTTAAGGGATATTGATTTAATCCTTGGGCAAAGATTCCTAGGGGGCCAAAGAATTAAGACTATTGCTAGAAATATAGTGGTAAAAAAATACATATAATTCTTGTCCTCATGGAGTTTACAATCTAGCAGAGGAAGACAAAAAAATCATACAAATAAAAATATAATTACAAAATGTGATAAATGCCATGAAAAAAAGTACAGAGTATTAAGAAGATCTAATTAAGACTGATTAAGGACTTCATTAAGAGTCAGAGATGGCTTCTTTTGGTAAAATGATGTTTAAGTTGAGCCTTGAAAGGGGAGTTGAAAAGAAGTTAAACAGGTAAATAGTGGGACGACATTCCAGGAAGAGGGCAAGACATGTCTGAAAGCCCTGAGGCAGGGAAGTGGTTACCATCTTAGAAAAACTGAAAGAAAGCCAGTGTGACTGAAGAGGTCTATTATATTTGACAACTCAGAGTTCACTGGTGATCTTGACATAAACAATTTTAGGGAAGTGGTAAAAAATTAAGTTAGACAGAAGAGGGTACAAAAGCAAAGGGAAAATTGAGTAGAAAACATGGTAGTCAATGAAGTTTGGCTGTTAGAATTGAGAAATGTGACAGTACAGGGTGATTCATCAGGGGATTTACTTTCAAATTAATATTTATTTTATCAATTAATATATGTACATGGTTACAAAGTTAAATGGTACTATAAAGTTTATGATGAAAAACTAGCAACCTTCAACTTCATCCCTTTCCACTTCTGTGTTGTTCTCCAGAGACTGCTACTTTCAAATATTTTAATTGCCTCATCTGGTATTTATGTTCATGTTTATAAATAATATGCTTATTTAATTTCTTGACTTTTAAACATTGTCTTTTGACTTCCTATATGGAAGACAAAATCTTAGCATTTTTATACCCACCTTCCCCACAATTTCTGATTAAATTAATATCCAGTGTTTACTATGACTCGGTAAGACTGTAAACCCTTATTATTACTACATAATTTATAATATAATTTTTAATACTTGAGCCTTTTTCAGTTTGTTTAGTTTTCTATCTATTTGTTCCTAATTCTTCCAGAACTCTGCTAGAATTCTCTAGCAGAACTGTAAAAATCCCTCCTGCAATAATTTTCTAAATGGTCAACATGGTTCATTTTTTTCCCCCCTGGAAGATATTCCTTTGGAACTTTCTATTCTCCTGATACATTTTGAACTTACTCCTCTCTGGGCTTACAATACCACTAACATGCTGCGCTTTTCATGATCATCAACCTAGGAATTTCTTTTGCCTTTCTCCTACATTAGTTGCCCTGGGTTGTAGATCCCATGATTTCGTTTTTGTTTACTCTCTCATTTTTGCTGACGCATACTCTGTAGTAGCTTCTTAAGAGAGGATACACAGAAGGAACATTTTTGAAATGAATGTCTGAAAATATATTTTTAAAACTTTCACAGTTAATAATTTGGCTGTGCATAAAATCCTAGGCTAGAATTCCTCTCAGAAATGTGAAAGCATTGCTCCACTGCTTACTAATTAGATTGCATTATTGTTAACTCCAATGTTATTCTGATTCCTGATATTTGTAATTAACTCTATTTTTTTAAATAAAAAAAATGAAGGTTTAGAAAAGAGAGGGATTAAATGATGAAGCAATATCCTCGAGAAGCAGTAGTGACTCCAGAATTTCTATATAGGTTGAACTGAGGAATAGTAAACAGATCAAAAGGGGTGGGTGACAGCGAGTGGCACAGCATCAGAGAATTATCTTGAAGTTCCATTTGTATGGCAATTACTGTTTTGACTCAGAACATAGATTTATTTGGGGTAGCTTAAAAAGTGTCTCACTTAGGTATGATACTCTGCTGTATGGACATAAAAACAGTCTCAAACAGCTTAAACAATAAAGGAAATGTATTAGTCACATATATCATGAAGACCAGAGATAGAGTTACTGCAGGGTAAGTGAATTCAGAGGCTCAACATGTCATTCATATTTTCTATTATTGGGTGACAGGATGGCTGCTACCATATCAACCATTACATCCAGATATGTTAACATTCAGAGGCCAGTGGGGACAGGGTGGATACTTAAATAAATTCTGTTCTGTTTCAATGGGGAAGAGTTGTTGGGTAGGCAACCGACTATGTGTATTTCAGGGCACTAGCATGGCTGAAAAGATAAAGTGGGAGAGTATGCATTCCAGTGCACCAGGGAGGGACAGATTTTTTTTAGGAGCTGGGATATTTTCTTCATTGCAACTGATGAGGAGGGGATGGCTGTAAATATATTTGCAGATTGGTGGTAGGAAGTGAGAGAGTTCAGGTTTGATGGCTTCCTTTTTCTTTTCTGAGGTGTATTAACAAAGTATAAAGAGTATAAAGAGAGCCAAGCTATTAACAAAGTATAAAGAGGATAAAGAGAGGGTCAAAGGCTGAGGAGAATAATGAAGGTATGAAATGTTATAATAAGTGGAGGGACAACTCTATTAGAGAAATACAGTAAGATTGCTGGCCAATCTTACTGTATTTGGGTTGGGTGGTGATGAATTACAGTGATACTAAATTTGCTGGGCTGTACAATTTTCTCCAGCAGTGTTTAGCTGTTTGAGTACAGACATGGAGAAGGTGGGGGGTTATGTTCATTCAGGTGTAGGGTTTTACTAGGTTTAAGCATATTTTTAAAAAAATGCTTGTAAAATCCTAGGATACATTAGATATAAAAAAAGTTCCTCACATTATTCAGGCATGAGAAAGGAGGAAATCTTGTGACAACGTGAATAGATCTTGAGGGCATTATGCTAATTGAAATAAGTCAGAAAAAGAAAGACAAATACTATATCATATTGCTTATATGTAGATTCTAAAAACAAACAAACTTAGAGAAACAGAGAGTAGAACGGTAGTTTCCAGAAGCTGGGGGGTTAGATAAATGGTGATATATTGGTCAAAGGATACAAATTTCCACTTATAAGATGACTAAGTTCTAGGGGGTCTAATATACAGCATATGATTATGGTTAACAATACTGTGTTATATACTTGAAAGTTGCTAAGAGAGTAGACCTTAAATGTTTTCACCACAAAAAAGAAATGGTAATTATGTGAAGTGATGGAGGTTTAACTAACTCTATTGTGGTAATAATTTTCCAATATATAAATCTATTAAATCAACACATTCTACACCTTATATTTATACAATGTTATATGTCAATTATATCTCAACAAAGTTAGAAAAAAAGAGGTAAACTCCTTAGAGAGATCTTTACCCGAAAGCCCCACATTCAGGATATAGATTCCTAGAGTATTTACTGAAATAAGGAGTACTGAAATCACAAAATAAAACCAAAGATTTGACCATATAGAAATTGTAAAATATTCTATTAAAAACTTCTCTATCCAAAGTTTGAAATTCTCTATTCTCTACTACACATTCTCATAATTCAATAAAAAGTCATGGTTGTCTTTCATTCTTATGAAATTAATGATCCTTGGTAACTATTATCACCACTTGGTTGTCAGAAGGGACTCATAAATGCATAATGGGGCAGGTGGTCCTGTGTCCAGGCCTCCCTTCTCCAAGCATTATCATTAGGGATGAATAATCTAAAAATATTGTAGGTTGCTGTGTTGAAAGTCAGGCAAAGCAAGTTATATAAACCAGTCTGTAAACTTAAATAAATACTATACTATCTAAGAAGTAAACTACAGATGTAAATATAAAGAGAATAATATTTTAAAGAAGTAGAATAGCTCTTACAAAACCAAGTAAGAGATATCCTTCAAAGTAGTGACCTTGGGAGCCTTAATTCATCCCAATAGTGCTTCTATTCAAAACATTTCTAGAACTCCTCTTTTGGAACTGCGAAAATCCCAGCTAAAGAACTCACAAAATTGTGAGGCATAATTTACTTTTGTTTTAAGCCACGAAGTTTTAGGGTGGTTGATTATACAGTAATACATGTGAGAAAGAAATGTTTAAATCACTATGCTTTGAGGGATATTTAAAAGGAAATGATTAGCCTTACAGAAAAACTAGCTATGCTGAACTCTCAAAGGATATGTTGGTTTGGATAACAAAGTTTGGCTGCATCCTTAAATAAAAAAAAATACAACACTTCAATAAAACAAGAAAAGAATATTTTATTAGAGAAACAACTCTAAGATGAATGGGATCAGCTGTAGGTCTCCAACTTTCTCCTCTAGGATTTTTGCTTTTTGCTGTGGGGTCACCTAGACCCTATCTATGCTGACTTTAGCAATACTCTGCTCTCCTTTTTTCCTTTACCTGACCATGGATAAAAATAACTTTATTTTTCCCTGAGTACACTAAATATAAGACTGTATTTTCTTTTTTAAAAAAAAATTATACAAGAAAAGAAAGAAAAAAGTATAAAAACAGATAAACAAGTTAAATGTAGATTTTAGGATAATAAGATAAACAAGTTAATACAGACTGGATCCTAAGATAACAAATCCTAGCCACGAGTTAGCTAGCCCTGTTTTTCTCTTCACCCAGTTACCAATCCATTGTCCTTGACTGCGAGGACCTCATACAAGAAGTCAAAAACAACACTGACATTTCAGAGCTCACTGTCTCATCTTCCTGGAGAAGATAAAAGACTATCTTATTAAACCAAGAATTCCAGAGAACAGAGGTTTTCTTCTTTAATTATTAAAATTAATTTAAAAAAACACTTTATTTAGGCAAAACTTTTAAAACGTATACTTTTATCATCATCTACTATTGTTTTCTATGTGGCATATAGGCTATAACAACTTTTTCTTGATGACTCACTATTAATGCTAATTAATATACTAGGCTAAAATACAGGTTTGTTCTCAATGTCTATTACGTACTTGCATACCAAATCCTCAAACCCATAAGACTGTGTGTTAAGAGGAAATATGGTTCACTTTTGCCATTTCTATTCAACAGAGTACTGGAAATCCTTGCCAGAGCAATTAGGCAAGAAAAAGAAATAATGGCATCTGCATCTCCGCAGATGACATTTAGAAAACTCTAAAGGTTTCCTCCAAAACTGTTAGAACTAATCAATGAATCTGGCAAAGTTATAAGACACAAAATCAACATATAAAAATAAGTTGTGTTTCTATGCACTAACAATAAACAATCTGAAAAGGAAATTAAGAAAACAATTCCTTTACAATAACATAAAAAAAGGATACTTAGGAATAAACTCAACCAAAGAAGTTAAAGACTTATACACTGAAAATTACAAAATGTTGCTGGAAGAAATTAAAGAAGACACAAATAAATGGAAAGATATCTTGTGTTTACGGATTGTAAGACAATATTGTTAAGATGCCAATATCCGCAATATACAACACAGATATGGACATTATGCTAGATGAAATAAGCTAATCACAAAAGGGAGATACTACCTGATTCCATTTATATGAGGTATCTAAAATAGTGATATTCATGAATCAAAGGGTGGAATGGTAGTTGCCAGGAAATGGGGGAGAAGAAAGTGAGTAGTTGCTGTTCAGTGAGTATAAAGTTTCTGTCAACCAAGATGAACAAACACTAGAGATCTGCTGTGTAAGTGTACCGATAGTCAACATATTGCACACTTAAAAATTTGTTGAGGGTAGATCTCATGTTATGTGTTCTTTCAATAACAACAACAGTAGCAACAACAAATATGTCAATGCTACCCAAAGCAATCTACAGATTTTATGAAATCTCTTTCAAAATCCTAATGACATATTTTTTTTTTTTTTGCAGAAATGGAAAACTCCATCCTAAAATTCAGATGGAAACTTAAGGGATCTTGAATAGTCAAAACAATCTTGAAAAAGAAAAACAAAGTTGGAAGACTCACATTTCCTTATTTCTAATATTATTACAAAGCTGCAGTAATCAAGAGTATGGTACCAACACAAAGACAGACTTATAGACCCAAGAAATAAACCTTGGCATACCTGGTCAAATGATTTTCAGCAAGAATGCCAAGCTTATTTAATGAGGAAAGGACAGTCTTTTCAACAAATGGTGGTGAGAAAACTGATGTCCATATGCAAAAGAATGAAGTTAGGCCTTTATCTAGCATTATATATGTAAATGAACTCAAAATGGACCAAAGACCTAACAATAAGAGATAAAACTATATAAGAAAACATAGGAGAAAGGCAATAATTTCTTGGATATAACACCAAAAGCACAAGCAATAAAAGAAAAAATTGGTAAAGTGGTCTTCATCACAATTTAAAACTTTTGTGCATGAAAGGACTATCAAAAGAGTGAAAAGGCAACCCATGGAATGGATGAATATATTTGCAAATCACATATTTGAAAAGGGACTTCTACCCAAAATTCATAAAGAACTCCTACAACTCAACAATGGAAAGACATATAAATCCAATTTAAAAACAGGCAAAGGATTTCAATAGACTTTTCTCCAAAGGAGGTATAAAAGTGGCCAATAAGCATGAAAAGATGCTGAACATCACTAGTCATTAGAGATACGTAAATCAAAACCACAATGAGACACTACTTTATAACCATTAGGATGACTATTATTAAAAAAAATAATAAGTGTTGGCAAAGATGTGGGAAAATTGGAACTCTTTATATTGCTGTGGGAATGTAAAATGGTACAGTCACTGTAAACAACAGTACGGCAGTTGCTCAGAAAATCAAGTACTGAATTACCATACAATCAAGCAATTCCATTTCTAGGCACATACATATCCAAAGGAATTAAAAGCAGAAGCTCAAACAGATACTTATATATCCATGTTCATAGCAGCATTATTCACAATAGCCAAAATGTAGAAGCAACTCAAGTATCCATCGATGGATGAATGGATAAACAGAAGGTGGTGTACATACAATGAACGTATTCATATCTAAAAAGGAAGGAAATTCAAATATAAGCTACAACATGGATGAATCTTGAAGACATTATGTTAAATGAAATAGGCCAGTCACAAAGAGATAAATATTGTATGATTCAACTTATATGAAGTACCCAGAGTAGTCAAATTCATGGAGAAAGAAAATAACATGGTGGTTGCCAGGGACTTAAGGGAAGAGGGAATGAGGAATTATTGTTTAATGGGTATGGGGTTTTAGTTTGAGATGAAAAAGTTATGGAGATGGTTGATGGTGGTGGTTGGACAACAAAGTGAATGCACTTAACACCATTGAACTGTACATTTGAGAATCGTTAAAATGGTAAATTTTATGTAATGTCTATTTTACCACACACAGAAAAAGAGTAACTGTGGCAAAAGAGAGGTTCCGAGTAATATTTTTTTTTTAGAATCTACCTAGCAATTCCCCCCACCCCCACCCATGGACATCTCTCTCAGAGCAATGTTGATATCTGGCCACTCAAAATAATACACTCATTTTGCATGATGAACTCAACTGACAGGAACTACAATTATCATATGCCAATGTCTGTGTGGGTGTTTTTTAGGTAACCTCAGCACTGTCCAATCGGACTTTCTCTACAGAGCCTGATCTTACCCTAACATGCAGTGAGCCATCTCAGTCAAGTGACTTTTGATAGGGTGCTCAGTCATTGAGTATGAGTAACAGAAGAAAATAGTGAGTTATTGTCCTTAATTTGCAGAGAGAAAATTAGAACTCATAAGCCTCCCCATGAACTAAGGTTGCCAGATTTAACAAATAAAAATACAAGACACTCTGTTGTTTATCTGAAATTCAAATTTAACTTGGCATCTGGCAACACTTGGAAGTATTGGAGGTTGAAGAGAAAACAAATAAAACAATTCAGAGTATTTCTGGGGTTACTGAGGTCTCAACAGGAAGCCTATACAGGGAAAAGTATAAAAGCTCATTAAAAATGTACTAACAATAATCTAAACAGCATGGTATCGGCAGAAAAACAGACAAACAGATCAATGGAACAGAACTGACCTTGGACCCACATATATATGGGAAATTAATTTTTGACAAAGGAGCCAAAAACATTCAACAGAAAAAAGAAAGCCTCTTCAATAAGTGGTGCTGGGAAAACCAGAAAGCCACATGCCAAAGAATGAAACTAGACCTCTATCTGCCACCACACACCAAAATTAACTCAAAACGAATCAAAGACGTAAATATAAGACCTGAAACAATAAATTGCATAGAAAAAAACATAGGTACTAAACTCATGATCCTTGGTTTTAGGGAGGATTTTATGAATTTGACCTTAAAGGCAAGGGAGGTAAAAGCAAAAATAAATGAATGGGACTATATTAAACTAAAAAGCTTCTGTACAACAAAAGAAACCACCAACAAAACAAAGAAGCAACCGATTGAATTGTATAAGATATTTGCAAATAACACCTCTGAAAAGGGGCTAATATCCAAAATATATAAAGAGCTCATACAACTCAACAACAACAACAAAGGATCTAATTAAAAAATGGGCAGAGGACCTGAACAGACACTTCTCCCAAGAAGACATAAAAACGACCAACAGACATATGAAAAGATGATCGACTTCACTACCTATTAGGGAAATGCAAATCAAAACCACAATGAGATACCACCGCACACCTGTTAGAATGACTATCAGCACTGTCAAGACAAGTAATAAGGGCTGGAGAGGTTGTTGGGAAAAAAGACAAGTAATAAGGGTTGGAGAGGTTGTTGGGAAAAAAGAACCCTCATATATTGCTGGTGGGAATGTACATTGGTACAGCCACAATGGAAAACAGTATGGCGGTTCCTCAAAAAATTGAGAATAGAATTACCATATGACCCAGCAATCCCTCTTCTGGATATCTACCCAAAAGATTTGAAAACATTTATCCATAAAGATATATGTACCCCGAAGTTCACTGCCACATTATTCATGGTGGCCAAGCCATGGAAACAACCAAAATATCTTTAATAGATGACTGGATAAAGAAGATGTGGTACATATATACAATGGAATATTACTCAGCCATTAGAAAAGATTAAACACTGCTATTTGAGACAATATGGATGGTTTTTGAGATTAAAATGATAAGTGGAATAAGTCAGACAGAAAAAGTTGAGAAACATATGATTTCACTTATATATGTGTTATAAAACTGAAAGCAACAAATGAACAAGACAAACAAAAACTCATATACAGAAAACAGTACAGTTGTTACCAGAGGGAAAGAGCAGCGGGAGGTACATAAGAGTAATGGGGGTCATATATATGGTACTATCAAATTATACACTTGAAACCCATATGATTTTATTAACCAATGTCACCTCAATAAATTAAATTTAAAAAATCAAGCTTTGAAAAAAAATAACACATGGAATCTAAGAAGAAATCTCAAGAGAAATTTTAAAATATTCTGAAGTAAATGAAAATTAAAACACAACTTATCAAAATTTGTGGGATGCAATGAAAGCAGTGGTTAGAGAAAAATTTATAGCATTGAATGCATATATCAGAAAAGAAAAAAGGTCAAAGATCAATAATCTAAGTTTCCACTTTAGGAAACTAGGAAAATAAGAGTAATTTAAAACTGACATAAGAAAAAGAATAATAAAAATTAGAGCAGAAATTCATGAAACTGAAAACAGGAAACCATTAGAGAAAATCAACAAAATCGAAAGCTGGTCCTTTGGAAATATCAATAAAATCGATAAGCCTCTAGCCAGGCTAACTAAAGTTTACTAGCCCCTGGGATGGGAACCAGATGTTTGCATCCTATTATCAATCAAGATCAACTAACTACCTATGCTAGACAAGGAGACAAAATTCTAACATCATTTCCTTTCTTTTATCCATTCTATAAATTAAAAAAATAACATTACTGATGAGCATCTACTATGTGCCAGACACTGTTTTAAGTGCATAGGACATAACAGTGAACAACAAACACAATAAACTATGTAGTACATTGGAAGGTAGTAAAAGAAGAAAAATATAGAGCAGGTTAAGAGTTATGAGTATTTTTTATTTTCTTATGAATGTTTATATGTACATATGTACATATGTAAAGCAAGTATTTTTATTTTCTTCCCTCTCTTATCCCCTTATTGTCTAACATAAGATGTATTAATTATGTTTTAATTATTAGTTAAGTTTACATCTCTCTCTTTTTTTTAACGCCTATAGCACCTGGTATTCCTAGGTGGTCTCCAATCCAAGTACTAACTAGGCCCGACCCTGCTTAGCTTCTGAGATCAGACAAGATCAGGCACATTCAGGGTGGCATGGCTATAAACTAAGTTTACATCTCAGAATTTAAATTATAGGATACTAAGAAGAGTGAACAACACCCGAGGACTGCATCATCTTTGGGGACACCGTTGGCACAACTTTGGTTATATGCAGGATAACAAGATCATGTTAGGTGGAAGTATGATTTTGCTATTGTTTTTATTTGGAGATTAAGTATGGTTTAAGGAAATATGTATGACTGCCAAATTGACAAGAACAAACTGTAATGATTAGTTTTATGTGTCAGCTTGTCTAGGCCATGGTACAAAGTTATTCAATCAAACACTAATCTAAGCATTCCTGTGAAGATATTTTGTAGATACAGTTAACATCTATAATCAGTCATCTTTCAGGAAAAAGGATTACACTCTATAATCTGGGTGGGTCCCATATAATTAGTTGAAAGGTCTTAAAAGCAGAATTGAGGTTTCCCTGAGGAAGAAATTCTATCTGTAGACTTCAACATCAGCTCCTCCCAAGAGTTTCCAGTTTGCCAGCCTGCCCAATGAATTAGGACTTGCCTAGCCAGCACCCCACAATCATGTAAACCAATTCCTAGCAATAAATGTGTGCATGTGTGTGTCTGTGTGTATACACACACTACTGAAATAAAAAGTACTGGTCTCCAGACTACATGCCCATCCTTAATCCAACTCAGGAGCCTCTCCCTGCTTATGTTTCTATGATCCAAGACTAAAAAAATAGGTCAGAAGGTAGGAAAAAGAGAAAGTGAAGAGGGATAAATCAAAGCTAGAAATGGATGAGAACATACCCAGACTCCTGTTAGGCAGCAGACCTGGCCTCAGAAGGGGACCTTAAACACTTAACATAAAAATCAGAGACTCTACGGCCATGCCACCCTGAACATGCTTGATCTCAGATCTTGGAAGCTAAGCAGGGTCAGGCCTGGTTAGTACTCAAATGGGAGACCACCTAGGAATACCAGATGCTATAGGCATTAAAAACAATAACAACAACAAAAACAGAGGAAATTAGATTTTGGCCTGGTTCAAACAAAAGAGAAACAATGGTGTTTAATGCCCTATGACCATACAGCAGGAATGGCACAGGTAACAAAATACCAGGGACAGTGGTAGGATCTCTCTTCCTTTCTGTAAACCATATCACCGCCTCCAAAGGAACTCCAATCACTATTTTCATCTAAAAGGTGACATGCACTCTGAGCACCAGTTACAATAATGTTACTTACTACTAGTCAGGTAACTACTTCTTAGCTTTTAAATTCCCACAGCTGTCCAGCCATTGTTTTATCATTCAGTAATATTATCTACTTCCCCAAGGAATCTGGGCTAAAACTGAGGTCTCTGAATCCTGTCTTACTTTCAGGAAACTGAATCTATTTAACTCATCCTAGAAATCAATAAAAACAGGTTTCAGGCTTTGTTCTTTGACAATTTTGTCTTTAAAAAGTTCATGTTGTTTATTACTGACATTGTTCATGTAGCCATAAACTCTGTCAGACTCTGGTCTACAAAGGTACAAATGGCCCATATGGCCTGATTATAGTAGAGTAGTATTTAGAAATCTTTGATATCTCTCACACTAGGCCTGCCTGCGATAATCTATCCCTCCAGTCTCTGAGATGATGGGTTGAGGTAGGGGTGGTTCAGTTTGGGTATCCAGAAGCTAAAGGGTAAAATAACTGAGGTTTTTCATTCCTCCAACCTGCCTAAGGCACCTGCTGACCAGCTACACTGAGTCAACTTTAAAGGCTGTGGCTGGCCTCCAGAATTCTTCCCCAGAGGGAGCAGTTAGTCTCTAGGGCAAGAGGAGCAGTTTACCCTGGCAAAGCTCTTTCAAGATTATCTGAGCAGCCTCTAAGGCACAAACCAATACAAATCTCTACATCTCCAGCCCTGACTTGTTTTGTAAACAGAACTTAAGTGGAAAACCGCTGGCGCATAGAAACTCATATTATGAATTAAAGAGTGAATATATTCAGTTTTATGCTCCCTATATGAGCACTGTAAGTAATTTCCCCCGTGCTTTTCTTTTTTCTCCCCTTCATGTATTTAGTGACATATTTCCCACTAAAGCACTCTGCCTCACAGCCTCCGCATTGGGCTCATTCATTCTTTCATCCACCCATGAAATATTTACTAAATGCTACTGTACGTCAGACACTATCCTGGGCGCGGGGGATACAAATAAATAGTGTAAGGTCCTTGCATCCAGGGCAGTCTCCCAGTGTCCACAGGGCCAGGTTGGCAGTCCCAAGCCAGTCCTGGACAACGGGATCACGGTGCCCTTCGCAGCAGGTATTGCTGTGGCAGGGCGCTGGCCAACTGCCAGACCAAAGGTTTTCCCAAGGTAAAACTGGATGTGAGAGATCTCAACTCGGCTGGGGCTGATATCAGTCTGGGAACCAGGGACCAAAGGGACAAGAGGGCGCAGAGAACCCGGCTGGGACTAGCTGTGCGGAGACCCCCGTGGCTGTCACCTGGCTGGATGCTGGGCCTTCGCGCTCTCCTAGGGCCGTCACAGATGGGAGTACAGCGGTGACTACTGGGCACATAAAAGGGTGTCTCCGAAGGGACAGTTTGAGGAGACGGTTGGGGCGGATCCTGGGTGACGCCCAAAGGGATGGGTGGTCCTGAGTTTGAGGGTCCACTGGATGGTAAAACTGAAGGGTTAGGAAGGTGACTGAGGATAAAGTGGGTTCAGGAGGTCGAAGCATATCGGAAGGATGGAGCTGAGGGAACGAGAGGAAAGAGCTAAAGGAAGGGCGGGGGTGTCGAGTGCTGGATAGGTGGAAGGAAGACCTTCTCCTAAGGGATCATTCGAAACATGAGGATAAAGGGTCTTCCAGACCCCGCCGCGCCCCGAACAGGAGTCCCCACCTGGTTTCTCGCCTAAGCGCGGTCCTTCAGCAGCGGCGGCAGCGGCGTCTCGCGCCCTCCAGGTGTCGTGTTGCAGCCGAGACAGGCCGGCGTCCCCCTCCTCTCCAGACGGGTTGGTAACGCCCGGTCCCCCCTGCAGCCGTGGCGCGATGGTCCAATCTGGGATGCCCTCTTGCTGCCCCTCCGGACCGCGCGTTGGTTGGGCCGGCTGGGCTCGTTGTGCTCACCCACCGCCCTAACTCCGGCTGCGATGTGCGCAGCGAGTCACGCGCAGTGCTTTCCGGCGAGGGGAGCGGCGAGGTTACGGCTGTGGCCCCGCCTTCTGCGGCCTGCGCCCCGCGCCCCGCGCCCCGCCCCTTGGGGTGGTGTCCCGCGAAGGGCAGCTCGGGTGCTCTGCAACCGAGAATCCTGGGCCGCAGGCCTACTGGCTTGGAAGGCAGGTGCATTTGATTGCCCATCTTCGCCTAAAACCCCGATTATGAACCCTGACACCCCCAGTAGAACCTCTTGAGGAATTAGAAAAAGAGCAAAACTAAGGCTTGACCTCAGTCGAGACCGATTGAATCAGTCACCCTGAGACCGATTGAATCAGTCACTAGGGTGGTGCCCAGGCTTTGATATTTTTAAAAAGCACCCCACCCATAACCCGGGTTAAGAAGTCCTGGTAAAACCTGGAACTGACAAAGACTCCTTTGACCAAAACTTTAATCAGGCTTGTTTGAGTTCTCTGCTGGACTAGGCTTGACCTTGGCCTTTCCTCTTTGGCCTTGTAGAACCCAGTTTGAGCAAGAATCCTGTTAAGTCAGTTTAATGAAATTCCCCCATCTTTGGTATCTGACCATCCTCCCTATCTTATTACCCTGGCCTAACTTCAGCAAGAATTTGTTGAGCGGGTCTAGCAAGAATCCCCCTTATCCCTGATGTTTCCCTCTAGTAATTGCTATGTGTGTCCCTCCAAAATTCATTTGTTGAAATTCTACCCACCAGAGGTGATAGTATTAGTAGATAGGGCATTTGGGAGGTGATTAAGTCATGAGGGTAGAGCCCGCATTAATTGGGGTAGTGCTGTTATAGCCCTTCTCACAGAGCTCCCTGGCCCAAATCCTCCAGGTTAGGTAGGATACAAGAAGTCTGTCTACTCTGCTCCCTGATCTCAGGATTCCAGCCTCCAGAACTGTGAGAAATAAATTTCCAAATTATATAATTCTATTAACCAATGTTACCCCAATAAACTTAAAAAAATAAAAATAAATTTCCATTGCTTGTAAACTACCAGGTCTGTGGTATTATAGTAGACAAGACTAATTTTCCATCCACTGACTCTGATCACTGCTCCATAGCTATAAATCTCAACTTATCTGAGTTGAGCTCAATCTCTCCCCCACTGCAAGACCCATTGCAGTCGTCCCTATACCTATTACGATGGTCCCCCCTTAAATAAAGTCTGCCTTATTATCTTTAACAAGTGTCATAAATAATTTTTTAACATCACTCATACACTTCCTGCTCCTTATAGCAGACAGGGTGTGTGTGTGTGGAGCAGGGGGACATTGAGGATCACACTGTTTCCTTCTTTTAGTTAGGGGAAGGCAGTCATTCAGCAAATAGTTATTAGAAGCCCACCAGGCTCTACGTTCCATGAAAGAGAGGCTGAGACCTTGTGCTTTAGGCAATTACCAGCTGTTGGGTCACAATTAAGAAAGCAGGTAAATGTCATACTGTGTAATACATCCTCAGGCTTCACAGAAGTGATGTGAGATGAGTTTAGAAAAATGAGGAGATTAAGAGTATGGGGAAATCAGCATGTGCAAAAAAATAGGGGCAAAATAATTGATATGATGAAGGTGTGGGATGCAATGGAGAGAGCATAGCAGACATGGTCAGAGGTGTAATAATGAAGAGCCTCCTGTGACCTACTAAGGAGTTGAGACTCACCTGTAAGCAGTGGAGAAATACTGAGGGGCTTTCTGCAGAGCAGAAATGGCAAATCAAATACAAATTTTAGAAATAAAATTCTGAGGGCTAGGACTGCCATCAGGGGGACCAATGAAAAGCCACCTTATTGTATGGTTAAATGGTCCAAGGAAGAGACTTATTCCAAAATCGGTCAATTAGCACCCCTTCCCTGATAATTTGGAATTATGAAAAGAACTACATCCTTACTCATGGTTGGACTTATAATGGAAATTTGAGAACTGTGCGACTATCTTTTACTTACCAATGGCCTGAGTAGCTAAGAAGGAACAATCTGTTGCATAGGGAGGAGCCAAGTCTATACACAGAGAGACTACTGCCCAGCTTCTGAGGCCTTTAAGCTTGATTCCTGCCCTGGGTAGATGACATATCCTTCTATCCATTCATATAGATTCTTTCATTCAGCAAGTGTGGGTTACTTCCTGTTACTTGTGTTAAGAGATAATTTTCAAAAAAGGTAAAATCATGAATCTTATAAAAATATAAAATAAATATTAAACTCACTTGTTAATAAGGGAAATAAGATATTAAAAGCAGTTCAAATGAGAATGTAAGTGTTAGACATGTATATACTCTACTAGACAAAATTAATTTGCATCCCCAGGAACTGGAATCTATTCAGTTATGGGCAGACACATTTTACAGTATTACCAGTATTTGAATAGATTTGCATTTTAGAAATCTCACTCTACTCAGACTGTGAATATTGAATTGGGGAGGTAAAGAGATCAGTTAGGAGACTCTGTGGTAATTGTGATGAGAAGTGAGAGTCTGAATTAGGACAGTGGCTGAGGGGTTAAATTGGAGGAGGTAGATTCAAGAGAGATTTAGGGTATAGAAATCAACATGACTTAATTAAATGTCTCTTTGGGAGTGGGATGTAGGGTAGAATAGAATGAATATTCTAGGGTGACTCCCAGACTCCTCAAATGCTGAGTCTTTTCCAAAACTCTGTGCACATATCTTAGAAGATTGGGGGCTAGAATTGCAGGGAAATGTTGGGATGAGGATAATGTGCCCTTGTTTCTCTATTTCTGGCAGTAGTGAATAAAGTTATTTCCCCCACAAGTTCTTAAAGAAAAAGGTGCAGGGTGAACCAGATAGTCCTGTGGTCTCTCCCTGTTCCCAAGAGGATATGGATGAGGAACAAGTGTAAATATGGCCTATGCAATCTGGAATTGCCCCTTTTTGCTATTAGCTGCTATTCAATCTCGCTCAAATAAAAAAATTTCCTCACTGAACTCAACTTTGGAAAGCCCCTCATGGGGCTCTCTCCTGGAATAAAACTTTAACAATTAAGATGTGCAGACTAATGAAACAATTTTTAAACTTCAAACCTTAAAATTAAGGCTTTTCCCATTTCTCAGCTTGGCCCTATTGCAGGTGGCCATGTTCAGTGGGAAATGGGGTTGGGGCTTAGTAGAAGTTTATTTTTCCTACTTATCTCTTCATCCATCCCCAGCTTGCTGGCCCTCTTTCTCCAGTGTTTGAGCAGGGTGGAAGGAGAAGAGATGAGGGAGGTTTCTATTCAACTAACAGTCACAAACTAATTGTAGTGCTTGGCAGGTAGCCAAAGCTGACTCTTTCTCAAGAAGCCCTGTTGTAGGTTTTTCAGAGATCCCTTCCCTGTTGGTGGAGATATATCTCCTACACCTAGTCACTTTAGGTGAATTCAGCTCTTCTAGCAGGTCACTTACAACTCCTAGGCAATCTCTAGGCATTTGAAAAATCAACTTTATTGAGGTATAATTGACATACAATAAAATGAAGATTTTAAATATACAGTTTGATATGTTTTGACAAATGTATACACCCATGTAAACACCTCCAAATCAAGATCTAGAAAATTTACCTCATGCCCCTTCTCAGGCAATCAATCCACTCTCAGGCAACCTTCTATCTAATTAGAAATCTGTAGGTATTTGATAGCGTATCTCATGTTTCCTTCTGCTGAGGTTTCCTCAACCTTTTAGATGGTATCTCTGACAAGATAAAGAAACCCTACTAGGTCTCTTATGTGGCCCATATCTGGTCCATGAGGAGCACCCATGCATCCCTTGTCCTGCAAAAACAATGGGAATACAGGCCAATCTCACCACAGCCACCTTGTCTTGCTCTGCCAGAGAACATAGTTGTTCTCTCGCTTTTTCCATTTTCCAGTTATGAGTCAACTATGAGTTATCTGTGTTCCCCAAACACATTAATCATATCAATCTCTCCAAGCAATTTCCTTAAAACCCTCTCAACTTGAACTGAACTGCACAGGGGGAGGGGAATAACTCAAAGCCCACCTACAATTCTAAAGATCCCTTTCCAATGTCTGATTTTCTGGCCCTTTTCTCAGGGTGGGTGAAGTAACTGAGTTGAATACTTGTTTTTCACACCGCCATTTTTGCAAGTCTTGCATGGCCATCTCACATCTCACTTTGAAATGTGGCATCTGTTATCTTAGACCCTCAGCAGAGAATGACACTCAAATCTTCCAAATGCATATAAATTGCTGGAAGATAATGCTGATTATTCAGGGGTTTTGGTGGATATTATTGTTCCAAATTGTATTTTTACAAATACCTTAAATGGGTGACCACGAGTGACCATGTTTCATGAAAAAAAGACCTCTGTAGTATAACTGGAAACTAGGTACCAAAAGATAAAATTCATTTAGAAAGGACAAGGTAAGAGGTAAGTTCAGGACAAATAAAAGGTAGTAGTAGATTTCATTCATTTACTCAGTTATTGAAAAAACATTAATAATCTAAGTGCTAGTCATCTGCTGGGTAATAGGAATACAAAAACGAAATAAAGTTCTTGTCCTTAAGGACACAGATCATCATAGACTAACAGAGAAGACAGAGATGTAAACAACAATTAAAACAATTGTGTGAGTAATAATACATTCAACTCTTGAGAACTAAAAATAAATGTGCAAGGAAGAGGCACCAAACTCAAGAGCAGGAGTTTGGATGTCAGTGAAGTCTCCCAGAGTAAGCAACCAAAGCTGAAAGTGAAGAGTAGATAGACATTAGCTAGCAAAGGAGGAAGGAGTATTCTAAAAGGAGAGAACAGAAAGGGCCGCTGCATAAAGTCTTCTGAAGATAATGGAACCTTTGAGGAATTGTGGATGAGCTTGGTTTAGCAGAAATGAGGGTACAGTGTATATGTATCAGAAAGTGGTGATGAAGCTGGAGAAGTAGGCAGCACTAAGGTAGGAAAGCTATAATGAGTCACTAAAGGATTTTTTAATTTAATTATTAGTTCCAAGTATATAGTATATTAGTTAGACATTTATATAGTTTATATGACGATCTAATTGCTCTTTCTTTTCTCTGGCTCTCCACCTAGTCATTACATTAATGCTAACTGCATTCCCTATGCTGTGCTCCCCATCTCCATGACCATCTATCAACTACTAATTTGTATTTCTTTAACCCTTCACCTCATTTTCCCAGTCCCCCAACCCCTCTCCTCTCTGGCCATCCCCAGATTGTCTTCTATATTTGTGAGTCTGTTTTTGATTAGTTTGTTCTTTTTGTCTCTTAGATTCCACATATAAGTGAAATCATATGGTATTTATCTTTCTCCGATTTATTTCACTCAGCATAACCTCTACGTCCATCCATGTTGTTGTAAATGGTAGGATTTCATTTTTTCAATGGCCGAGTAATATTCCATTGTATATATGAACCATACTTCTTTATCCAATCATCTATTGATAAGCATTTAGGTTGCTTCCATATCTTGATTGTTGTAAATTGTGCTGCCATGAACATAGGGGTGCATAGATCTTTATGAATTATTGTTTTGTTTTCTTTAGATAAATACCCAGAGTTGCTGGGTCAAAAGGTATATCCATTTTTAATTTTTTGAGAAACCTCCAGACTGTTTTCCATAGTGGCCATACCAATTTGCAATTCCACCAATAGTGTATGAGAGTTCTCTTTTCTCCACATCCTTGTCAACACTTGTTTTTCTTTGATTTATTGATGAAAGCCATTCTGACAGGTGTGAGGTGATAGCTCATCATGGTTTTTATATGCATTTCTCTGATGAGAGTTATTAAAAGATTTTAAACTGGCACATAACATGCATGACATGATCTGATTTGTACTTTTGAAAGATCATTCTCTGTGGTTTGGATAATGTATTGAAAAGAAGCAGAAAGAGGCAGGGAGGACAGAGAGGAGGATGTTGCCATAATCTTGGCAAGAAATGACGAAAGCAATAGGCCTGGGGATGAACAGGAAAGGAAAGATTTAAAGCCATTTCTAAGACACAATAAATGGCATTTTGTAACAAAATGGATTATATTAGAAGAACAGAAGGGAGGAGTCCAGAAAGACTTCCAGGATCTGGTTTGAGATATTTGTTGGGTGGTGGTGCTATTTAGAGAAACAAGAAAAATAGGCAGAGCAGCAGATTCCAAATCTCTCATTTCATTTGTTCATTAATTCAACAGACATTTATTAAAAGCCCATTATATGCTATGAATAGACAAGTAAATCAGTGATTAAAATGCTCTGTTATGTCACTAACAGAGGTGTGCACAGGGGAGCAACTGAACAAGTCTATAAGTCACAGGTGTATAAGTCACATTGAGGAATTAGAGAAGCATCTTGGAGGATAAATTGCCTAATCTGAGCTTTATTAAAAAATCAAGATAAAATTCAAATAACATAAAATTAAGCATTTTAAAGTGTACAATTCAGTGGCCTTAGTACATTCATAATGTTGTTCAATCATCACCTCTATCTAGTTCCAACTATTCTGAGTTTTGAAGGATGACTAGGAGTTTGCTAGATGAAGAAGGGGGTGAGGGAAAGCATTTTGGGATATGAGAACAGCATGTTTGATGACATGAAGACCAGAAATAGCATGATTGGAGTGAATGCAGAAGGGGAAGTAGTGAAAGACAAGGCTAGAGAGAGCCCAATATTTAAATGTCCAAATTTTAACTTGATCCAGAAGCATAAGAAGCCCTTAAAGGATGCAAAACTGGGGCCTGACACAACCAAATTTACATTTCAGGCAGATGATTCTGGAAGTGGGATTGATTATGCCTTGAATAGGAGAAAACCAGGAAGATGAGTTGGGAGATTTTATCCATGTGAGAGATGATCGAAGTCTGAAAAGGGGCAATAGTAGAAATAATGGAGGTAACTGAAAATGGCATAATAAAGATACAGAATTTATATTATTTGATGACTTATTAGATATCAGACTAGAGAAAAGCTTTAGGATGATTACTACCAGTCTGCCTTTGTTGACTGGAATAATGGTGGTGGCATCCTGGGATGAAATTTTGAAGAAAAATAATAAATGCAGATTGGTGGGTTGAGTGTGAGTTTCCTGTGACTCATCTAAGGGAAGGGTCTCAGAGTCAGTTTAATAAATGGATCTGGATTTCAAAAGAGATCTAGCATGAAGTGAGGATTGAAAATCTCTTTGTTGTTGGTAAATGAAGACATGAATTTAGATGAAGTCACTCAGAGAAAGTATACAGAGAAAGATAAGCAGAGAACCTAGCACTGAACTTTGAGAACCAATATTTAAGGTGTATAAAAAGGCTAGAGCTATATGGTTAAAAGATGTAGTCATAGTGAAGTCAAAATAGAGCTTAGCAGCATTAAAGTGGCATAGAACTTAAAAAAGAGAGAGAGAAAAGGGGATAAGGGAAATATTGGTTTAATTTGAAGGGGGAGGGTGGGGAGTCTGTGGGTTGAGGCTATTGCTTGGACTATGTTGTTGTTGCTGGGGCCCCAACAGACCATACAAATTTCTCCACTCCAAAATAAGCAATTTATTACTTCATAAACTTCTTAGAAACAATTTCCCAAGTACATACAATTTCTTCTCAAAATAACTTTATGAAATGAAGACAAATGTTCACCAATGATGGCTATGTCCCCTCAAGAAAAGATTTTTAAAAATCCCGTTCAGTCTCCCTCTCCCAGTTCTGAGGTCTGGAAAAGTGTCAGTTCTTGGGTCAAAGGCATCAAAGAGAGGGGAAGAAAGCAAAATCTTGAGCTGTTCTTAAGGCTGGAACCATTTTTTTTTTTTTTTTGGTCCAGAAACTTTCCTTCAGCTTCTTATGACAACTTTTCACAGCAGTCTCCTCCTTCTGCTACCCAAGGCCAGCAAAAGACACCCTGAATCTCCCAGATAAAGCTGAGAATGGTGTCTGAGTGAGACCATGTTTGTGTGGGGCTCCGGCAAGGTTTATGGTTGCTCTGGGTATGGGAAACGGGGGCCAGAGCAAGATTCTTAGGTCCTATTTTCTCTTCCCTTCCCCACACTGCCCCTGTTCACCCACTACTTCCACATTTGTTTGTCTGGATTAAAATTCAGAAGAGTTGGTAGAAGGGAGGTCTGACAACGCTTTTTTTTGAAATGCTATAACTCTGATGGATATCTGGGAGCTCTTTCTTTACCTTTCCTTGCCTTACCTGTCCACAGAATTCTAGGGAATCAAAAGGCTGTGTCCCTGGAGTGAGTGGAAGGGCATGTTTAATCTGCTCTGCCAAGGACTCTAAGTCCTTCCTACTATGTTAGGTGAATACAAGGGAGGAAGAGCAATGAGTGACTCCTTTGGGGTTTCCCTAAAGGTCTCTACTTTTTAAAAGAATAGCTGTCCTTCTTGGGAAACTTGGATTTCATACACTTGCCAGAAGTGATGAGGGGCCCAAAGCCCTGTTTGTGGGAGAATGCGTAGGCAGAACGTCGAGAGCTCGAATGTTTCAGTTTAATCTGGACTGGGGGTGGCAATGATTGTTTCATGCGATGAATTCTGTCAATAACCTACAGCCAGAGCATGGGGGACAGGGTTTTTATTTAGAGGCAAAGGCGAAAGGGGTCACGAATCAGATCACATTGGGGCAGATTCCCTGTTCTGCTTACCTTGTCCACAGTGAAGGGGCAGAATAGTGGTTTGAGGAACTGGTACCCAACAGCAGGCAAAACACAGAGCACCACGCTGAGGGCAACACTCAGCCACAGCTGTGGCAGTTTCAGAGTGTTCCTTGCCACACCTGTAAACAATGAGCCAGGAGGGGAAAGGCTGAACCAGAGCCTAGAGAAAGAGAGCTGTCAGGCAGAACTTAGATACTCTTCAGTCCAAAGAAGGAAGTTATTGATTTGGAGACAATTTAGTCTCCTGAGAAATAATATAAATGCAAAAAATTGCAGTGAGGTCCTTTGTACAGAGAAAGTCACTGTGAATTTACATGCCTTTGTCTCCTGCTAAAGGCTGGGCAGGGCAGGAGAGGTGGGGATAGGTTATAGGAATCCCAGAGCATTGGACACAAAAATGGGATAGAGGACTTTGGAGGGGAAAAATGAGTGGCTTGACAACAGCCAGCTACAGCTACATATATACTCTCTCTGTATTTTGTCTTCCTCATAGTAGATATGAGAGGTAGGGAAATTAATCTGGGAGACAAGACAGTATGCCACAATGGAAAGAATATTGAACTAGGAACCAGGGGACCTAAATCTGAGTCATTTAAAATTTAAAATCTCCAGTCTCTAAAATGGTGCTAATAATTCTTGCCCTGTCTACCTCAAAGGATGCTTGTAAAGGTCAAAATGGATAAAAAAAAAAAAATTGAAAATATCTTAGAAACTCTATAAGGTAAAATATTTCCCCTGCTCAATTTTGAGTCCTTTTAGGGCAGAGACCATGTCTTACTCATATCTATATCCACAGAGCTGAGGACATAGTAATAGCTACTCTGCACACATTTATTAAACAAATATACTTGGTTCATGTTCCCCACCCCTATGTCCCACCCCATGCCACCCAATGGGCAGAGCCTTACCTAGGAATTGGAAGACGTTGGGGAAAATTAGGCACAAGCCATCACTGTACAGGAAGAATAAGATGCAAAAGTAGAAACCCAGGCTACCCCAGGTGAAGAAGTGGCTTATCACCGTCCAGTAGGTTGTCTTCAGGGCAATCTGAAAACCACACTCTTATATGCAGTACTCTTTAACCTGGGACTTATCAGCCACCTCCCTTCTCCAATTCTGTAATGAAGGATCCTTCCTTCCCTCCTTCTCTTCTGGACAGTCTCCCCACCCAATTCCCTTACTCCCACCACCACTGGCCACACCTGCATTGTGACTACACAAAGCAAGGAGGTCTGCACTATCAGGGAGAAGGACTGGTAGTCGATTTCCTTCCCATCGCTGCATACTGAGTTGAAAACAGTCCCCATGGGGACAAAGAAGAGCACGAAGGAACTGTAGATCCCATGCATAAAACACTTCACAAATTCCTTCTTGTTGAAATAGAGGTTGTGCTGGCCTGGCTCATACAGCTCTGGAAAATGTAGGCTCCATGTTTCATTCACATCCTGGAGGCACCGGAAGGTAAGAAAAAAGGCTCAGTAAAGTCCCATCTCCATCAGAGTAGAGGCTTCTCCCCTCACTGAGACTGCTGCCAGGCTGCCTAGGAGCTTCCTCAGTGATTACTTAGGGAGTGAAAAATGACAGAGCAGTGAACACAGACCCTTCCTGAAGTCCTAGTCTCTAGGCAAGTATCTGGGCAGTGAACGAAAGCTAGGAGAAGGTCAAGATGGTGGGAAGGAACTGGAGGCAGTTCAATTTCAGACCTAAGAAAGAGGGCAATTAGGAGTGGGAGTAGTTGGAAGAGAGGACTGGACCTTGGGGTAGGGGACACAGTTGGGACATGAGTCCACAGTTTTAGTTGAATATTCCTTTAGCTGAATATTCTTTGTGTCAAAAGACAGTAGAAAAAGAGGAGGAAGCTAATGGGGACGAGTCCCTTGGAGGTATCCACGTTCTGTGATGCACCTCCCATTTCCATATCTACCGGTGAACTCAAGTAACAGGATTCTCTATGTGTATGACTTTGGATCATCTTCATCTCCTATATCTGAAACTCTGAATAACAAAGCAATTGAGAGGTGTACATCCCTAGAATTAGACCACTGGAGCTGGTTAGGGCTGTTGAGTGATACAACTCATCCCTCTTGCTGCTCTGAAGCTATGAAGCTACTTCATGAAGAATTTTCTTCCTACTCTGATGGAGACCAGAAACCATGATTCCATGATGTCTTCTTTCAGCTATTTTATTCCTCTTTGGAGGCTCCTTCTCTATTCCATGTGCCTGTGACTGGAGGTTGGGGTAGAAGGGGAGGGAGAGGTAGGGCACCAGGACCCTCAGTGCCCAGAAAATTTCTGACAGGGACAGATAGCTTCCCTAGGCTGACTCCCTAAGTCTCAAGGTATCACACCCATACTCCCATGCTTGGCTTTCAGGACTCCCATCTAGGCCTCCCTGCATGAACTTACCTCATTATCTCTATATGGGTCCCTCCTTTCTTGAAGCCCCTTGCTTTACCCAGTCCTGCCCCAATAACTCTATTTCACTACTTTTGTACACACTAAATTTAGTGTACAGCACTATTTCCAGGTTTCTCTTTACAAAGAGAAAACTGATGCAAGAAAACATGGATTTCTAAAACTTATTATTCTCTGTGGAGGAGGATTCTTTACTTTATCCCATGATACCACTCTAGATGATAAGCTTCTTTCCTTGCTCTAAAAATTATTACATTTACACTCGACTTTATGTTTTTATTTATTTATTATTGTTGTTGTTGTTGTTATTATTATTATTATTATTTTTAATGCCTAGAGCACCTGGTATTTCCAGGTAGTCTCCTATCCAAGTACTAACCAGACCTGACCCTGCATAGCTTCCGAGATCAGAGGAGATCGGGCACTTTCAGGGTGGCATGGCCGTAGACTACAGCTCAGCTCTTGTTATCCTTCTTACTCTTGGGAATACTCTTCAAAGGCCCAGAGGCTTCAGCTCTGACTAAGAGGCTTGCTACTGTTCTTACCTGGTCAAATAGACTCAAGCCCAGGACAGGGAGGGAGGTGTAGACCAGGTTGTAGAAAGTGATAAACCAGGTATCATAAACTGCCTGGAAGAATACCAAGGAGATATCTTAGATTCCTCTCTTCTCCAAAGTCCCAGCTCCACCTTCAGGTCCAAGAGAGTTCCTTTGCCCTCATCCTACCCACTACTGCACTAACCTAGAGCAGGATTTGAAATCCGACTGAGAAGGCTGACCTCTGTCTCTAGTTGGTCCTACTCTATTTAGAACTCTGGCTACCAGGTTGGGGCAGGCTACATCAACCTTATCAGGTTGATTTTGAACAATGCTACCATGACCTGCATTGACCACCCTGCCCCCAGCCCCACTGGGACAGAAAGAACCTAGAGTGGCTGCTATGGAATGCTAGCTATATCCCTGCACTCCCAGGCATGTAAATCTCTGGGCTTTTTTCTTTACCTGCTTTACAGCATTCAATAATTTCTATAACACTGGACACTTTCTAACACTGGCAAGCAAAACAGACCTCATGACTCTACTGCAGCTAGGTGTTCCACCTTGGGCTGTAGAGAGGGTTCCTTTCCTTACTAGCCACAAGAGGTCAGGAGCAACACACACACACACACACCCATACGCACCCAAGACTGGTTTTGTTAGACACTGTGGGTATACAAGTCTACTACTGTCCGTTGACTGTTGACTGTTGGGTCTGTTTCCCCTGGAGCCCAAGGCAACAGAGGTAGTAATGATCTCCCAAGAAAATTGTTCCTTAGGGGAATCTTTGAGAGACTTGTAAAAACTTCTCAGAGTAAAAGGGACTCCTTGTGGAATATCAAAATCCAGGTGTCAACCCTCCCATTACTGTGGGAAAGATTTCATATTTAAAATGTGAATAATTAATTAAAGTAACAATAGTGTGTGCTGGGGTAGGGAAGGGAAAGTAAAGGGAAGCAGTGTTTCCAAGTATGACTATAACTAAACACCATAACTAGCCTGTCTAGCAAGACCCAGAGGCCCCTTGAGGCTTAGCCAGTTCCATAAAGACTACTTTGGATGCTAAAAAACAAAAGTAAAAACAAACAACTCCCAGACCCAGGAATTTCCTCTCATTATATGTGTTTGGAAACTCTAAGTCTCTATGTCAGGGAAAAGGTGAAAATATCTCATAAGAGAGTTCAGAAGGTTAAGAGTCAAGGCCAAGTCAGAGCCAGGCTAGAAAAATTGGGGTTTGAAAATCTTAAGTTAATTGTAGGGTTAGGAGATGGGATAAGCATGGGTGAGGAGCTTTATGGGTGGATGGCAGCACTGGTCCCTAGAGGAGAGAAAGGGTCTGAGCTGGCTGAAGTGGGGGGGTGACAAGACCCAGATGACCACAGCGGGAAATGCTACCTGATCTCCTACCTGTGCAGAGAACCCGTTGTAGAAGGAATACCAGAAGTGCACCAGGGTAAATGCAAAATTTTTGTAAAAGAAGTAGCTGAGAAACTTGCACATGCGATTATAGGACCAGCGACCATGGACCAAGAGCAGACGCCGAAGATAGTGGAACTGGGAGAAGGCAAAGTCGCTGTTGAGCATGGCCTGCATTCCCTCCTGGCCGCTGATACCAACCCCAATGTTGGCAGCTGCAAAAGAAACCCCAGAAATTTCTCAGCCACAGAGCTCATTTGCTGGACTCCCAGCCTGGAAAGTATAAAAGAAAAAGCTGAGATCATGTTGTACAAACCCCTTACTGAAATTTGGAAAACACTATTAGGCCCAGTTCAAAATGGCACTTAGTGGAGTCTTTTCTCCTTAGTGAATTGCCTCTCCCCCACAAGTCAAAAAACAGCTTCTTCATCTGCACTTTGTTTTGGATGCTGCTGTTCAAGGTCTGGCAGGGCTAGTTCTAGAAAGCTATCTTGGATGGTCTTTGTACCTACTATAGACATCTGGGCTCTTTCCTACTGTCCAGATGCTGAGGTAAACATTTCTTGATATCTCTTGAAGCAACTTAAATCAATTAAAAATGCAGAATAGATGTCAATCTAACTCTATATTTAATTACTAGTTTATCTAAGAAGCCAAATCCTTGGGAAGAATAAGTGATAGACATACTTTGTGAGAAACAAGTTTTTTAGGAGACCTAAGGTGAATTTTTCTGGATAAAGCAAGGATTATACATGATAGATAAGACTAGAGACCCTAAAATTTTTAATTAGTGTATTTGTAGTATAGGCCAAATTCACTGATCTTCTGGTATACACCTATTGCATTGCATAATGGAATAATCGAAACCTCTAGGGCCCTAAAAACCAGAGTTTTAGAAACTGGGGAAGAGAGAAAGAACACTTCCTAGTTTTGAGGCTGAGGCTGGAATATCTGCTAGTGTTTCCTGTATGGAGAGAGAGGCTGGACTAGACGACCTCTAGATGTGGTCCATATCTCACAGAAACATGAGCTGCTTAAGTCTAAAAACATTCAGGTGAAATTAAAACCAGTTTCAGTCATTTGTTTCTATTGGTGCCAAGCATTAGTAAGTCTGCTATACTCCTTCAGCTAGGGGGAGTCAGGGTAAGCTCTTGGGAACACTGTCTGAGGGAGGAAAAGATCCCTGCATTGGTCTTTACAGCTAATTCCCTGGTTGGCAGCCCTGTCTTCTGCCTAACTTTGTTCAGGCCTACAGCCTTCAAAAAAGGAACAGATCATGACTCCTGCCCAGGGGTCCTTTCTGTGGGCTTTGATTTCATCTCAGAAAGATGATGTGGTAGTGACACAGCCTATTCTGTGAAGAGATGCATAGGTTCTTGTGGGAGCCATGTATATGTATATGAATGAGTGTTAAGTGCATGAATCTAAATTTAAGTGCATGCTTGTGGATATGGGCAGATGTATGTATGCACGTGTGAATATATGGGAATGCAGGCAGGTGTACAGGAGCATGAATAAAGCTGAAGAACAATATAAATGTACAATCCATATGATGTGCAGCAGTGTGAACCAGCAACACCATGCCACCCAGATCAGTTTTGCCCATGGAGGAAGGAAAGGGCAAGCCCATGCCTTGGGGCTACTTGCCCCCATCCCATCCCTCACATGCCTTTGATCATGCTGACATCATTGGCCCCATCTCCGATGGCCAGTGTCACCACATTCTTGTACCTCTTCACCAGCTCTACCACCTGGGCCTTCTGAAGGGGTGTCATCCGGCAGAAGATCACCCCTTTGCACATGCATGCTATTCGCAGCAGTTCCAACTCCAGGTTCCCTTCTAGAGCGTAGGCCTGCAGCACCAGGACACATACACATTTCAGGTTGCTCAAAAAGGTTCTCAGGTCAGGGCCTTCCTAGACCCTGTACTCTCTTGTACTCCAGAGGTCAGGCATAGCTGCTCCAAGGTGCTCCACCCCCAAGGGAGGCCAAGCCCCTAAGTCAATTCTAGGCATCCTCACATCTACCCCAGCCTCCAGAGTGAAACCCATCAGGATCTCACACTGGGTTAAATCAACTGACTGGGCTATAAGGCCAAGTAACTTTTTGGAGAACCTGGTTCTGCTCACTTTCCTCATTCCCCTAAGTGACAGGCCAGTTAGTAGTAAATAAATTAAATAAAGGAATATGTCCTTGGTGTCTCATTCCTCATTATTTCTGCCTAGAGAAGGCTCGGGAAAGGCATATGTCAGGCAAGGGCACCCCTGAAGGGAGGGGAAATAGGGCGACTGATGGGTTCTGAAATTTCCCTGCAGTGGTCTGAACCTAGAGAAAAAAAGTTCTTTGGAAGAAGAGAACAAGAGTTGTAGCTCTGTACTGCCCACCAGACTGTAGCCATTGATGATCAAGCCATAGTTGCCACTGGGCACCTCCTCAGGTATTCTGAAGGGCATTTGGGACTTCATGGTGAAGCAATTGCTTATTGGGTCCAGTAGAGACTTGGGTTTCATCTTGTCCATTACTGACCTGAAAGCCAAGAGTAGTGGTGAGTGTCTGACCTGAAGTCCTAGAGCTTAGGAAGAAAAATATGTCCCAGAGTGAAAGTGGGCAAAGTGGATATAGAGCCTCTGCAAGTACCAGCCAGGACCTCAGACTTGACTACCTCTGGAGACCTGCCACTGCCTTGGGTCCCTGACCATACACACATCACACCTATCCCTCATACTCCAACTCCTTGAGCCCTAATGCTTGTTCACAAAATTCCCTTAAATATTTTATGTTTTTTGTTTTCCCTTCCTCCATTTCTTCTCTGATCCCTCTGGTAGTATGGGGGCCATATTGGATGAATAGATGAATGAGAAATCTTGGGTCTGGGGACAGGTTGTGGCAGCTCCCCAATCTGTACCTGAGTTCTTCCCGGACAGTCTCACCATCATTGCCTTCCACAATAAACAGCCCATCCATCGCATCCTCAAATATGTTACAGGCAAAGGCAATGTTCACAGCAGTCTCTGCAGGGAAGGGAGAACACAAGTTGCATTTTGGCTAGGACAGGGTGCCTTCACAATGTACTGGTACATGGCACTAGCAGTGGGCTGCAGAGCCTATCTGTCCACATTTGTCTTGGATGCAGTCGAAGTGTATTTTTCATGAGTCAATGGAGAACATATTTAAACAGCCATAGGAAACTGTCTACTTGGTAAAGACTTGTTAGTTATTTATCAATAATGAGGATCCTTCTGGTTTAGACTTCTCTACAAAGCCTTTCCCTGTTTCTTAAAGCAATTCCAGTCTATCCACTTACCCAGGTAATCAGAATGTATTTTCTTGAACAGAACTGTGCCCATTTCTATGTTAGATTTTACAGGAGACTGAGATATGTTTAGGTAGTAGTCTTTCTTCTACATTAAGAAATCTGGAATAAATTCAATACTAAAAAAAAAGAAGGTTTTTAAAATTAAGTCCTGAACTCTGGCTGCAAGTGGTATCAATATTCAGAGGAGGCATTGCAATTGTTATAGAGACCTTCCTGGAGAAAGGCCTTGAGGATGAGTAAGACTTGTTTGGAGGAAGGAGAAAACATTTCAAATGAGCAGACAACTCAAACAGAGGCCCTAGAGTAGGAGTTGGTTTGTTTTGGTACACAGTGAATATAATGGTAACTTTAAGACAGAGATAAGGATGTGTAGTCAGCAACAGATTATCAAGGTCTTGAAGGCCAGACAGTAGAGTACAACTACCAGTGTGAAGTCACTGTACCTGAGCAAAGGAGCAACATCATAAAAGTAGTAAATTTTAGGAAGATTAATCTGATGGTCATTTGTAGGCTATACTTAAATTAATAAGGGCAAGAGAAAGATCAGTTCAGGAATTTTTGCAGAAGTATAGCCAACAGGGGAAAAGGCTGAACTAGGGTAGTGGTGGCATAGTCAAGAGGATTTTCAGAGGAACTGGTGGGACATGGTGAGAGAATGAATCTTTGGGAAAACAGAGAGGATACAGTCAAAGACAACTCTAACATGTTTAGCTTGTGAGTTCCTGGATGACAAAGGCCATGTCTGATTGACTTACCTCTGTGTTTTCAACCCTACCTAATACAGCAGTGGGCACAAAGTATACACTTAGCAAGTTGTACGCCAGACTGGTAATTAAGCTGTCTTGTAAGGACTTGACCTGGGTTATAAGGTATTCTTCAAATAAATGGATAAGAAAAAAAGGAAAAGAAAAAAAATGGCTAAGGTGAACAGAGAAGATTAATCAGATGAGCAGTTCCCTTTTACCTTGCTTATCTCCAGTTAAAACCCACATTTTAATTTTGGCTTTGTTCAGTGTAACGATTGTTTCTGGTACTCCATCCTGCAGCTTGTCTTCTATGGCTGTGGCCCCTATCAGCTTCGAACAGAGATATTGATGAGTCAAGAAAAAGGAGAGAGTTATAGCTATCATGCTACCCAACAACTCAACTGGCACCTTAGCATCTTCTTTAATAAGCTGGCTCTGTCATGGCATGAGAACCCCAATGGCATAAAACTTAGCACACTCTGTCTCTCAACAGATGCAGCTTTTTAACCACATGCTGATATCAAATTTGGAAACACAGTAGGGACCAAAGAGGGAAAAGACTTGCTTAAGCCATATATAATACTGTGTGCCACTTCTAAACTATCTGTTTCTCAACACATTTCTATTTCTCCCTTGCTTTGTATTCATAGCACGCTTCCTAGCTTTGGTCTCAAAAAGCAGTGGATCCCAGACAACTGATCCCCCATATCCCATTCCAGTTTTTCTTTCAACCCTACAAGAGCTTGGGTAAACTTCGTTTGTTTTTACATACTAGAGCCCTCTAAGATTTTCAAGGTCTTTTCCCATGAAAAGGGAAATCACTAAATTAAAAGCATCTCGGTCCAACACCATGCCTTCTCCCTATGCTACTCTGAATAACCACAGGGATGGGCACCAGCACTGAGTCTGAGGAACTGACAAACTACTGACTGATTTCTGCTAGGCCTCTAGAAGACAGTATAGAAATACTAACCGCAGAACTGAGTATGGAAGGAGATTTGTAAATTTTGAGATCTCTAAATTTTTCCATTTGGCATCTTTTTATAGCAGAGCTACCCTCTTATCAGTCTGGTCAAAAACTCTGGGGTCATCCTTCTCTTTTTATTATATCCTATAATCTAATCCATCAGAAAAATCTGTTGGCTCTGTCTTTAAAATATGTACAGAATTTGACGATTCCTCACCACTTCCATTACTTCTATCTGGTCCAAGCCATTATCATCTTTCAAGTATTATGGTAACTACCTTCTAATTGGTCACCCTGGGTCTGTGCTTGCTCTCCTATCACATAATCTCAACATGGCAGCCAGAGAGATCACTTAGAAAGCTATCACATCACTTTTCTGGTTTAACTCTCCAATGGTTTTCCATATCTCACTGTAAATCCTTATACTGGCCTATCAGGACTTGCTACTACTTCTCTGCCTTTTATTCTCATGTCTTTTTATTCTCTCCTCCTTACTTAAACTGTACCAGCTACCCTAGCTGTTTTGCTGTTCAATTAAAAAGTTAGGCTTGCTCCTGTTTTGAAAAAAAATGGAAAGCTAATTCCCCAGAAATCAGCTTGGCTTGCACCTTCTTGAGGTTGGTCTTTGTTCAGATGTATCCTTTGGAGGGAAGACTAAGCGCACTATTTTAAAAAGCAACGTGCTTTTACCCTCTCCAAAACAGACGAACATGCTGATATTCCCTGGCTTTCTTCTTGGCTTTATTTTCTCCCATGGTACTTTCATCATCTAACATACTGTATATGTTACTTTTTGTCTGTGTTGTTTACTGCTATATGTTCAGGGCTTAAAACAGTACCTGGCACTTAAGAAATATGTCAAATGAATGAGTATTATTCTCTTGGATTATTCTATCAGTTAGTTCTGGATTATCTAACCTGAGCATTATTCAGATCCTGATTTCTCCCAGATTACTTAAGTTTCTGCAAGCAATTTTGGGATAATAAACATTGCCAGAAAGATAAAATTTATAGCCAGTGCATGTTTTCATTATTTATGAACTTCAAAAAATCCAAGATATCCTGAATCAGCTTGGATTCTACTGAGAATCCTACAGAGAGCCTGAACCTACTGATTTGCTGAAAGCCACTCAGAGCCCTTGCTCAGTCTGGTGACTGTCATTCTTCATCATGCCCTCAGTGGTGAGGAAGTCTCTGGTTTTCTTGCACTAACCATCAAGTCTTTTTCAATCTCTTCATAGACACTTGATATTTTATCTTCCCGATTCTCCAAAGACAAGCAGGCTTCACTGTGCTTCTTGCTCCAGGCATGGAAGAATGAATTGTCCAATTCTCGGTAAGCCACCATGAGGGTGCGAAGCCCTTCACTGGCAAAATCCTGGAAGAAATGTGTGTGCACTGTGTAGGCCTGGGCTGGGTTAGGGCTGAGTTAAGGGAGTGGCAGACTGGACTCCATAGGCCCTGTCTGCCTGCAAAATAGGGTGTAATAGTTAGTACCATGGGGCTAGTACCTAGCCTAATCAGAAAGCAACTATTGAGCTCTTTCAGCAAAATGTCCTATGGATTGGGTCAGCATAGCTGGGGGTAAAGTTTGAGAGTAGTTCTGAGAGATAGAAGGTTTTACCCTTCTGTCTGTAGTTAGGTAATTTGCTATGTAACCCTGGGAAAAATCAAGCCTTCCAGAATTTTTCATGTAAAATTAGGATAATAATTCACTCCCTATCGACAAGATAACTGATTTCTATACTATGAGAATGGAGTAATAAAGTAAAAAGAAGTTGTTATAAAAAATAATCAAAGGTATTATTTTTTACAAGATACATTTTCTTCCCTGCCTTCTTACATCAAGTATTCAATGGGCATCTTGAATCGCACACATATTATGTATTTGTCTACAGCTGGTTGGCTCAGTTGCTTAGTCATAGCCAGTGGTGTTAGTGAGGCCACTGCTGAAATGCTCTATGGGTGAGCTAGCATCTTTTTGCTCCTTGGCCACTGATACATCCTAACCATAGTTAGCTATCTTGCAGAAATATACTCTTGGTCATAAGGAAGACTGGGTGAGAATGTGGGTGGTTCAGGGCTGAACTCATATCCAACTGAAGGTGGGTTAGAAGCCAGATTTGTGTATTGAGAATTGCACTGAATAACAATTTTACATGATCACTGTTATAGTGAGCTTCAAAATAATTCACTTTGGCACTATAAGAAAAAAGAGAAACAGAATTTATCATCTTGATATTTTGCTCTTAGTTCTCTGTGTAACTCCTGAGTGTTTGACGTTAGCTGTCAGGTGAAATTAACATGAGGCAATATATGTAGGGAATGCCATCTCTTAAACTTCTGTACTACTGGCAGGCAGAGCTATGAAACAGAAGCCTGAGAGTAGATCTCAGAGACTTCTTAAGAAGGAAGAGACATGGCAGAAACTGATTTTGCATTAGGATACTGATAATAGGACTTGACAAGCTTAACCATACATTAACAGATGTTTAATCCTTCAGTAACTAATTTAGCGGACTGTTTAACATTATTTCTAACTTATCCCTTTTTCTTTTCTCTTCTGGTAGACAAACTATGGCTCAGGGGCCAAACACTGACTATCACTTGTTTTTGTATGACTTGTTTGCTGATCCCTGTCTTAGAGGGCCTGGAGATATGTTTCTGCATGAGTGAGGTATTGAAGCTTGACTTGTAGGTTTATTATCAGTGGTTAATAGAATGTAATGTAGTCAGGCTCCATTATGGGTAGGTGTTAAGGTTGCTAGCAGGAAATAGGTCAAAAGATGTGAAACAGTTTTATGACCCCCTTTGAAGCCAGTCTGGAAATGTTCTCTGAGAAGATACCTAATTCATGTGTTTTGAAAGGTTAAAAGATGAGAGTTTTCAAACAAACCCATAAAAAATACTGTGGCCTCTGAGAGCCATCCTGTGTGGGAAACTTCACTGACTTTTTAAAACACTTGAGGTACAATGTATACACCATAAAATTCAGCCTTTAGATATAATGTACATACCATAAAATTCAGCCTTTTAAAGTATATGATTCAGTATTTTTAAAAAGATTATCTCCATAAAGTTGTACAACTGTCATTACTATCTAATTCCAGAACATTTTCATCACCTGCAAAGAAACCCTGTACCCATTAGCAGTCATTCCAATTCCCTTTTCCTCAGTCCCTAGCAACTGCTAATTTATTTTCTATTTCTACAGATGTGCCAGTTCTGGACATTTCATATAAATGAAATCATACAATATATGGCCTTTTGTGACTGGCTTCTTTCACGTAGCATGTTTTCAAGGTTCATGTACATTGTAGCATGTATCAGTACATCATTCCTTTTTGCAAATGAATAATTTGTTATATAGACATACAATATTTTAATTATCCATTCATCCACCGATGGGCATTTGGGTTGTACCTGCTTTTTTGCTATTATAAATAATGCTGCTATAAATATTCATGTACATGTTTCTGTGTGAATATATATTTTCATTTTTCTTGGGAATATACCTAGGATGGAATCGCTGGATCATATGATAACTCAATGCCTCATTTTTTCAGTAACTGCCAGATTTTTTCCCCAAATGGATGCATCATTTTACACTCCCATCAGTAATATATGAAGTTTAAGATTTCTCTACATCCTTGCTGATACTTACAACTGTCTGGTCATCCTAGTGGTGTGAAGTAGTTTCTTATTGTTTTGATTTGCATTTACCTGATGGCTAAAAACACTGAACATCTTTCATGTGCTTATTTGCCATTTGTTCTCTGACTTCTTGACTGTAGAGTCAAGCCAAAATGGCTGAATAGCATTTTTTTCTAATCTATTTCTTCTTTAAAGTGTTTTTTTCTGATCTTCCCCTTCCTCATCCCATTTCCTGTCCTATTCCCCTAACCCTCTATATATCCAGGTATAAGGGTAGAAACTCCAGAGAATATGAATCTGATTTTACTTTTTAGTGCCAGCAGACTGGAGCCACTCTTTCTTTCTGATATATTGCAAATCCTAGAGGGTAGAAATGCAGTGGAGTAGAAAAGGAGTGGGGTAGGTGGAAATGGAGGTACCCTTGAGGATTTTAATCCTGTAGATATTAGAGAATTATATCAAATAGTCCCCTAAACAAACCCAGTCCTGGTGCTTTCTGCTCTGTACCCTAAAAGCAATCTGTTCTCATCATAACTGGGGAGGAGGGCCCCTACTGGGGAGGAGGGCCCCTACTGGAGAGGAGGGCTACTCTGAAGCAAATTCTAAGTTTGACCATGAGACCTCCTGAACCAGGAATTACAGAACTATTCTGATTGTGTTAAGTGTTCCCACAGACACAATCCTTGTCATGCCTCTGGGATCTTGTACCATCCAACTCCTTGACACAGAAGCTGGCAATGTGGTCAGTGAGAATCCCACTAAATGAGGTAATTTTTACTCTTCCATCAGTCAAAGAGACACAGACACCAACACATCCATACAGAAACACACTGACACAGAGACAGATGTGGACACATATCCAGATACACAAAACCACCCACAGCTTCTCTCCCCTGCAACCTAAACACTTACATCTAAATGCTCCAAGGTCACATCTCTGAGGGATCTACAGGATGGATGAAGCAGGTGACAGAGGATGGTATCTGCACCCTTGCAGAACAACATTACCCGATCTTCAGGTGTCCTCACTAAGGATAAGCAAATTAACCATATAGGCTTATTGTTACAAGAACTTGTCTGGGCCACTGAGAAATGGAAGGAGGCTGTTCCCATGACATTTGTTTCTGATACCTTTGGGGACTAAACACTTAATGAGTGGCCACACAAGATACCTGGTGTGGTGCAGGCTGATGAGAGTGAGAGAGGACCTTATGGAATCAGTTCTTCCATGGGTTCAATATCACCTATGGAAGACTCTGATGCAGAATCACATTTAGCTTCTCAAGTCCAAGTTCAATACCAAAGCTCACACCTAGTAAGGACCCAGGATGAATAATGACCTAAACTAACTGAGAGCAAGATAGTATAAATTTCCCTATATTTCTGCCTCCATCTCTTACTCCAGGTTCAAGTTTTATGGATTTATTCTCTGTTCTTATCTTGGCATTTAGGGTTCTTATAGACCATTACTTAAGAACACTAAAGAAGCACCCTAGCATATAGTAGCAAGCCTCCACATGTGTATGAAAGACAATACAATGATATATGACAGAGAAAGTGGGAATGGCTATGTGTTCGTATTTGAGGCATAGTACCTGTGGGAAGGCATGTGGGTGAGAGAAAACATTTGTGTGTAGATTAAACAGAAAGTCAATGTGTGAATGTGTATGTAAGACAAATAAGGGGAGAGGACTGACTAAGAGGGGCACCCACCAATAACAGACATCCTCTTGCGCACGTTGCTGAAGTCCAAAATAGCCAGCAGTTGGTAGACTTTGGTTTTCCCCATTTCGACTACCACAATTACCTCAGATGTGCGGCAATGGAACACAAAGCCAAAGTTCCTGGCAGCAGTGACCAGGGCACCTTCATCTGGAGACTGAGCCTGGTACACCAGCTTACCTGGTGAGAGAGAAAAGGGCAGCGAGAGCCTACAGAGATGTGTAGTTGAAGTCCACCCAGAAACAACACTGTCTTCCAAATGGCTTACATAAAGATGGAGCCCAAGAGGTGACAAAACTTCCTCACAGTCTGGCTCTAAAAGGCCAGGTTATATAGAACAGGTCACTTTTTTTCTTTCCAATATTTTCAACTCATTTCACAGACCTGAGTTAGTATTATAGAGGTATATGGTACATGCAATGTATACAAATAAACAAAACATAGGCAGTTACTCTCTAACTTTAGTGGGTAAAGAGGGCTCAGGGGGCTTGTTAAAAATGCAGGTTCCTGGCCCTACTCAAACTTACTGAATCCAAAATCACAAAATCTGGGAGCTGAGCCCAAGTAATTGAATTTTTAACAAATATCATGGGTGAGTCTCATGCAGGTAGTCCTACATAAAGTGCTCCTGCATAAAGTACTCCTGCATAAGACTGGCCAAACTTTAAATAAATACTGCTATAATATTAATGGTTTAATAAACAATTTTTAAAAATATATGAATGAGTATTGTCATCTTTGAAACTCTCACCTTGGGAAGCTAAATAACTCATTTTACTGAATCAGTCTTCCAATGTGATATTATTAAAGACATTTTTCAAGCTCCTTTGTAGAATAGCACCATTACCTGAGGTACATTTTGGATTATTTCTCTTCTGAAGGACAATTTAATTTTTAAAAACAGTTATGTATCATCAGAGTCTTATACTTATGAATGAGGTAGGTAGGGGAATATAATTTTAGTTCAGACAAAAGATCTGAACTATTGTATCTATAGGACAATAAGACTATTCTCTTGTGTGCTTCTTACCTTGTCACTCAAGGCAGTAAACAAAGATAAGCCCAAATACTCTTCAAATAATAGCAACTTGTTGGAACATCAGGCCTAGAGAGGCCTATGGTGGAATGGGAGCTCATGGGGCCAGGAAACATAAAATTTGGGTTCTCATCTTTGCCATTTTTAGCTATAGGATTTTAGGCAAGTCATTTAATCTCTTTTAGCTTCAGTTTCCTTCAAAACCAGGATCATTTTTCTTGTTCTGCTTACCTCAGAAGGCTTTTGTGAATATTGTGAATATTCTTTCAAAAAAAGGTTTGGATAAATTCATGGATTATATAGTCTTATCTCGTTAGCAAAGAAACTAAGATATGTGGGGATAACCTTAAATTGTGAAGTAACAAAAGGACGACTCAATACATCCTTCAAAAAATCTTATCAGAGCTAGTGGGGCTGATCTTGGGGATAATTCAGATGGATAATTCAGAAGCTCCCTAGATAGCACCAAGTTGGGACCCCTATCCAATGGCTGTATCGTTTTTAAGACCAAGAGGTTGTTTTCTACTTGAATATCTCCAGTGACTAGCAGCTCACTATTTATGTTGACTATCCATCCATTCAATTGCTAGATAACACTTGCTATTAGAAAGTTCTTTTTTAGATTAAACCATTACAAGTGATATCAAACCACTCCTACCTTCAACCAGCCTAGACTCTACGGCATATTCTCAGTCTATGAAGCTTCAGAGCCCTTCTCACCTTCTACTTTCTCTTCTGACATCACAGTGTGACACAATGAGAGTGAGAGGAAAAACAAGTGCACCCAACGGTCTCCCTTTTTCACTGCTTCCACCAAAGTCTCGTCATAAAATGAAAACTCAGGATCAGCCAGTTTGTTGTAGGAGAAGCTGACCTTTTCTGTTTTCTGGAACACATAAGCCAGAACAAACTTCTCAGTAGCAGCTTGACGCATTATAAAAGCTCAATTTGGGGGCAATTTCTGGAATGTGATCAGAGCTCTTAGGAGGATGGAAACAGAAAAGCAAGAGTAATGGAGGAGCTCCTATGCTGGTTCTTAAGGCCTTTGCACCTCTAACCGGGACCATCCATTCACCTGGGCCAGAAAAGATTCATCCCACAGGAGACAAGGTAAGTACTGCTTGGCAGACCTTTCTTGTACCCTTTCTGCCCCAACTATCCTGAATGATCAATGGCCAGCTTTAGTCTCTACTCTTTTAAGTCCCAAATCCATTACAATTAAACCTGAAGAAATGAGGGGGTAAGTGTCCCATATTAGTAAATGATGTCTGGTAATAGTTTTATCTCTGGCTGCCCTCTGTCTGATTTTGGGAGCTGGGAAGGAAACTGAGTCCTGCTATTACTGTGATATTAGGTTAGTCCAGTAATATCACTCTGTAGCACTATTCCTATTTAACTCCACAAGGGGGCTAGAGAGGAACATTGCAAGATAGAAGCAAGGATCCATTACAGATTCTTCAGTACATTGTACTTCTTCACAGATTTAATTCTGAACCATTTTACTTGACCTGTCAGAATATCTGACTCTTTCCTGGCTCTGACCCTCATGGTCCTTAACTTTGCCTCTATCTTTGGACCTAATAATACTATTTTCCTGGTCACGATACACGTAATTCTCATTCTCCATTTCAGCTAGGAAGCGGGTAGCCACTTTGGGTAAACATTTTATTCTGGTTTGATTTGGCCCTGAGGCTCTCTTACTCCTGGAGTGTGATATTAAGAGATTTCTTCAGCCCACACCAGAACTCTTAATGATATTTCTCCAGTTTTTTGTAGTTGTACTTGTTCTGGGCCAATATGTCAAATAGAGACACAATTTTCCTGCTGGTGTTATGTTGGGGTAAGGGCAATTTGTAGAGAGCTATATAGGCTCTGTTCTATATCCCATATAGAGGGAGTTTTGTCATAGCAGTAAGGAAGTATGGTCAGGTCCAGAATGAAGCCCTAGATCTGGCCAGGCACAGAGATGTAAGCTCTGGGAAATTTGTGGGTTCAGTAATTTAAGATAACTCATTATATAGCATCCCCTCGGGCTACAGAATGAACTAACACATTCTTTAAAACTAGAAGCTGTTGAGTGATAAGAGATAAATAGAGAAGCAGGCATGAGGCAGATCCTGCATTAGCATCTTATATTCAAAGGGGAGTCATAGCAACTTTCTGCTAGAAGTGACATAATTTGATTTGTGTCAGAGAAAGTCCTCTGGTAGCAACATGGAGAATGTACTGGAACTAGCAAGATGAGAAGCAAGGAGACCAGTTAAGAGGCCATTGAGTAATCCACAAAAGAAATAATAAAGTAATAAAAATAAATATTAAATTAAGAGATGTTTTGAAAACATGGGGAGCTAGAATTGATGCAACTTGGATACAAGGAGTGAAAGAGGGAAAGAGTTAAGAATGTTATATTTCCTAACTGGGCTCCTGGAAAGACAGTAAGACAGTTCACTAAGATAGAATACCCAACAGGAGATTAGCTGGGTGATAAAAAAGGTAAAAAAGAAGATAATTTATAAGGTATTGAGAATGCTTATAATCTGATATTCCTGAAGAAGTTTTTGACAGACTAAATTGGAGACACTTGAAGGACATACAGGTAGTAATAAAAGTAGGCATACATAGTTTTGAAGCTCAGGTAAGAGATCAGAGTTAGTTTCTCATCTTCCCTTCCAGATAAATAATGTTTGAGAACACTAGACCTGGCTGGGTATAGGACTGAGACAGGACTGGCTTGGAGCTGCAGTACAGTATCATCTGAGAGGCAGTATTCATGAATAACTCTAAAATTAAAAGTTAATTAAAAACCAGTTAAACAAGGTTGAAAGGCAAACCCAAGCTCTCATCTGGGGATACCAGATAAGAGAAAGTAGAGTCAGAAGGAGGGTAGGCTTGGCAATTGAGGATGCTGTGACATAGCTACAGTTTTTATAGGATATCTTTAGCATTGGCCATTGATGGGAAGGGAGTTACCAAGGCTTCCTTGGATATATGGATTTGGAGGTCCTCAGTAAGTTACTAGTAGTTAAAGCCATGTAAATACTATGAGATTATCTGGGAAGATATATGGATGAAGAAAAGGTTTAATAATAGAGCCTTGGGGAACATCGGCACCTAAGAACAAGGAGATGAGAAAAAGGAATCATATAAGAAGAAAAAAAACAAGAAGAGAGTTATTTAACAAAAGTCAAGGGACAAGAAAGCTTTAAGAAAAAGTGAAGTTTAAATGTTAAAATCTGCAGAGAAGTTGGGTAAGGACTCAACAACAAGGCAGTCAGTCATTTAGTGACCTTGGCTAGGATAGTTTCATGGACATGGTAGGACAGAGTCTAATTACAGAGAGTAAGTTAAAAAATGAATGAAAGGTCAAGAGTTAGAAATTGCTGTAATTATCTGTTTATTTACATGATTCCTCCTCTAGCCTGCTAACTCTCTGAAGGTAGAGAACAAATCTCTTGTTGTCCTTGAACCTTTAGCACTTACTCAGAGTCTGACATATGGTTGATAATAAATAAGCTGAACTGACTGATGGGGACAGATAATGGCTAAAGAGTAATGCAAGATGAAGAAAAGGTTCTAAGTACTTTAAAAAATATGAATAAAAATAAAATATAAAAATGTATTAGTAGAGGTTACCTCTGATTAATGGGCTAAGAGTTATTTTAACCCATTTATTTAAATTTAGGTTAATATATTTTTTTTAGAGCAGTGTTAGGTTTACAGAAAAATTGAGCAGAGAGTAGAGTTCCCATATACTCCCTCTCTTCTTTTTACTTTACGGTTTCCTCTATTAATATCTTACATTAGTGTGGTATACATGTTACAATTGATGAACCAATAATGATACATTTATTATTATTATTATTATTTTATTATTATCATTACTACTACTGCTACTTCTACTACTACTACTATGACGACGACGACGACGACTGCTACTACGGTCCTTCATTTACATTAGGGTTCACTCTGTGTTGTACAGTTTTATGGGTTTTGACAAGTGCATAATGTAATGAATCCACCATAATGATATCACACAGAATAGTTCCACTGCCCTAAAATTCCATGTGCTTGCTCCATTGTCTTCTTTAACCCTCTCTCCACTTCTCCCTGAACTCCTGGCAACTACTGGCCTTTTTACTTTCTTTATAGTTTTTTACCTTCTCCAGAATGCCATTTGGTTAGAATCATACCGTATGTAGCCTTTTCAGATTAGCTTCTTTCATTTAGAAATATGCATTAAAGTTCTTCCTTTTTTATGGCTTGACAACTCATTTTTATTGCTGAATAATATTCCATTGAATAGATGTAGTAGAGTTTTTTAATGAAAAGACTTGAGCTGGGGGAAAGAATCATTAGGAGATAAGTTCTAGATATTATTAATAAAGAAAGAATACAGGATTGACTGAGGTTCCTGAAGAAGTAGGAAGAGATGGAATCTGAATACATAAAGAGATTGGCATTAAAAAAAATTTTTTGAGAATGAAGGAAAGGAGGGAAAGATAGGTTCTGAAGTATGTAAAGAAAAGGATATTTAGCTGACAATTTGAATTTTTCTCAGTGAAGTTGAAGGTGACATCATCTGCTGCATACTGGGGAGAAGTGGGATGTGGTAGAAGGCCTGAGAGTGTTTAATTTTGGAATAGCTTAAATGAAGAATTAAGAATTAAGCTGATCACAAATAGGTAAAAAATTATCCAATGGCACTGGAAGCCCAGAAGACATGGAGTCTCTGAATTTGTAATGGTTTTGTGATGTCCACAAAGTACTTGGCACTCTGAGTTAGAAACAGAAGGGTAGATGGTTTGGATAATTTAAGGTTTAGATTTTTTGGGTAAAGTGGGGCAAAAGAGGATGCTATTGACATTGAGTACAGAGTGGAGCAAGATAGGAAAGAAAGTAAAGTCACAAAGGACAGGAGAAAAAAATAGCTGAGAATTTGTAAATCTGTTAAGAAAGCAGGCATACTAGGAGTCAAGTACCTAGAGAGACAGAGGAATAAAGTTTGTGATCAGAGATCATGATTAGAGAGTTTATAATTTCAGGGTAGTACAATTCTAGATGGAGACATGGTGATTTAGAAAAGGGTGACATAGATTTTTTGAGTCCAAGAGGTCAATTGAAAGACATATTCTTTCAGACATCTGAAAGCATCTATGGTGATACATCATCCATGAAAAAGGCAGTACCATCCAAGATTATAGCAGGGATTAGGGTAGAGAGGGAAAATATGAGCTAAGTTCCAAAGTTCTCAGTGAATGAGGTAAAGAAGCTAGAAGATTTGTAGATGTCAATGACAAGAAGTCATAGCCAGAAGTCATAAGCATCACAGGAAGAAAGATTATATAAGGGAGCAAAGAAATGGTTTAAAAGTGGCACAGGATAATGAAAAGAATACTTTAGGCTTTGGTATGCTGAGTATGAGAGATGAAAGGAAAAAAGCATGTTCTCAGGGTAAGTCATGCTTCAATCAAGGCAGGGAGAAGCAAAAATATTTTGTGAAGAGATGAGGCTGTAGGTAATTTTGTTTACAAGAGAACAAGATTCCAGTGATCTAGCAGAAAATGTGCTATGGTTAATCAGTAGTGGAAGGAAGAGAAAGGAAAAAGAGACTCCACGGTGACAATTTACTCCCTAGAAGCTTTAATTTTGTTTATATTGCCAAGATCATTAGCAGACTCCCTGGAAGGGAATTTAAGACAAAACACTGACTTCCTTTCCCCTTCTAAATATCTTCAGATGGATAGGGGTGAGGCAGTATTTGGGAGTTAGAGTTTGCTGTCTGCTATATAAGTCAAGTGGCTAAGGGTTTTGAATTGGTTTCAGTAGGAAAGGCATAGGGTGAGGAGACTCTGAGGGTCACAGAGGAAGCCCTATGAAGGAATGCCTAAAATCAAATTCATAAACAAAAGCTGAGATTCAGCATTGTAGAGAAAACAGTAAAAACGAACCAAGTAGAATAGAAAGAACAGATATTTTTATAATTGTGTGGGTTAAGTCTATTGAGCATGTCACAAATCCTGAAACTATAAAGAAAAATGACTGATCAATTAATTATATAAATTAAAAGCTTATACACAGAAAAAATTAACAAAAGACAAAATACAAAAATATGGGGTAAATGATTTTAACATATGATCCAGGTAAAAGAAGTTATTATTTTTACTGTAAAAAGAGCACTTTCAAATAAGAAAAATAAGGCAAAGAATATAAACAAGCAGTTTACAAAATAAGTATAAAATGGGCAATAAAGTGATTGGGAGAGGAAGGAAAATAAACATAAATAAATGATTCAAACTTAGTAAAGAAAGGTAAATTAAATGAGATATTTTTCACTAATTAAATTTCTAAAGGTTAAAACATTGTCAATACCTAGTACTGACAAGGATATATGAAAAAATAAATTCTTATATATTTTTTGGTGGGAATTATAAACTGATGCAGTCTATCTGGAGGGCAATGTGGTAATATTACATATATTAAAAATGTGTCTAGCTTTTGACCAATCAATTTCACTTCTAAGACTTTATTCTAAGAAAATATTTATCAGAAGAAACAAAAATGTATGCACCAGGGTGCTTACTGCAATGCTATTTATAACAGCAAAAGAAAACAGAATAAAAATAAGGATTGGTTCAATATAGTAAGGTATATCGATACAACACTCATTCAAAATGATGATGCTGACCTAAATTTACTGAAAGAGAACCACAATATAGTGTCAAGTGAATAAAAGGAGGCTAAAAATAGCATGTATGATTATTTCCTCCTTTTCTCTCTTCTGTTCTACCTACCTACCTACCTACCCACCCACCTACCTACCTACCCACCCACCTACCTACTTACCTATCTACCTATCTACCTACTATATCTAGATGTATATGTGTGTGTGTGTGTATGAAAAGTATCTGAAAGGATATACCCCCAAATTTTACATTAGGTATCTAAATGGGATTGAATAACTTTAACTTTCTTCTTCATACATTTCTGGATTGCCTGAATTTTTTTTAATGGTGAGCACAAAGTATCTTTTAAACAGAAAAAAAAAAACCCAATAAAGTTATTTTCATTTTCAAATGCAATCTCAAAGCCCTCAAAGAAACATAGATTATTTATATAATGCTTCCTGATATTAAGGGGCCAATCGAAGCTTTACTATTTCAGGGGTGAAGGGAGTCCCACCTTGTGTTAAAGACACTGCTGTGCAGCACAACCTCACTGGGCACCCACATACATTTCACAAGGAGCTGTAATTACTAACCTCAGAGACTTCCACTCTCTTTCCATTCTGGTCATAGACATCACCTGTTGGTAAGTAAAAAGCAGAGACTTGACAAGGGTTTTAAAGAAGGGTTTAACATTGCTATTTGTGTGTGCTAAAATATATATAATATAAAATTTGCCATTTTTTAGTGTACGACCCAGTGGCATTAATTGCATTTAAAATGTTGTACAACAATCACCATTACATATTTCCAAACTTTTTCAGCATCCTAAAGAAAACTTCCCTATACCTCCCTATTCCCAGCCCCTGGTAACCTCTCATGTATTTTCTCTGCCTATGAATATGCTCTTTCTAGATATTGCATATAAATAGAATACAATATTCCTTTTGTTTCTGGCTTATTTCACTTAGCATGCTTTCAAGACCATACATGTTGTAGCATGTGTTGGAACTTCATTACTTTTTATGACAGTAATATTCCATTATATGGATATATCACAATTTGTTTATTCATTCATCTGTTGATGGACACATAAGCTGTTCTATCTTTGGGCTATTGTGAATAGTGATGCAATGAACACTGGCATATATCTATCTGTTTGAATCCGTTTTCATTTTTTTTTTCTGTATATTAGAAATATTAGAGTGCCCTTTTTAAATTTAAACATTTAAATTATTTTTTAATTGAGGTGAAATTCACATAACATATGATTGACCATTTTAAAATGTGCAATTCAGGGGCATTTAGTGCATTCACAATGTTGCGTAACTACCACATCTCTCTAGTTTCAAAGCTTTTTTTATCACACCAGAATATTCCATGTACTCCAGCCTTTTAGACGTGATCCTTTTCCTCTGCTAGTTAGTATACACACATGAGGACTTACCACTATTATAAAAACAAGCTTAAGATTAAGGCATGGACTAAATGAAGAACTGGTCATAGGAGACACTGAGTACCCTTTGATGGCTTCTCTCAAGACTATTGGTATGAAGGAGAATCAGGAGATTAGTAGCTTCAGTAATATGCTGGTTGTTCCATCTGATTTAATGTGAGAGTGGACCTACATCCCCAAGACATTGGGAATTTCTTGAGGACAGAAATTAAGTATGTACATTTTGGTATTTCCAATGTCCAGCATGATGGATTACATCTACAAGGGGCCAAATAAATACGTTTTGGTTAGAACTAAATGGGCTAAGTGATTTTTACTAAGTGAATACGGAAAGTTGTGAAAATAAGAGGCAAATGTCTATTTCAGAGGCATATAGATTGAGAGCTTGATTATTCTTGAAAACAATCTGCAAAGTGGTTCCCAGAACTCAGGAAAAGCAGGAAGACATGCATACCATATAACGTCCCATTAATAGAACACTTTTTGAAAATCATGATGTTCTGAGTCAGAGTCCCTGTTTTGTCGGAGAACACATATTTGACCTGGCCGAGCTCCTCATTAAGGGTGGTGGTGCGAGCCTGTGCCGGTGTGTTTTTCGGTGCATAAAACATCTTCTGATCCCAGTTGATATAGCAACTGTTGCCCAATCTTATTATCTCAACACTAAGAACAAAGAAAGAAAAGAAGGGTCCTGGATCAGAGCAGGACAAGCAAATACATCATTTTGGTTTCCTAGCCAGTCCTGTGGTAGGCAAGCGCCAGCATCTGAAAATCTGAGTACCTTCCTTGGGAATCTCAATCGATCTTGGATCATAGGACTCTACCCACCAGTAATTCTGACTTTTACCATTATCATTCAAGGTATTACCATTTGGATCCAGATACACTTGATTAACTTTGCTGAGGCATATCCACCTTTCACTCTTTCTTCTTCCAAAGCATATCCAAGGAAAGTCACAAATTTTGAACTTCTGAAGTATTGCAAGGCCTGATAGTATTAAGAGCTAACTTATAAAGGGCTGCCTAGGCTTAATTAGATGATTATTGATGCTGTCTTGTAAATCCATTAATGGGGAAGAGAGAGAAACTTGAAACACTCAAAGCATCTTTGTTTCAGAAGAAGGGAAGGATCAGTGAAAATGAGAAACAGCTTATAGAAGCTGACCCTTTGATAAATCTCCAGGCAGAGCTAGTCTGCCTGTGGGGTAGTTTCTCCTTTTAATAGCCTCCTCTTCATTTTATCTGACTTTTTCCTATTGCCTTTGTTACATTTCTCCTCTTCCAAATAACATGCTTTATAGGCTCTTCTTGGTTAACAAGCAGTTTCATTTTAAAATACTGAAGATTTTTAAGGGGCTTCCTCCTATTATCATTTGTCGGAGCCGTTCTTATCAAGCTCTCATACCTGAGATCTAGGCAACTTTGCCTTGGGACAGAATCTGCCTCGCCCTGTGCTATCTGATAGGATAGACAGCCTAAAGTCATTTGCCCTGACATGCCCTGACTTGCCCTGGGCCCCTTGAGCCATTTGCTTAAACTAATCTGACCTTGCAGCCCTCTCCTCTCCCAGGACCCTTCTGCATTTTGGGGTCATATAAGGAAATGGAATGTTCTGCTGTTCGATATCCAAGGCAACCGTGATTATGCAAATCCTCCCCTTTATATACTCTACCCCTACCTACAATAAACGAGGCTTGATCAGAATACTGTCTTGCCTCCGCTCCCTTTTCTCGCCCGTTTTTCTCAGGTTGGATCCGCCTCCCCCCCACGAATAACTAGGTCCCGCGGGTCGGGACAAGTGGCGCCCAACGTGGGGCCCGAGGCACGGATCCTTCTCAGATGGACCCCAACCTAATTCCTGACGTCCGGACCCCTGAAGCCCAGAAGTGGAGGACTGCTTTCACCGCTCATGAAAGTCATTCATCCTCGGTGAGTACCCTTTCGTCCGTCTCATAAAAATGGGCCATAAGTTATCCAAGGAAGCGGTCTTTATAAGAGACCTTAAAAATTCTCTCAGAGAAAGGGGAGTTAGAGTGAAAAAGAAGGATCTTGTATAGATATGTCGGAGGATAATCCTCCACCTCCCTCATGCTGCCTTTATCCTCCTCTCCCTAAAAAACCTGTGTTTGTAGACACGCAAACAATCTTCCCGATCATATCTAAGAATTCAAATGATGAGCCCTTAGATCCCGGGGACGCTGCCGAACTAGAGAAAGAAGCGGCCAGATGCCATAATCTGGACTGGCCCCCTTCGGCCCCTTTGCTTGGGCCCCCCCCCACGCTCCCCAAGTTCATGTCCCTGCACTCCTTCCCGCTTTTCCTGCCGCCGCGCTTACTGACGCTAAAGAAAAACTCGCAGCGCAAGTAGCAGAAATGAAAGCAGTTTTAGACCTTCAAAAACAGTTTGCTCAATTGTCCACTGAATTGGCCGCCCTACAATCAACCATCCGGGAGTCTGTCCTTGCACCCCCTGCTGGAATAGCCCCCAAGGTTCCTGGAAAGGGACCGGGTAAAGCCCAAAAGCCTAGAACTAAGACCAAAGAACTACTTTTTCCTGTGCTTACCCGGTCGGCCCACTCTAATTCTGCCCCTACTTCCACCTCGGAAGATCCCGCCACTGCTGACCCAGAAGGTGGTGATGAAAATGTACCTTCCGCCCCAGAGGAGGAGAGTGAGGGTGAGGAACAGCCCGAGCCCGCTGATAACCCTAGAGAATTCCACAAGAGTCATTTTAAAAGTTTAAAAGAGCTAAATGTTGCTGTTGAGACTTATGGCCCTAATGCCCCATTTACCCATTCTGTTCTTGACGCGCTATCTCGGGGGGGAGGGGGCATTTGCTCCCCTGTGAGTGGTTACGTATTGTTCAGGCAGTATTAACCCGCGGACAGTTCTTAACTTGGAAGGCCGATTTCACTGATCGCTGCCAATCTATCGCAGCTGCCAAACAAAGAAATATCCAGTCCCCTTCGGGTACCTGGACCTTTGATAAACTTACCGGGCAGGGCAGGTATGCCTCTGAGGCCAGACAACGATGCCTCCCCCTCGGTCTTTTGTCCCAAACGGCTAATGCTGCTTTGGGCGCCTGGTGGGCCTGTACCGATGGCCTCACTCCTTGCATTCAGACTTCTCGCCTCTCCAGTAACAATACTAGATTTTGTGTCCTAGTTCAACTAATTCCGAGGCTTATGTATTACACTGCTTCCAATTTTTTCCTTGCTTGGGGTCCTTTACATGACCAAGGCACCATAAGGAACAAGCGAGAACCTGCTACCGCAGTAACTCTAGCAGTGCTCCTGGCTCTTGGGGCTGCGGGGGCGGGGACGGGCATAACCTCTCTTGCTCTCTCCTCCAGGCATTATTCTGATCTAAGAAAGTCCATCGATGAAGACATCACCAGGCTAGAACAGGGCATATCTAGTTTAGATAAATCCTTATCATCCCTAACAGAAGCAGTCCTTCAGAATAGGCGCGGCTTAGACCTCCTATTTCTACAACAAGGAGGCCTCTGTGTAGCCTTAAAAGAAGAATGTTGTTTCTATGCAGACCACACCGGAATCGTTCGAGATAGTATGGCTAAAATTAGAGAGGGCTTAGAAAAGAGGAAGAAACAACGAGACATAGAAGAAGGGTGGTTTAAGAGTTGGCTCTCCTCCGCCCTGTGGCTAACCTTTCTCCTCCCCATTATGGGCCCCATTGCTTGCGTGCTGCTATTAATTTCTTTTGGGCCTTGGGCTTTTAGGCGCGTAACCGATTTAATCAAACAACAAGTAGATGCCTTGTTACAAAAACCTACCTCCGTTCACTATCACAGGGTTAGCATACAAGACACTCATGATGACACTGAGACCGCTGATGCACCTGAGCCTACAGGTTTGCGTTTTTCCACCCTTGTCTCACATGAGAGCCGTCCTTGGTACCGGCGGCTGTGGTGCTAAGAATAACCATTGGGGTCATAAGCATACCTGAGAGCATGGAGGTTTATATCCTATCCTAAAAAACCTGTGAGACAAGCTGGTCAGCCAATGACGGGTAAGAGTGTGGTGTCTCATTTTCCTTTGCAGAGGCTGGTTAGTCAATGACGGGTAAGACTT